>OY744476.1:89219510-89584510 GCA_963556175.1 Tipula confusa
CTTTGAACCAATATTTTTCTGGTAGGTCTAGATATGTAGAATTCAAAAATGCTATTTTTAACTCGCTGCGACGCATAGTTTCCGAGATATAGCCGTTTAAAGATTTGAAAAATCAACTTAATCGGAGGGCTTTGAACCAATATTTTTCTGGTAGGTCTAGATATGTAGAATTCAAAACTGCTATTTTTAACTCGCTGCGACGCATAGTTTCCGAGATATAGCCGTTTAAAGATTTGAAAAATCAACTTAATCGGAGGGCTTTGAACCAATATTTGTCTGGTAGGTCTAGATATGTAGAATTCAAAAATGCTATTTTTAACTCGCTGCGACGCATAGTTTCCGAGATATAGCCGTTTAAAGATTTGAAAAATCAACTTAATCGGAGGGCTTTGAACCAATATTTTTCTGGTAGGTCTAGATATGTAGAATTCAAAAATGCTATTTTTAACTCGCTGCGACGCATAGTTTCCGAGATATAGCCGTTTAAAGATTTGAAAAATCAACTTAATCGGAGGGCTTTGAACCAATATTTTTCTCGTAGGTCTAGATATGTAGAATTCAAAAATGCTATTTTTAACTCGCTGCGACGCATAGTTTCCGAGATATAGCCGTTTAAAGATTTGAAAAATCAACTTAATCGGAGGGCTTTGAACCAATATTTTTCTGGTAGGTCTAGATATGTAGAATTCAAAACTGCTATTTTTAACTCGCTGCGACGCATAGTTTCCGAGATATAGCCGTTTAAAGATTTGAAAAATCAACTTAATCTGAGGGCTTTGAACCAATATTTTTCTGGTAGGTTTAGATATGTAGAATTCAAAAATGCTATTTTTAACTCGCTGCGACGCATAGTTTCCGAGATATAGCCGTTTAAAGATTTGAAAAATCAACTTAATCGGAGGGCTTTGAACCAATATTTTTCTGGTAGGTCTAGATATGTAGAATTCATAAATGCTATTTTTAACTCGCTGCGACGCATAGTTTCCGAGATATAGCCGTTTAAAGATTTGAAAAATCAACTTAATCGGAGGGCTTTGAACCAATATTTTTCTGGTAGGTCTAGATATGTAGAATTCAAAAATGCTATTTTTAACTCGCTGCGACGCATAGTTTCCGAGATATAGCCGTTTAAAGATTTGAAAAATCAACTTAATCGGAGGGCTTTGAACCAATATTTTTCTGGTAGGTCTAGATATGTAGAAGTCAAAAATGCTATTTTTAACTCGCTGCGACGCATAGTTTCCGAGATATAGCCGTTTAAAGATTTGAAAAATCAACTTAATCGGAGGGCTTTGAACCAATATTTTTCTGGTAGGTCTAGATATGTAGAATTCAAAAATGCTATTTTTAACTCGCTGCGACGCATAGTTTCCGAGATATAGCCGTTTAAAGATTTGAAAAATCAACTTAATCGGAGGGCTTTGTTTCCGAGATATGGCCGTTTAAAGATTTGAAAAATCAACTTAATCGGAGGGCTTTGAACCAATATTTTTCTGGTAGGTCTAGATATGTAGAATTCAAAAATGCTATTTTGAACTCGCTGCGACGCATAGTTTCCGAGATATAGCCGTTTAAAGATTTGAAAAATCAACTTAATCGGAGGGCTTTGTTTCCGAGATATAGCCGTTTAAAGATTTGAAAAATCAACTTAATCGGAGGGCTTTGAACCAATATTTTTCTGGTAGGTCTAGATATGTAGAATTCAAAAATGCTATTTTTAACTCGCTGCGACGCATAGTTTCCGAGATATAGCCGTTTAAAGATTTTAAAAATCAACTTAATCGGAGGGCTTTGAACCAATATTTTTCTGGTAGGTCTAGATATGTAGAATTCAAAAATGTTATTTTTAACTCGCTGCGACGCATAGTTTCCGAGATATAGCCGTTTAAAGATTTGAAAAATCAACTTAATCGGAGGGCTTTGAACCAATATTTTTCTGGTAGGTCTAGATATGTAGAATTCAAAAATGCTATTTTTAACTCGCTGCGACGCATAGTTTCCGAGATATAGCCGTTTAAATATTTGAAAAATCAACTTAATCGGAGGGCTTTGAACCAATATTTTTCTGGTAGGTCTAGATATGTAGAATTCAAAAATGCTATTTTTAACTCGCTGCGACGCATAGTTTCCGAGATATAGCCGTTTAAAGATTTGAAAAATCAACTTAATCGGAGGGCTTTGAACCAATATTTTTCTGGTAGGTCTAGATATGTAGAATTCAAAAATGCTATTTTTAACTCGCTGCGACGCATAGTTTCCGAGATATAGCCGTTTAAAGATTTGAAAAATCAACTTAATCGGAGGGCTTTGAACCAATATTTTTCTGGTAGGTCTAGATATGTAGAATTCAAAAATGCTATTTCTAACTCGCTGCGACGCATAGCTTCCGAGATATAGCCGTTTAAAGATTTGAAAAATCAACTTAATCGGAGGGCTTTGAACCAATATTTTTCTGGTAGGTCTAGATATGTAGAATTCAAAAATGCTATTTTTAACTCGCTGCGACGCATAGTTTCCGAGATATAGCCGTTTAAAGATTTGAAAAATCAACTTAATCGGAGGGCTTTGAACCAATATTTTTCTGGTAGGTCTAGATATGTAGAATTCAAAAATGCTATTTTTAACTCGCTGCGACGCATAGTTTCCGAGATATAGCCGTTTAAAGATTTGAAAAATCAACTTAATCGGAGGGCTTTGATTTTTCTGGTAGGTCTAGATATGTAGAATTCAAAAATGCTATTTTTAACTCGCTGCGACGCATAGTTTCCGAGATATAGCCGTTTAAAGATTTGAAAAATCAACTTAATCGGAGGGCTTTGAACCAATATTTTTCTGGTAGGTCTAGATATGTAGAATTCAAAAATGCTATTTCTAACTCGCTGCGACGCATAGCTTCCGAGATATAGCCGTTTAAAGATTTGAAAAATCAACTTAATCGGAGGGCTTTGAACCAATATTTTTCTGGTAGGTCTAGATATGTAGAATTCAAAAATGCTATTTTTAACTCGCTGCGACGCATAGTTTCCGAGATATAGCCGTTTAAAGATTTGAAAAATCAACTTAATCGGAGGGCTTTGAACCAATATTTTTCTGGTAGGTCTAGATATGTAGAATTCAAAAATGCTATTTCTAACTCGCTGCGACGCATAGTTTCCGAGATATAGCCGTTTAAAGATTTGAAAAATCAACTTAATCGGAGGGCTTTGAACCAATATTTTTCTGGTAGGTCTAAATATGTAGAATTCAAAAATGCTATTTTTAACTCGCTGCGACGCATAGTTTCCGAGATATAGCCGTTTAAAGATTTGAAAAATCAACTTAATCGGAGGGCTTTGAACCAATATTTTTCTGGTAGGTCTAGATATGTAGAATTCAAAAATGCTATTTTTAACTCGCTGCGACGCATAGTTTCCGAGATATAGCCGTTTAAAGATTTGAAAAATCAACTTAATCGGAGGGCTTTGAACCAATATTTTTCTGGTAGGTCTAGATATGTAGAATTCAAAAATGCTATTTTTAACTCGCTGCGACGCATAGTTTCCGAGATATAGCCGTTTAAAGATTTGAAAAATCAACTTAATCGGAGGGCTTTGAACCAATATTTTTCTGGTAGGTCTAGATATGTAGAATTCAAAAATGCTATTTTTAACTCGCTGCGACGCATAGTTTCCGAGATATAGCCGTTTAAAGATTTGAAAAATCAACTTAATCGGAGGGCTTTGAACCAATATTTTTCTGGTAGGTCTAGATATGTAGAATTCAAAAATGCTATTTCTAACTCGCTGCGACGCATAGCTTCCGAGATATAGCCGTTTAAAGATTTGAAAAATCAACTTAATCGGAGGGCTTTGAACCAATATTTTTCTGGTAGGTCTAGATATGTAGAATTCAAAAATGCTATTTTTAACTCGCTGCGACGCATAGTTTCCGAGATATAGCCGTTTAAAGATTTGAAAAATCAACTTAATCGGAGGGCTTTGAACCAATATTTTTCTGGTAGGTCTAGATATGTAGAATTCAAAAATGCTATTTTTAACTCGCTGCGACGCATAGTTTCCGAGATATAGCCGTTTAAAGATTTGAAAAATCAACTTAATCGGAGGGCTTTGAACCAATATTTTTCTGGTAGGTCTAGATATGTAGAATTCAAAAATGCTATTTTTAACTCGCTGCGACGCATAGTTTCCGAGATATAGCCGTTTAAAGATTTGAAAAATCAACTTAATCGGAGGGCTTTGAACCAATATTTTTCTGGTAGGTCTAGATATGTAGAATTCAAAAATGCTATTTTTAACTCGCTGCGACGCATAGTTTCCGAGATATAGCCGTTTAAAGATTTGAAAAATCAACTTAATCGGAGGGCTTTGAACCAATATTTTTCTGGTAGGTCTAGATATGTAGAATTCAAAATTGCTATTTTTAACTCGCTGCGACGCATAGTTTCCGAGATATAGTCGTTTAAAGATTTGAAAAATCAACTTAATCGGAGGGCTTTGAACCAATATTTTTCTGGTAGGTCTAGATATGTAGAATTCAAAAATGCTATTTTTAACTCGCTGCGACGCATAGTTTCCGAGATATAGCCGTTTAAAGATTTGAAAAATCAACTTAATCGGAGGGATTTGAACCAATATTTTTCTGGTAGGTCTAGATATGTAGAATTCAAAAATGCTATTTTTAACTCGCTGCGACGCATAGTTTCCGAGATATAGCCGTTTAAAGATTTGAAAAATCAACTTAATCGGAGGGCTTTGAACCAATATTTTTCTGGTAGGTCTAGATATGTAGAATTCAAAAATGCTATTTTTAACTCGCTGCGACGCATAGTTTCCGAGATATAGCCGTTTAAAGATTTGAAAAATCAACTTAATCGGAGGGCTTTGAACCAATATTTTTCTGGTAGGTCTAGATATGTAGAATCCAAAAATGCTATTTTTAACTCGCTGCGACGCATAGTTTCCGAGATATAGCCGTTTAAAGATTTGAAAAATCAACTTAATCGGAGGGCTTTGAACCAATATTTTTCTGGTAGGTCTAGATATGTAGAATCCAAAAATGCTATTTTTAACTCGCTGCGACGCATAGTTTCCGAGATATAGCCGTTTAAAGATTTGAAAAATCAACTTAATCTGAGGGCTTTGAACCAATATTTTTCTGGTACGTCTAGATATGTAGAATTCAAAAATGCTATTTTTAACTCGCTGCGACGCATAGTTTCCGAGATATAGCCGTTTAAAGATTTGAAAAATCAACTTAATCGGAGGGCTTTGAACCAATATTTTTCTGGTAGGTCTAGATATGTAGAATTCAAAAATGCTATTTTTAACTCGCTGCGACGCATAGTTTCCGAGATATAGCCGTTTAAAGATTTGAAAAATCAACTTAATCGGAGGGCTTTGAACCAATATTTTTCTGGTAGGTCTAGATATGTAGAATTCAAAAATGCTATTTTTAACTCGCTGCGACGCATAGTTTCCGAGATATAGCCGTTTAAAGATTTGAAAAATCAACTTAATCGGAGGGCTTTGAACCAATATTTTTCTGGTAGGTCTAGAGATGTAGAATTCAAAAATGCTATTTCTAACTCGCTGCGACGCATAGCTTCCGAGATATAGCCGTTTAAAGATTTGAAAAATCAACTTAATCGGAGGGCTTTGAACCAATATTTTTCTGGTAGGTCTAGATATGTAAAATTCAAAAATGCTATTTTTAACTCGCTGCGACGCATAGTTTCCGAGATATAGCCGTTTAAAGATTTGAAAAATCAACTTAATCGGAGGGCTTTGAACCAATATTTTTCTGGTAGGTCTAGATATGTAGAATTCAAAAATGCTATTTTTAACTCGCTGCGACGCATAGTTTCCGAGATATAGCCGTTTAAAGATTTGAAAAATCAACTTAATCGGAGGGCTTTGAACCAATATTTTTCTGGTAGGTCTAGATATGTAGAATTCAAAAATGCTATTTTTAACTCGCTGCGACGCATAGTTTCCGAGATATAGCCGTTTAAAGATTTGAAAAATCAACTTAATCGGAGGGCTTTGAACCAATATTTTTCTGGTAGGTCTAGATATGTAGAATTCAAAAATGCTATTTTTAACTCGCTGCGACGCATAGTTTCCGAGATATAGTCGTTTAAAGATTTGAAAAATCAACTTAATCGGAGGGCTTTGAACCAATATTTTTCTGGTAGGTCTAGATGTGTAGAATTCAAAAATGCTATTTTTAACTCGCTGCGACGCATAGTTTCCGAGATATAGCCGTTTAAAGATTTGAAAAATCAACTTAATCGGAGGGCTTTGAACCAATATTTTTCTGATAGGTCTAGATATGTAGAATTCAAAAATGCTATTTTTAACTCGCTGCGACGCTAACTAAATTATTATATTATTATATTATTATATTATTATATTATTATATTATTATATTATTATATTATTATATTATTATATTATTATATTATTATATTATTATATTATTATATTATTATATTATTATATTATTATATTATTATATTATTATATTAGTATATTATTATATTATTATATTATTATATTATTATATTATTATATTATTATATTATTATATTATTATATTATTATATTATTATATTATTATATTATTATATTATTATATTATTATATTATTATATTATTATATTATTATATTATTATATTATTATATTATTATATTATTATATTATTATATTATTATATTATTATATTATTATATTATTATATTATTATATTATTATATTATTATATTATTATATTATTATATTATTATATTATTATATTATTATATTATTATATTATTATATTATTATATTATTATATTATTATATTATTATATTATTATATTATTATATTATTATATTATTATATTATTATATTATTATATTATTATATTATTATATTATTATATTATTATATTATTATATTATTATATTATTATATTATTATATTATTATATTATTATATTATTATATTATTATATTATTATATTATTATATTATTATATTATTATATTATTATATTATTATATTATTATATTATTATATTATTATATTATTATATTATTATATTATTATATTATTATATTATTATATTATTATATTATTATATTATTATATTATTATATTATTATATTATTATATTATTATATTATTATATTATTATATTATTATATTATTATATTATTATATTATTATATTATTATATTATTATATTATTATATTATTATATTATTATATTATTATATTATTATATTATTATATTATTATATTATTATATTATTATATTATTATATTATTATATTATTATATTATTATATTATTATATTATTATATTATTATATTATTATATTATTATATTATTATATTATTATATTATTATATTATTATATTATTATATTATTATATTATTATATTATTATATTATTATATTATTATATTATTATATTATTATATTATTATATTATTATATTATTATATTATTATATTATTATATTATTATATTATTATATTATTATATTATTATATTATTATATTATTATATTATTATATTATTATATTATTATATTATTATATTATTATATTATTATATTATTATATTATTATATTATTATATTATTATATTATTATATTATTATATTATTATATTATTATATTATTATATTATTATATTATTATATTATTATATTATTATATTATTATATTATTATATTATTATATTATTATATTATTATATTATTATATTATTATATTATTATATTATTATATTATTATATTATTATATTATTATATTATTATATTATTATATTATTATATTATTATATTATTATATTATTATATTATTATATTATTATATTATTATATTATTATATTATTATATTATTATATTATTATATTATTATATTATTATATTATTATATTATTATATTATTATATTATTATATTATTATATTATTATATTATTATATTATTATATTATTATATTATTATATTATTATATTATTATATTATTATATTATTATATTATTATATTATTATATTATTATATTATTATATTATTATATTATTATATTATTATATTATTATATTATTATATTATTATATTATTATATTATTATATTATTATATTATTATATTATTATATTATTATATTATTATATTATTATATTATTATATTATTATATTATTATATTATTATATTATTATATTATTATATTATTATATTATTATATTATTATATTATTATATTATTATATTATTATATTATTATATTATTATATTATTATATTATTATATTATTATATTATTATATTATTATATTATTATATTATTATATTATTATATTATTATATTATTATATTATTATATTATTATATTATTATATTATTATATTATTATATTATTATATTATTATATTATTATATTATTATATTATTATATTATTATATTATTATATTATTATATTATTATATTATTATATTATTATATTATTATATTATTATATTATTATATTATTATATTATTATATTATTATATTATTATATTATTATATTATTATATTATTATATTATTATATTATTATATTATTATATTATTATATTATTATATTATTATATTATTATATTATTATATTATTATATTATTATATTATTATATTATTATATTATTATATTATTATATTATTATATTATTATATTATTATATTATTATATTATTATATTATTATATTATTATATTATTATATTATTATATTATTATATTATTATATTATTATATTATTATATTATTATATTATTATATTATTATATTATTATATTATTATATTATTATATTATTATATTATTATATTATTATATTATTATATTATTATATTATTATATTATTATATTATTATATTATTATATTATTATATTATTATATTATTATATTATTATATTATTATATTATTATATTATTATATTATTATATTATTATATTATTATATTATTATATTATTATATTATTATATTATTATATTATTATATTATTATATTATTATATTATTATATTATTATATTATTATATTATTATATTATTATATTATTATATTATTATATTATTATATTATTATATTATTATATTATTATATTATTATATTATTATATTATTATATTATTATATTATTATATTATTATATTATTATATTATTATATTATTATAATAATATAATAATACTACCTTGAAAGTAACCTTCTTCAACTTTACAAATTAAACTTTAACAATCTTTAAGGTTTTCACAAAATCTTTAGCCAAATCTGACCTCAGATGGACTCCAGCAAATCTGTCTATGGACAACCACTTAACTACTAAAAATTACTAAAGAACTTTTATTGCATGCCTTCAAAACCATACTATTATACCTGATATTCTTTTCATTTGAATCATATCATTTTCAATGTGACATATATAAAAAATATTGTAAAAATATTATAAAAAGTTTGGTTAATAATCCAAACTTTTTATAATATTTTTTATATATGTAGAATACTTTTAATGCAAAAACCTGCAACTAAAACTTTACCATGTTTTATAAAATTGTATCTGCTAAAGTTTAAATATCTTGCAAATATCAACCAGATTAAGTTGTATGAATGGTGTAGTAATCTCTAAACGGAGAGGTAATATTTGGCAGGCAGAAAGGTCAATAGGTCGTTTTTTACATATTCGTACGTTTTGGGCTAATACCATGTGTTTAAGCTGACATTGAAATTTAGGTTATGGTTTAATTTTAGATGTTGGAACACTATGCTGTTGGTAAATTTTTTAAGCCGATACATAATCCTAAGTCGTGTCTCGTAAAATACTCTCAACGTTTTTTAATAAATTTGCATCGATTTTTGCATAAATGTTATAAATCAAAACTCCACTTTACGTCCATCCGAACGGGTTTAGCCGTCAAAGATTTTTTTGTATGTTTGTTTTGTATATTTGTCATGTTTGCGCGATGATTTTAACAGTATCGTCGCGTATTCACTATATAGTCGCAGGGATCAATAAATAAAAATTACGCCTTCACAACACTCATTTTTAATTAAAAAAATTTGCGAGTAGAAAAAAATTAACTTTGAAATGTTCTGATCACGACTGTAAATTTATAATAGGATGTTGAATAACAATTTTTTTTTTTATTTTATATCGTGGACATTTTCATTAGCAATTTTTTTTCCTATTAATTTTTATTTTAGTCGAATATAAAATAGATAGTAGATACATCATCTATGTGGACGTATGCATATATAATATATATATAGACATCTAGATATGTGAATACATACGTGCATGTTCGACTATAGATGGTATACATAGGACAGTAAAAAAATGTATACACAATGTTTATAGATACAACAAAGAGGTAAGTTACAGGAAAACCTCGTTTTACATTGTTCGTGTGGCTAAAATATGATTGTTTAACAACCTAAACCTCCAAGTATCTATACTTAGCTAAATCGAGCTAAGTAGCTTAGTTGCACTATTCGGTCCCATTTTATAGATCTATCTCTGTACTTTATTCTCGAAGTGCGCTTAAATAATTTCATCACTCTTTTCAGCAATTTTTTGGATATTTATCCTCTTTCCAATGTTGGGTTTGCAACAGCATATATTAAATTATCAATTGAAAACTTACAAGGTCTCGCTGGTTTTAGGTTCATATTATCCTTATTGATAAGAGCTTGATTTAATACATAATGTGATTCATTACCTTTAGGTTTAACTTGAATTTTCTCATTGTTCTATAGCAAAATGATCTCAAATTTTTCAAAAATGATTGTTTAACCAAGTGGATCAGTTAAACTTCTGTCAAATAGGTTTCCACTGCCAATGTTCGAAATTAAATTAAAACGTTAAATTAATTTTTGGTTAACAAAACTTCACTAAGTGTTCCTTAACCAATATCTTGGTTTCTTAATGGCCATAATTTAATTAGTTTTAAAACATCTTGATAGCAAAAACTTTGAAGAAATCATCTTATATTTAAAACGGTTAAATGTATTATGTGGTTGCCAGTTTGATTTAGGCAATAGTTTTAAGCTTGGTTAACAATAAGCGGGAGTTAAGATAGTGCAGCAAGTGAGTTTAACAAAACCAGCACCACTGTACATTTTAAAGTAAATTGGATTGATTAAAGGTTTGTTTTAGGTTCACTTTTCCACATATTTTGAATGTACATTAAATGTCGCTTAATAGCTATGGACTTAAAACTACCACTAATAGTTAATTAATTTTAAGGACAAACTGCAACAACCTTCGTTTTAAAATATTTGAATAGTTCTAACACCACAAAAACTATCTATAATGAAACTAACGACAATATGCCAAATGTTTTTTTAAAAAGTGTTAATTTATGGCTGAAATAGAACAAGGATTAAGCACACGATTTCCTGTGTCTATTGGGACTTCTTCGTGGCTCCTGACTATACATTTATATTCATCATGCAAATTTATGGAACAAAGGATAAGCTTAACTCATTGTTTGTAAAACCTTTTTTTTTTTTTGTAAAATTTATAACTAGAAATGTTTAATGAACCAAATATTGTACGTAAAAGTCATGTCAAAGAGAAAGAAACAAATTATTAAAAATTAAGTTCAGCCAAACAAAAGAAAAGTGAAGAAAGTTAACTACAGTTAAGTGAAAATAAAAGTGGATGGAAGTTAAGTAAAAGAAACACTAAACTAAGTTAAGTTTAGTCATACTAAAAGGTTAATAAACATAATGTTGAGCCAAACTGAGGACTTAAGTAAAGTTAAGTCGAAATAAAAGTTTAGAAACATAAAGTTAAGTCAAAATAAAAATTAACAAAAGGAAATTTAAACAGAGGATGGAAAAATAAATAAAAAAAATCCAATTCCGAGTCTACATAAAAGTTAAGCAAAATGGTTAAGTCCAAATAGAAAAAAAAAACAAATTAATAAAAATAAAGATCAGTCAAATAGTAGAAGAGCGAAAAACCAAATCAATTAGAATTAAGTCAAAATAAAAGTTAAGTTAAACAAACGAGTTAAAGTTAAGTCAAAATAAAAGTTTAGCAACATGAAATTGAGTCAAACAGAAGAAGAGTAAAAATAAAATAAGAACAGTTAAGTAAAAAACAGACATCAAAAATAAAATTATATCGAACATAGGATGAAACAATTAATAACAAAAAATAAGAATCAAGTCAAAATAAGTGGTAAAAAAAATAACGTGTAATCAAAGAGAAAGAAAAAAAAACAACAAAACAGATTTGAGTAAATTAGAAGAAGAATGAAAACTTTTAAGTACAGCTAATTAAAAAAAAAAATTAAGTTTAAGGTTAAGTCATATTGAAAATTAACAAAAATGATGTTAAACCAAACCAAGCGAGGAAAAAAATTAAATAAAGCTAAGCCAAAATAAAAGTTATTCAAAATAAAGTTAAGTCAAACATTCGATGGAAAATTTAGCAAAATCAAAGATAAGTCAAAATAAAAGAATTTTAATTTTAAACAAATTAAAGGTATAAAGACAGGGTATAATCCTGTATTAAAGACAGGGTATAACCCTGCCACTTTAAAGACGCCGACAACTTTGGCACATTAATTATTTTTAATAAAGTTGCAAAAACATTCAAAACAATTTGAAGTTATGCCGGTTAAATCCAAGTGCAAAAGCAAGTGCATATAAAGCCTGTAAGATAGTCGTCGTTTCTTTTATTTTTGTGACTCTTTAAATAGTAACCTGGCCATAAATCATCCAACTTCAATCCTAATGATAGTATTATACTTTATTCAGAGATTCAAAGCGAGTTTAATTGATCAACGGTTCTTTCAGTTCCGAACATGTTTCCAATAATTCCAGAAATGTTATAGTTTGTGCCCGATAGAATATGTTAAAAAGTGATTTGATCACTTAATCATTGGTCTAATTTTTGAAGGGGATTAGGTTAATTGATGAAGCAACGTACAAATTACTGAAGAGAAATTAGAAAATAGTTAGACATAAATTTGTGCCAACCAAAGCCAGAACTGCAGAAAACCAATCGACTGGTAAAAATCTAACCATACGAAGCCGCAATTGTGAAAAATACCTAACTGGCGCAAACATTGGTACTTCGAGCCGGATAGAAACATCAAGCATATTGTAAAGCACTGAATCCAGACCAGATATTTAAGAAAAACCTAATGAAATCTAAACGAGTGTGATGCGTTAGACTGGTAATAATTTGCAGTAGTACTACCGCATGGCAAATTAACCTGAAATAAACACAAATTAAACTGCAATATAATTCGTAATTTTAATATAATTCGCATTTATCCGAAACACCCTTTCACTAATAACTCCACTGTTATCGATTCAACATACAAAAAAAAACTCAGCAGTGCATAAAAAACAATTACCTACTGTAAAACGTTGTCACCATTTACTTAATTTTAAAATCAGTGATTAGTGCATATTATAGTGGTAAACCAATAAAAATATTTCCAATCCAAAAGCTGTGATTTAAAAATAGTGAAACTCAAAATGGCAGGCATTATAACATTGAAGAAAAAACGTGCCTACACTAGAGGATCTAGATCTAGACTTTGAAGGACAAGTATTACAAAGTTGTACCCGGGCTGAACCTCGCATTAATAAAAAGTGTAGAGCCAACTGCCCAGCACAACGAATCGATTTTGAATGCATCCATGGTGGGAAACTACATAGACGTTAAACTATACCGGATATTTCCGGTATAGTTTTTTCCTGTATCTCCAATTTTAGGAGCATAAGGCGTCCACAATTCTGAACCATTTTACTCTATTTAGGGCTATTGCTTTAATTTCCGCCCATGATTTTCCTATGTGTTTTGCCTCTACTAGCATGGTTCTCTTCCATGTCATTGCTGGCCTTCCAACCTTTCTTTTTCCTTGTGGATTCGAGTCTAATGACATTCTCGTTACACCACTTGATGCCTTCCTCAGTGTGTGGCCAATCTATCTCCATTTTCGTCGCTTTATGTCAGTCTGAATGTCTGACTGACATGTTGTTATGTGCAGATAGATGTTACTAATCGTGTTAGGCCAGACGCACTTAAGTATGCGCATTTGTTTACGCATTTACGAATACCTGTAGCTTCTTTATGATTTTTCCTGTATGCTTCCATGTCTCACACCCATACAGTAGTACCGATTTCACACATGAGTTGAACATTCGTATCTTGGTCTTGCGCGATAGGACAGAAGTATTCCAGACTTTGTGTAGCATGTTGAATGTATAGCTGGCTCTATTTATACGTTTGTGTATGCCTTCTTCTGTTCCACCTGTTTTTGTTACTGTGCAACCAAGGTATACGAATTCATTTACATCTTCAATTTGTATATTGTTGATGTGCATCGGTGTGGTTATATTTGTGTTGAGTCTCATCGCCTTGGTTTTCTTGATATTAATTTTGAGACCAATTTCATTAGCTAGATCTGATAGCTAGTACACTTTCTGCTGCATGTCGGAGTGTTTGTGTGTGAACAAGCATATGTCGTCTGCATAGTCCAAATCATTGAGTTTACCAGTTAACCCCCATTAAATGCCATTAGGGGACTTGGTATCTGGTTTCCGCATTACACTGCCTAATACGATTAGGAACAGCATTGGTGAGAGTACGCAACCTTGCCTTACTCTTCGAGTGTTGTAGTATGCTTCACTTTGTTTGCCTTTGTATTGGATTCGGTTTTCAGCATCCCGATACATTTCTTGTATGAGTTCAATTAATTTCTTTGGGATGCCCATTTCACAAAGTATCTGCCATATTGCGTTCCTGTTTATTGTATCGAATGCACGTTCCAAATTGATGAAGAGCATATACAATGGTGAATTTCATTCATTGGATTGCACAGTGATGATACGTGCAAAGTTGTGCTGATGTGATCAGTGCAACTTCTTCCTGATCTAAACCCAGCTTGTTCGATTCTTAATCGATCGTTTCGTCAGTTCCTACATTCTCTTAGATCACCTTTCTTGGGTATCGGAATCATCAAGCCTTCTTTCCACTTCAGTGGAATTCTTCCAGAATTCCTGATTTCTTGGATTATTGGTGTTAATATGCTTGCAGTTGTAGATGAATCTCCTTTGAATATTTCGGCGGTTATATTTTCTGTTTCAACGGCCTTATTGTTCTTCAGTCTATTAATGACATCTTTAACTTCCCGTTCCGTTGGTGGATGGGTGTTGCTAGTTTCGTTATTGATGTCAATTGATGACTGGAGATTTTTGGGGTCAGCGACGACGTGTTCTTCGAAATATTCCTTCCATCTCTTTAACTGCGCTTCATCTGCTGTTAGTACTTGACCATTAGCGTCCCTTATAGGTGGTATGTTTGTAATTTTACCAGTGACCTTACACACTGGTGTAGTGCTCGCATATTTTGGATTGCTGCTGTCTCTTTAGCAGCTTTGAGAATGCTTTCTGTATATTTTCTTCGATCATTCCTTGCCATCTTTTTTACTTGACGCGCTATTTACTCGTATATACGTTTCATCTCTTCCGTGTTATGTTGGCACATTTGCAACTTAAATTGACGGCGTTACTCAACTTTCTGCCATGTATCATCACTGATCCAAGGTTTCCGATTGTATTCTCTGTAGCCGAGTACGTCCGTGGCAGTCTTGATGTAGGCTTCTTCTGCTTGGTTCCATCTTTCTTCTATACGGGTGGCTTTAGACTGGATATTAAGTTGAAGCGTTTCATTGAAAGTGGTTCTTGTTTCAGTGTCTCTCAATCTATTTGTGTTAAATTTCCTCCTATTGGTCTTCGAATGTTTCACAGCTGCTGGCTTGATGTTGAATTGTGGTATAACCAGTTGATGATCGCTGTGTACATCTGCGCCCCTCATTGTTCTTACATCTTGTAGTGATGTGAGGAATTTCTTATTGATCATTACATGATCTATCTGATTTTTAGTTCTGCCATCCGGTGATGTCCATGTGATTTTATGTATATTTTTGTGTGGAAGCCTAACTGCCGCCTATGAACAGTTAATTTATGCTACAGAAGTCGAAAAGTCTTTGTCCATTGTTATTTTGCACAGAGTCCAATGAATTTTTTCCCATGATAGTGGTTAGGTTGATGTTGTCTGTACCAATTTTTGCAGTGAAATCTCCTTGTATGATTTTGAAGTCATTTCTGTGCGTTCTTGCTATTGTGACTTGTAACTCTATTCACTCCCCCCCCCCCCTACCGGACATATCAATACCAATTTTTGCTGGCGACTACACCGAATGACAGGATCTTTAAGAGGAGAAGCAGCAGGGTCATTAAAACATTTCAACAAATTAAAAGCTAGTTGTGATCGCCAAAAGCACACATTCTACGCAAAAAGCTACATTTCTCAACCAATAGTAATGATAGCAAACAGCACAAATGTCCGAGCTTTACTAGACACGTCAACGCAATCATTCGAGGACTAAAAACACTTAGTGAAATGGAAACGAGAAACCATTGGTTGATACATTGGTTGATAAGCAAAGTAGACAGCGAGACTAATAGCTTATGGGTACACGCCACGTTAGAGCATGATTTACCAAATTTAAACCAATTTTTAAGTTTCTTGCAAGATTAGTCGACTCATTAGAGTCAATAGAACCCCAAAGCAAACGTCTACAAACTCAGTCAACACAATTAAAATCATACATTAAAAGTCACGGCATCAAAAGTCAAATTACTAAAAATCAATTATGTTCGTCATTGTAGTGAGATTTCACCGACAAACAATTTACAACATACGACACTAAACGAAGCAGCATCTAAATTCCAAAATGATTGTCCAGAGGCTGTAGACCACAACAGAAATAACCTCATGACAGGATCGCATTCAGTAAACGCAGCGATAATACTAAAAAGCAATATAAACACCATACTCTCACATTCTGGATTCCAGCTAAGGAAGTAAGTATCAAACTAAGAGACAATCTTAATAAACACTACCCAATCCACCAAAGAAATGAATAACTTAGAAATAGAAGAATCCACATCAGTGAAATTATTAGGTTTGCACTGAATCCGACGAAAGACTATGCGTTCAATTTAATGCAAATCTCAATGAAAAGAAAGTCTATGGCGAAAATTACGCGATAGTCTACCCAAAATCCAGCAAATTGAAATAAAAAGATATATACAAACTAATAACAATACCAAATTATTGTTACATGTATTTTCAGATGCGTTCAGACATGCCTATTCAGCAGTAGTTTACGGCCATAACCAAACCAAATGGGGAGTCAATTTTCTAATTCCTCGATTGGAACTGTGTGGAGCTTTACTCCTCAATAAATTACTGCTCACCAGTAAACAATCTCTAAAAATCAAAATCACTGAAATCAATGCTTGGACTGACTCTACTATTGTATTAAACTGGTTGTTTGCACTTTCAACAAAATGGAACACGTTTGTCGGCAACAGAACTGGGTAAATCCTCACCACCATGAACCGTCAGAGTTGAGACATGTGGATTCCAAAGACAATCCAGTTGACAACGCATCAAAAGGTATGCATCCAGAAAAAATAATTAATTTCAGTTAGTGGTGGAATGGTCCAATCTGGATATCAGATAGAGCAAATTGACCAAAAAATTCTAAAAATCAACTAAACGTAACCGCAGAAATACGTAGCCAATTAATACTTGTTCAAATCAACCATAACCATAAACCAAACATAATAGACGTTTTGATCAAAGGAACCTCAAAATTCAGCAAAATAATCCGAATACTTGCTTACGTCACTCGATTTATCGACATTAGACTAAAACACATCTCCAAAGGCCAACCTACCTACTCATTCAAGAAATACAAAGGGCAAAACAATTAATTTTCAAACATGTCCAGCCGAAAGATTTCGAGTTGGAAATCAACATTATAGCATTAGCAAGAAACAAAGAATTACCAAATTCAAGTAAATTAATAAAACCCAAACAGTTTCTTGACAAATCAGGCGTATCGTATTCAATAAAGCATCCATTATTATTGCCAGCAAAAGATGAATTCACGAAATTAGTTGTAATGGAATACCACACTCGTCATCTTCACACCTAAACAAACTTTAATGATCGCCACATCTTAGATATTGGATCTTGGGCTGCAGATAACTAGTTAGAAGCGTAGTTCATGGTTAAGTAAAGTGCGAAAAATATAAAGGAAAAAATATGAAACATTAAATGGGTAATCTTCCAACGCGAGAGTCGAGTTGGTGAGATATTTTGTATTTTCGTATGTTTAGCCATGAAAGCAGTCTACATTGAGCTAGTCATTGACCTTATTACTGACTGTATCATGGCCACACTACATAGGTTTATTGCGCAAAAAGGAGTGTACAGCGAATTCCATAGGGACAAAAGAACAAATTTTGTAGGGGCTTGCAACCATATAAATGCACGTTTTATGTTCCTGTAACCAAATATTAAAATATATTCCAAATTTGTATTGACAGATCAGATAGAATTCAAATTTATCCCACCATAAACACCACATTTCGGTGGGCTCTAGGAGGTTGCAGTCAAAAGCTCTAAATATCACATGAGGCATGTCACCATGGACGAAATGTCGACATTTTTAGCAGAAATATAGACAATGTTGAACTCTTGACATTATCTTAATATGCCTTGTCAAATGATGATATCGATCATTTAACCCCGGGGCATATTTTAATTGGTCGACCAACAACACAGCTATCCTGCACTGATTTAACAAATGTTAAACTGTCTATAAGCTGTCCCGCTAGCACATGTGCAACAAATGGATCAGCACATTTGGAATAGGTGGCACTTAGAGTACCTAACAAACCTGCAACACAAAAGGAAAAACAACATTAAAATCGGCAATATTGTAATTATAAAAAAAACTTACCACCATCAAAATGGCTAATGGCTAAAATCATAGAATTACATCATGGAACGAACAGTATAATCACAATTTTTCATAATATTCACGACAATAATATAATCTTTGTAGCTCAACGCTTCCATCGACAAAAAGTAACAACTAATATTAACCATTTATAAAACGGAGTGGTTAGTGAAGCAGCTTTTATTAATAAATCAATGATGACACATTGAATTTTGATGATGATCGATTAAATTAAATTAAATTTATTATCAGCTTGTAAGCTCCACATGTCGCTCAAACGATATTTGTTAAGTCAATAGGGATTGCGTCTTAAGGAATCTTGGTACGTTTAGCGTATTTTAAATATTAAAATTCCTAAATTCCTAATTTCCCAAATTCTTTTCTCTAAATCCATGATTGTTTCCGAAAATTTTAACGTACAACTTTGGTTTAGTCCTATCTTAACCAATCAATACCAATCAGAAAAAAGAGATACGTTATGCAATCAATTTTTTTAATAAGTACTAAGATCGAGTGATTATTTTACAGGTTAAATTAAAGATTAAAACTTCAGATTTTGCTTAAACCTTTGCATGCAAATTTATTGCAGATAATGAACTAGACTAAGCTCATAAAGGTTGCCTTATTTATTTTGTTAGAAATTCTTCGGTGTGGTGCTACGGAACATAAATTTCCTTTTGTCATGCAATCAGTTCGATTAATAACACAGGAATGTTTAAAGAACTAGTTTTTTTTGTAAAGATTGCAAAAATTGTGCCTACTTTTGGTCCTTCATTTAATTTTATTGCGATCGAATAAGTTAATTAAATAAGACGATTTATGTTATTAGAGGAAAGAGAAAAAAAACAGAATAAAGATAAGTCAAACATAGGACTGAAAAACAAAGTTAAGTGAAAAATTAAGTCAGTAAGTTAGTCAAAATAAAGTTAAGTCAAACAGTGAGCTAACAAATAAAATCAAGTAACGCAAAATAGTAATAGGGAAATATAAAGTTAAGTCAAACAAAAAGAACACAAATGATTATAAAAAAAAGTTAAGTCAGAGTGTCAGACAGAAGAGTAAAAAAAAAACTTTAAAAAGTTAAGGCAAAATAAAAATTAAGATAAAAAAAAATTATAATACAATTTGTGCAATAATTTAAGAGCTACTTTTATATACCTCACTAATAAAGTATTGCGCAGGAACTAACCATTACCACTAAATTTAATAATTTGCTAGAACTGTCATACATCGTAAGACTTTAATGATAATCTAGATAAAATAGGGACATATTTAGAAGTATGAGGTACAATTCGCATACTTAAAAAAAGCATACAGTGTAAATTTGAAGTAAAATTGCAATTCGAACTAAATTGAGATTAAAAAATACACAGTATTTTTTATGGTAAACTAGAGGGGGCATACTGATACTACATGCGATCAATCAATAAACAAAACATGCTTTTCCTATAATGACTTTATTGCTATTCTTCATTACGATTAAATCTCCCTCGGCATATTTCTTCGTTTCGGCGTGTTTTCGGTCGAATTTTTCTTTGCACTTCTTCCTTCTATTCATAATATTTTGAAGCTCTTTCTTGTCATAAATATCGCATTTCAGCTCAAGTTCACGATTTTTATTCAAGGCTGCAACCAGGTTGTTTTGAATGATGTCGGTCAGTTTGAAATCTAAAACGAGTTCGTTTGAGCTGAATCCCGTCGCAGCGTTCTTTTGCGAATTGAAAGTTCATTGTAAAAATCTCGAAGCATTTCATCCCGATCATTCACATTCACGACTAAAGTACAAATAAATCACAAGATGGTCTGGTTCGGTTTCCACTTGCTTTCAGTTCGGGAGATGAGTTCGTACGGCTGTTTTGATTAGTAGTATGCTATAACGTTCACAATATTAATTGAGAACTTTAGAGGTAAAAGATGTACCACGATCACTGAAGATACGGTTCGGAAGTTTAAAGTAGGCGATTAGGTCTTTCAAAAATTCAATTACAGGCACTGTTCTTGAATTTCGAACCGCTTTAACAATCACAAATTTACTGAAAGCATCGGATATCGCAATGATAAGGGTATTTTCATGCGTACTCCTTACAAATGACCCGAGATGGTCGATATGTATCTACCAAACCGGTATCGGTTCCATCGTTCTGAAATGTAGACGAGTTTCAGGATTTTATTTTTTTACTCCATATAACAGTATTTCACGCAGGCGGCAATATCGACTCATTTTCGGAAACCATACATTTTCCTAAAGTCGTTCAATTGTTTTCTCGGGTCTGAAGTGTCTCAGATTATCGTGAACATGTTGTACTACTCGGAATTGGCACAACTAATTTCAGGTCGTCTTCTTCCTTACGGAATAATTCCTAATGAACATTCGATCTGTTACTGTTTTTTACAACAGTTTCGTATTCCTCGTCACTAAAAAATTCTTTAAAACGTTCGAGCAACTGTTGTTTGTTACCGGTTGCTATCAGACCCTCATTTTTACATTTGTTTATTAATTTTTCGTCTTTTAAATGTCTGAAACTCGGCATTTTATATTTTTTTTACACACGGAGTACAGATATTTTGTTGCGCACAGAAAATTATATAAACTTTACTCACAACATCTCTGTTAACCCTACATGTAAATCTGTCAAATAGGTTTAGTGAATGTTTGAATTAATTAATATTTAATAAAACATTAGTACTCGATACAATAAAATTTATTTAATTATCTTTGTTAATGCGTTGGCGGTTCAAACAACACTGCCAATTGTTCCCGAATGTTTTTTCTTCCCTCTTGTTTTTCATCGGCTACTATTGTCTTGATTCTTCAGTTTGTGAAATTAAAATGAAATCATTTTTTAAATGGTTCTGAAGAGACGAAAAAAATTGTATCAATATTTGCAAACTAAATTAAACAATTAATTATTTCATGATACCTGACGCTTTAAGACACTTACTTAAGTATCTAATGAAACTGAAAAAAATCATTTCAATTCAACTGAAAATCATTCTTTCCAACGGGAGACTATGCTTGTATACACAGCTGTTAATCAAGTACTCCGAGATGAGCCAGACATTTATAATAAAATTTGAAACGAACATTTCGTAAACTTTTGCTTGACTAAGAACTTTACAATTACTATTTTTCAATTGAAGTAACAATACTTTAAGAGCTTGCACATTCACTTAAGAATATCACTTTAGTGAAAGTTGTTTCGATAAAGAATGATCGAGAACTTACATGTCTAAGCAGAATTGCTTATACCTAATCACCTCAATACTTTTTAAAGCTAAAACCGTAGTGTGACTACTGTCACTTTTGTTTTAAGTTAAGTTATACTTAAAATTATATAGATATTTTGATTGATTGATTGATTGATTAGGGTGTAAGGCCAGGATAAACCAGGAACTCCCAGAATGCCTATATAAATAGTATTTTCATTCCTTGCATGAAAATCCTATTTATATCCACTTTACCCAACACAAAATCACTGAAATTATGATTAATACAATTTTATTAAAATAATTAAAAGTTCAAATTTGATCGAATTCACCGTTTTATACAAATACATAAAGTACTTGCATAACCATTTCATTTATATTCACTTTCTCGATATAAAATCACCGAAATTATTATAAATACTATTTTATTAAAATATTTTAACATTTAAATTCGATCGAATTCACCGTTGAATACCAAACACACAAGGTTTTGCATCAAAATCCCATTTATATTTACTTTAAGCGACTCAGAATCACCGACATTTTTTAAATTAAAATTTTATTAAAATAATTAAATGTTAAAATTTGATCGAATTCACCGTTTTATAGCAAATACAGAAAGTAATTGCATGAAAATTCCATGTACATTCACTTTACTCGACACAAAATCATCGAAATTATTGTAAATAAAATATTATTAAAATAATTAAATGTTCAAATTCGATCGAATTTGATCAAATTCACCGTTTTATGCAAATACTCAAAGTTTTGCTTCAAAATTTCATTTATATTCACTTTACTCGACATAAAATCACCGAAATTATTATTAATAAAATTTAATTAAAATAATTAAATGTTTAAATTCGATCGAATTCACCGTTTTATGCCAAATACACAAAGTGCTTGCATGAAAATCCTATTTATATCCGCTTTACTCAACACAAAATCACTAAATTATTATAAATACAATTTTATTAAAATAATTAAAAGTTCAAAGTTGATCGAATTCACCGTTTTATAGCAAATACACAAAGTGCTTGCACGACCATTTTATTTATATTCACTTTACTCGATATAAAATCACCGAAATTATTATAAATAAAATTTTATTAAAATAATTAAATGTTTAAATTCGATCGAATTCACCGTTTTATAGCAAATACACAAAGTACTTGCATGAAAATCCTATTTCAATTCACTTTTCTCGACACAAAATCACGGAAATTACTATAAATAAGATTTTATTAAAATAATTAAAACCACACTTAAAATATTATAGAGACTGTGTAAAAATTATAGTGGAAAAATGCTCGATATACTAGACAGATTTTTTCTAGTGAAACGGATGTCATAAATTAAAACGCATTTTTAATTGTACTGGATAAGTCGTTTCATAATTTTTACTGTATTTTGTGGACTTAAGACATTATTTAACTAGACCCTAATACTTTGTAAATGATACTGTTGCCGCACAACACGGGCAACATTTTGCACAACAAAAATTTCTCTACCAGAAAAATACACAACACAAAACTACACATAATTATGAATTAAAACATTTAAAACACATTAATTTAGATTAATGTATATATATTAATTAATTATCACTTTGCATTATATAACACATTAATTTAGATTAATCACTTTGCATTATATAAACAAATTAAAATTTATTTATTTTTTATTGAGCTGTCAAATATGCTCCACAACAATTATATTATTATACCAGTTGTAAAATTATAACAATTGTACTAGATTATTAAGATAGCTATGCCACCATAACAATGATCGATTCAAAAGTCGCGCTACTAAATCAGTAAATAATTTTATGTACAATTTTTATATTTATAGCATAGTTTTGACAACCTAAAAATCTAGATGTACAAATCACTCTTATTTTTTCAACCTTTGAAGTATCAACACTTCTTTACGAATAAATATAATTTTATAACCAAAATTATACAGATACCTTGCAACGTATAATTAAATTGTGCCATAGCTCAGCGAGTTCTTTGCCTTTTCTTTACAAACACAAAATACATAATAGTAGTTTTATTTTAAAATAGTTTTGTATAAAAATTAAATTCACTAGTACGTGGCTACAGTTAGTTTATTTTTCACTAAAATTTGTTCATAATCGCTGAAGAGTGGTTAAAAATGTTTAAAATGATTTAAGGAATTCTTGGAAGTACATTAACTTAGCAATGGTTACAGTTCATCAAATTTCTTTAAACGATTTTAGACCTACACTTCACTTTGTTGCTTTTCTGAAGTCAATGTGATATTCAACTTTTTGTTTGGAAAGAGATATCAGAGAAATGCTTGGGGAAAATTGGGTATTTTCTGCTTATTTAAAATTACAGCAAGGACTGATTCGAGATTAAGACCATTTGAGATCGATCGTTAGAATTGCTTGGAACGATCTAGTCATAACCTGTAAAATCAATTACTCCTACTCGCCTAAAAACTCACTATTAGGCGACGTAAATCTAGGTAGCATGTACGTTATATCCATAGACACACAAGTTCCGAACTTAAACCAACATAAACATAAACCAATATATAAAAACTATAGTAGTAAAAGTAGTAATAATAATAACAATAGATCTCAAACTAGTAATAATAATAGTAATATGAATAATGATAATAATAATAATATATTGTTGTATTATTTTTTTTAAGACAAGCAAATTACAAATTGGAGTACCAACCCGTATATGAGCGCAAACGGGATGTACGTTCTATGTGGATGTACACCACCAAGCAATAACAAATAATAATAGAAAACTATTTGTATATGAAATTTTTTTATCGACAGTGTCAATATAAACTATAAACTAAAATAAAAAAAAATGGATACCGTATACATTTTTTTTTTAATTTTACATTAAAAATTATTATAGTTTTTTTTTTCAGTTGTATTTCTCGGTTGGTTATTTATGACGGAGATGAAAAACGTATGTTTTGTACGTATACTATAGACGAGTATCGAAAAAACATAAATATATATATATATATATATATATATGTATGGTTTTAGTAGTTTCAGCTCCCGAACTATATACTAAATGCATAATTTTTTTATATATTTTTTTATATTATTTTCTCTGCCATAATATTAATTGGAATTGGGGGTGGTCTAGAATGAGAATATTACTATTACATATTATGATGATGTAAGAGGGTTGCATATTATACATGCGGTAAACGAAGAATGAGATGAAAATATATTTGATTAGATGTAATTAAAATTTATGATTTATTAATGGAAATTGGACAAAATAGTATACGAGTACGAGTAACTATGGCATATTAATAAAGGAAATATCGAATGAAGACTCAATAAATTATGTGTACGGTGGTTTGTACTCGTACAGTTTCATAATTCTTGAAAACCAATATAATTCATTTTCATTTACTGGACTATACGAACTAACAAGTTGTCACTTTTGCTCTAGACAACACTACAAAAGAAACATCAACTTATGTCATTTTTTTTTTTGGAAAATTCAAATAAAATGATAATGTTGGCTGTCGAAAGAACATAAAACAAAATGGCCAATGTAATTGATATAGTTATTAACATTTTAAAGTGTCAACATAGTTAATGACAACGCTTTTGTTTCAAAATATTTTAATTTAAATTGGTTTTAGGCAAACTGTTTTGCTATGTCATACAAAGTTATCTTTTTTTATCATTGGAATAATAAATATAATCGGGTTAGCTGGGGTGATTTAATTTATTTATTAATTGCGGGTGAGAAGGAATACGTAGCGACAGCTAAGATTTATGCGCCAAGAAATAATAAATGTTACTATAGTACTTAATACTATAGTTGTTCTATACCTTATAGTAGTTCTATAGTTGTAGTGAAAAAGGTGTCCATAATTTGTCAAATCGCTAGAGTGATATAGTTATTCAGATTTTAACATACTTTTTCCAACATCACTGTTTAGCCCCAGAGGAAGGACATACTGTTAAGGGGTGGATAATAACTTCACAGACGAAAGGATTTCATAAAAAGTATGGATGAGATAAAAAGAATGAGTTCAACGGTCGATATATCAGGATCACATATTAAATATTGGTTTCTATTAACTGAACGATAGCTTAAAGGGCAATATTTTATTTAAAGTTTTATCGAAAAACTAGTTTCCCATTCTAACCCAAAACAAAAACAGTATTGGTGGCAAAAGTTTCGAAAGATATGTATAACTGTAGTAACCACCAATGAATCTACGGCAACATCATAAAATTTTTATCAAATGTCTATGAGCGTTGAGTAAAACGAACAACGGTTGTATGACAAAACAAGTG
Source organism: Tipula confusa (assembly GCA_963556175.1). Classification (NCBI taxonomy): domain Eukaryota; kingdom Metazoa; phylum Arthropoda; class Insecta; order Diptera; family Tipulidae; genus Tipula; species Tipula confusa. The sequence continues at coordinate 89,245,914 of OY744476.1, forward strand.
TTCTACAAATATAAGTCTGAACTATTTCACCCTTTATTTATGCTTACTTTTTTTGAGTCTTAGAACATATTTTTCCGTAAATTTATTTTGTAGATGAGCACACAATACGCCAAACTCTGCAACTAACCATTTTATACATACAATTGGGAATAACTTTGATAGCACTTTATCCAAATACTATACTTATTTCATGCAGCCAGCCGATGTAAAAGTGTCTGTAAACGTTAAGAATAGGTAGATTAGAAATCTAAAAAGTGTTAGCGACAGCACCCGGATAATTTCTCATCAAACGAAATTTTTTGATAAAGTCATTCTTGTATTAAGGATCTAAATTATTACGAAACAGTTTTCAAGCATGTTGTCTCTTTCCATTAAATAAAAATGGCATACATTTTTGGAAGTATTTAGGAATATCGGCCGTCATCTCGTTGTGGTTTTGGCAGGCTCTCTGAATGTACTCAAATTAAAATGCTATTTTAAAAACCGGCGTTAATGATTCTGTTGCAAAATTTACAATAAAATCCCATAAAGATATATGAATATTCTTTTAAGTCTAAATTAGTGCCATTCAGATAAATATGGCAGTAATTTTGGATGAAGGGAAGCATAATTATAATTCAAATGCCTTGATGTGGTAATATAAATACCACGATCAATAATATTGTTTGTCCGTCCTCTGAAGGTCCGTATGTATACCAAATGTTAACTGATACTGTATAGTCTTTTACATATTGCTGAAGTTAGTATATGAGCAATATCATCTGAACTCTGGTAAATATTAACACCATTAAATCCGGTCACTTAAGCGGTTATTTAAAGGCATTCAATATTTGTGTCGATTGTTTGGATCCCATCTGACTCATTGATATAAGTTGTGCATATATAACATTTGCAAACAACAAAACTTATACTAAACGGCAATCGCACTGAGTCGATGGTAAGTTTTTAAATTTTTTAAAGTAGTTATGCCTAATTGTGTAACCAGAATAGACACCAGTCCCGATAGACATTATTTTAAACTCAGCTGTGTTTAAAACCTTATAAATTTAAAGATGATTCAAATAAAAAAGTCGAATACCATTAATACATAATGCATTGACTTCTTCCGAAAAAAAATGTTACTGCATTAGAATTAAAAATTATTAGTTCACCTTTATTGAAAAAGTAAACGTTTGTTGAAGCAATATATGGCTAACTTCGGTAACATATGGCTATCTTGGAGCGTTATTGCATTGTCCATAAAGAAAAACTGTCATTCGTAATAACACTCTCTCGATGTGTGTCGACAACCCGGCCTATAGCATCAAATATGTTGCTGGTAAATCTGTCTCCACAACTAAGACGATGTCTTCGGCACCTGGTGATCGGTAAGATGTGTTGGATTAAACAATTGTTTTCTGCCATATCTATATAAATGGACCTCCGATTAATAAGTGCGCCGCCATTATACAGTCGATGTCTGAATGAAATGATATAGCTCTCTAAGCTGATTATTTTTACCTACCAAATTCGCTCCATTGTTGCTCCATCTTTTATGGAAGCTATCGGCTGTAAGATTGCACACTATCTCTATATGTACCACTTTTGTATACTCAAGCAAACCAATATGCACACATATACTTTTATCGGCCTTGAACCTATTCTTCTTTCTAGGTCCACAATAATCCACGGCGACTTGATAAAGTGGGATACGTATTAATCTTGGCTTGAAAGTTCGTTACCCATAATCTGACATGATGTTTTCGGTATGTGCTTCTCAATGCATTTATTTACTGTAAGTGATACCACCTTACTTAGAACCATCCATTATTGTCTTCAATAACGATGTTTGTGAGCAGGCTCACTCCAGGATGATTGTACATCTCTTAATATACATTTGACTACATGATGCTTTGTTGACAATATTATTGTATGCTTGACGTTAAATGATACAAGTAAACTTTGAATACGCCCTCCCATCCGGATGTTACCTTTATCGTCTATAAAGAGATTCAAGCTTCTTATGTTTTATATTCCGTGGTTTTACTCTTAAATGCATTCGTTTCAGTACTGAACTCTGATTGTTGAATTTAAAGGCAAATATGCGTTCTGCTCATGTGATGTTTAGGGCTGAATTTGGTTAGAAATCTTCTTACAAGTGATATTACTTTGGATATCTTTCGTAAAACTGGAGTACCTGCTAATGCATGATTGCAAGGCATTATTTGTATGTACTTTGAACGTATAGCTATCTTCATAGGGCGTATGTTTTCCATTGTCTTTAGTTAGATTGTTCTGGTTTCATCATCGATCAACCATATTTGCCCAATATGGTTGTCCTTTGACTATTCTCGTTTATATAATTGGATGTGCCGATAGCCAAGCAGAACAATTCGGAAATCGGTGAATAATGAGTTTTTTTTATGTTGACGGTCAGTGACTCCTCCATCAGCTTCATTGATTTCACCAAAAATGAAACATCCATCAGTTTTAGCCTTGGTGAATTACCGTATTTTATTGGTACCACACGAGATATGTGCTTTTTTCCTTCATTTGTGTTTACTAAAGCATATATTATCGCAGCATACTCGTGCTCGCTATGGCGTCGCTAGACCCGATTAAACTTATATGTTTCATTAGAGAAACACGTCAATTTGATAGGTTTGCTATTTACTGTGTTGCATCAGCCACCTCCAACTTATTTATTATTTTACGATTGTCATCCGATAAGTTGAATACGTTTATGGGTTATAGACGTCTTTGGAATTATGAATGCCTGAGTTTTGCAAGTCTTTGTTTTATCTATGGATGCAAATAATAGGTCGGTGTATTCCTAGTTGTTCCCACTCCAACTTCATTGAACTTTTTCACTAGAATTTTTGCGTTATTCAGTTGAACTTCAAATCCCGCATAGATGATTTGGATAAAAATGAAGGCTGCCTTTTAATATTTTTTATTTTAACCAACGCCTTTGATAGTATACCTTGATGGCATGTGTATATACCTTAATGGCATGTGGTTGTGAAGGATTTTGTTTGATCAATCCTTTCGCCTGTCTCCTGACCATTTAGTAGATCCACCTTATTAATATTTAGAAGTTTTTGTTGAGTTGTGATTACTATCATGGTTCCTGATTTGTAGGCCGATGTAATGCACTGATATGTATTGAATTCATGTATGGGATGCCTATCTCGATAAATTCCATCACTTCTATGCATCTTTCCTCGAATTTAAGAAATTCTTTGATCATGGGGAACTCCTTTTCTGCTGTCTGTTGTGCTCAAAGAGTCCTGGATTAATCATCTAATAGAGTTACTGCTATATCCCTCTTCTGAGCATCTTGCGCCTTTAATCGATTCATCAATTACATCTGCAACCTTAATAAAAATCACAGCATTTTCACAACCAAATAGTTGGAGGCTCCACGGTCGCTTTTATAATCGCATTTACAGCGTAAAGCTTTCTTTCATATCGTAGTATCAGCCTCTAAAAGTGCTCCATTGTGTTTTGCAACAGTGATTGCGATGTGTCGAATAAGTGCCAGTGGTACTGAAGTTTCTGAACGCTAGTCCGGTTTACTCTTTTAAGAACAGTGGAACATCAAAGAATGATTGCTACTCTTATTACTTACTCGATACTCGGATGAATTTGGGTACAATAAACAGCATGATAGCATCGACTAGTAAGACGAATTTGACATCAAATTCAGACTAAATATCAAATTGATTAATATCCAATACCATTTCGGAATTAGTATTGGTACTTTCCAAAATAATCATCATTCTCGAGCTGAAGCTAGCCTTTTACTCATAGTAGCGTATTTGTAGGTCATATACAGATAGTCATCAAAATTCAACGACTTTTTTTGATGGCCTGGTCACAAGTCGTTTTTAAATTTATAAATTGTAATCTAAATTTAATTTATTAATTAATATGGGAGCGGACATTTCGGTCATTCCGGTCAAATTATCGCAAATTGCAAATTGAGGAGTGTGAGAATATGATGACAATAGAGATTTGCAAACCTAGTGACAATGACTGTTCCTGTCCAATTCATTTGGTAATAAAGAAAAATGGTACATGGGGAATTTGTGGTGACTACAGATCGTTAAATCGAGTCACAATTTTGGACAGGTACCCGATTTCACACCTATAGAATCTTCTTTACTAACTGTCCACACATACTCCCAAATTCTTAATGAAATGGCCAAAATTCGAAAAACGCCAAGTATCACACCTTTCAGCCTTTTCGAATTTACTAGAATAAAGTTTGAGCTACGAAATGTAGTAGAGACATTTTAACGACTCATGCATCCTATAATTTTAGATTTAAAATTCTGTTTCGTTTATCTGGAGAATGTGTTAATCGCATCCAAATCTATGGATAATATTGACAGCACGTTTGGCAACCATAGTTGATATTTCAGCCATGGCCATTGAGGCAGTGATTCTGCAGTACATATCTGATACATGGCAAGCACTATGCTTTTTCAGTAGGTCTCAACGAAACGCAACAACGGTACAGTGCTTATGTTATGACATTGAATTGCTTGTAGCTTATTATGGCATTAAGCACGTTAGGTATTAGTTAGAAGGTCGCGAATTCACACTATATTCACGGATCGTAAGTGTTTAATTTTTGCTTTCAAAGAAAAACAGAAAAAAGTATATCCCCGTCTATTCAGGCATCTAGATTTTAACGGTTATTTCGCAGTTGAAGATACGTTCGCGCATTAATCAAATTTATATTCCTGAATACGACCGTATTAAAATAATATGTGCAAATACCTCTCCCGTTTAACGCAGAACAATCTATCTATTGTGACGAATCAACTGATATACCAAAATTTTTATCCTAGCATTATTTCGGAAATCAGTCTTTGAATCTTTCTATAATTTATCACATCCGGGCGTAAAAGCTTCAATTAAATTATTAACTAAGAATGTTTTTTTGTCCTCTATTTCTAAAGATTCAAAGACAATGGCTCAAAACTGTATATTATGCTCGGTTTATTTCCTGTTGCATATCAATGGTTTTCATAAATTCATCTTGACATTATTGGTACACTTCCAATTTCTGGAAACAATCATTGTTGTGTGACGTTGATTGATAGATACATACGCCGAGCTGAGGCAGTTCCAGAGTCTTATATCACTGGTGACACAGTCGCATTCAACGTGTATTTGTCTCTGAAATTATTATTACCAATCAAGGAGCGCAGTTTGAATCTAAACTGTTTATGGAGTTATCAACGCTATACTTGGTTTCAAACGAAGATGGACAATTAGCTGCAATTTAAAAGGTGTAACGGAATGATTGAGCAATGGCATTGATTAATAAAGAATGTCATTATATGTTACAATCGACCAGACTGGGACCAAGTTCTGCTTTTAATTTTACTTGGACTATGGACAACATTCAGTGCCGAATTTAACACGACTTCAACAGAATTTGTTTACAGATGCACACTTTGACTGTTACCAGGACCATTTTTTGATCATATTTTTGACAACAAAATTATCCAGATCCAATTAAAAATTTCAGTGAAACTAGACCGACTTCAGCATTCAGACATTCTAACAAAAAATATTTTATTTTTGAAAGTTCTAACGCATTACCGAATTCTTTTCCAAACATCCTTATACCAGACCTCACAGAATGATCGAAGGAGCAGATATAACGTTTACTATTGATATTAGAGGCAAACATGCCAAAATATTAATAGACATACTTAAACCGTATCATGCTGAAAATTGTCACGACGTTCATTTACCAATTCAGCAAAATTCGGATACATATTTGAAAAAATCAACATTATTACAGGCCAAAGTAGATTCTTTACTGAGATCTTTTACAAGGTCATTCAGACCATATTTTTATAATTGGTGATCGTTATAGGTTATCAGCCCAACGAATGATTTTACACACACTTGGTCACGGCGTTGTGGTCAGCGGCGAGGATCTAACTCAAGACTGCGGCGTGTTTAAGCCAACACCTTAACCATTACTATACGACCGGAGATTCTTTTTCTTGTGGTAATAAAAATGCGAAAAACAAATGAAAAATGCAAAACGAATACAAAAAGTAGGCGAAGTACAAAAGAACATGTATTTTTTTAAAGAGCCAGCAGAATTAAAGTATTTTAATTCTTAGAATTTGTAACTAGATATCACAACGGCTAAAAAATATCACTAAAAGACAAGCAACTTTCATAAAAAAAATCTGCAGACCATTTTGCGTGCAGTAAAACATGACGGAAGTAACTTTTTTTATGATTTAAAAAAACCATATACGTATAAGAAAAATTTAAACTTTATCGTTGCTATGACAATTTTAATAAAAAATGCACACAATAAAGTGAAACATTTGAATACGAAACATTTGAATCAATTGAAAGCAGAAATAATTTGTAAGTGGCAACTAGCAGCAAAATAACTTATTTACGACACACGATAGTGATGTCTAATGGCGAAATTTAGAAATAAAATGTTTTTATTAAAAAATCCTAGGAAAGAAGAAGTCTTGACTGTGCCACATTATCAATACAAATACGAGACACTGTAGATTGTTGATTGTTTTATGAGTTATACATGGTACACGGGTCTTCTATGCACGATTCAAAGGACAATACAATTTCGAACTGAAAAGAATAAATAAAACAACATTTTTTGTTGACGATGTCCTTCAAGTGGACTTAAAAAAACGACCAAGTACACTGATAGTTATCTGACACCAAAACACACACAAAAATTGTATATGGAACATGGACCAAATTTGTCATTGCCTTTAAAAATCACATTATATTTGAAAAGCTCACATTATCACTTTTAAATGATTTACGAATTTGCAGTGTACCTTATCGTTCTTTTAACAAGGACTTAACATGTTTTAAATCTCATTTTCTTCTTGAAGGCCACTACTAACAGTTTGATGCTCGAATGATTTTTTTTAATTGGAGATTTATATTATGCTTGTCAAATTACTATCCGTGTATCCTTTACTTTTTTTAAACAACTCACCACTTTGAGTGTCAATTCAAATCGATAATTTTTATAACTCTACGGCTCCTATTAGGATTTTGCTTACTGGGTTTCAGTTTTTCAAAAAAAATACAATTTAATATTATTTTTCCTAAACCATGCATTTTACAAGAGCTATGAATATAGTGCATATCAATGACTGATCTTCCTAATTTCATTTTATTGTGACAGTTTTGTAACAATTTCGAGAAATACCAAGATACCTAAAACTGTAAAGAAAATCTTGTGTGTTTCCGATTCAAAATTCGTCATTTGGGCAAAAATATAGAAATTTTTCTGGACGTTAATTTAGAAAAAAATTACAAAATGTTTTATGATTATATGAAGGAAGACCCAACCAATTTATAAAAATAATTTTCCCTCGTCGATATCTTTTATTCGAGTATCGCGGAAAAATCGCTTTTCTCATTGCTAAGGGTGAATTTTTTTTGCTGCATTATACGATTTAATAATAAAAAATTTCTCCATTATTTATTATTTTTTTGTTATTTATTTTTTATTTTTTTTTTTTAATGTATGATTGAATGAAAATGTGTATATTTATGAATTATGATGAGATGAATTTATGTAGCAAATTCTTTACGTCGTTGTTGTACGTTTCGTTGTTGTTGTTTTAATTTCGCGATTTCGTAACAAAAACATACACAGATTTTTTTTTTGTTTTGTTTTTGTTATAATTTTAATGGATTTAATAATTATTTTCGAGAAAAATAAACGAAAATACAATTAATATAAAAAAACAAAAAAAAATTGAAATGAAAATTATATTTATTATTTGTATGAATTGTTATAATTTTTTTTTTTTTTTTTTATCAAACAAATGAGAAGTTGGAAAATTTATTATACGATTTTTTAATTTGATTTAATTTTAGTATTCACATTTATTTATACATATTTGCGTACATTGTATTGATTCTTTAATTGATAATAAATTAAAAAATAAAAAAAAAACATAATGAGAATTAATTGCAATTTATGTATTGTTATTAATTTTATCACTATTTATTTGTAACAAATACATAATATCAACATAGATAAGAAAAATGTGCGATGGGATGAATAAAACATTGAATCGCATTGAAACGAACAGTTCAATGAATTGTATTGTGATGTTTTATCTATATATAGCTTAACTTTTAGTGTCGATTACCTCAAGTCAAAGACCTGGTAAACTTAAAAAGTTGGAGAAACATGCTTTCTGAACCAACAAATCAAAAAAAAACGTTAGTGATCGACGACGAACTCTAATTAAGAGAAACGATAATTAAGTTAGCACCAAAGAAATAGCCAGAACAATTAGAGAAAAAATAGGTTTTTAAGGAAAGTCGAGTACTAGATGGAAATACCTAAAAAACAAAACGGAAAAATTATTAACCTTAACACAGAAAAAATAAAATATGTTAATTTTTCTGTGACCTTAATCTAATGGTGGTAAACCAGATCCGCACACAAATTTAATAAATTATATACCAAAAACTGAAAGTGATGTAAGCTGAAAATCTCCAGGAGACTCAATGTTGGCCATGTAACATGTTAAGTAAAATCAAACGAAGACCCAACATTGACGAAATGATTTAACCATATTAAGTCAACTTGAAGGGGCATATTCAAACTTACAAACATAAGATTGTTAAAAAAGGCAGCCAATGGAGATATTGTACTGTTAAAACACATCATCAACTTCTGCAAATGGAAATTTTTTAACAATTTTTTCAAAAATAATAAACTTCCAAAAAATAACGCAAAATTGAGAAGTTTACAACTTTGCAACGAAGTTATACTTCTAAAAACCAAAATTGAAAATATGAAAAAGGCTATAAAGCTAAGAAATCTAAGGAATCTTCTTAGATCACCAATAAAGTAAAAACAAATTAAAAGTTGTTTACTAGCAAAGAAGAAATAGTAAGAAAAACCTTCTGTTTTTATTAATGCTGAAAACAGACGTGCCGAAATCTGCTTGCAGCGCAGCAAAATAAATTCAGAATATTTTAACTTTAAAACACATGTAATATGCATGCCTTGCAGAATAATGCACGTTGTATCTACATAAACAAATTTTCAACATGAAGGACGGAATCGTCGAAGTTTTATCTAGAAAGTGATGAGTCATAGTAAAAACTCCCACCTAAATTCCGCGACTAATTAAGACTAATGTATAATTTCCAAATATTAATTATGCCTTCGTCCAAACAATAATGAATTCAGTTACTGATAAAAAATATATAGAATTGCATCACTAAACAGTTATGTTTGGAAAACTAGTACATTTGATTCTAAAACTTATAAAATTTTGGCTACGATTGTTCTCTCAATAGTTAACTTTAGAACATTTTGAACTACCAATATTAGCTTTGTGAGCAAAAAAGTGTTGGTACGATAATATACAGCCGCAGGATATACATATTGATAGCGTCGCAGAACCTATGCAACTCAACTCGTTTATGAGACCCAAGCCATCGTGCATATACGGAATATACCGCAAGCTTTTAAAATTTTTACGTAAATTTTTCCAATTTCGCGTTGGCACTGGCAATTCATCATCCCACTCAAGAGCTTGTAACCAAGTGCTTTGGAACAAAATCTTTACCTTCATAGTCGTAGGGGTAAGCCAGCCTAAGGGTCAACTATCTTGCTCGATTCCGATAGCATCGACCTATTTGTGTGAGATTTATGATTTTCAAAATTTGTTGAAAAGTAAAACTCATCGGTTTGGTGACTCCAAGCCCAATAATTTGGTTGAATTTGGGTGTTCTGAAAATTTTAATATGTTTTCCACCATGTGTGTCTAGCCAATTATTCGTCGAATCTTTTCATCATTTGATGACCAATTTTTTAATTTGCTCCTGTCATCAAATCATCTACATAAATATCTAGTTTGATTGCTGTTGCTACTGCCCCATGCTTTTCACCATTTAATAAGACTAATTCCTTTAGACATCTTTTGATAAGAATGATGCTGATGTTGTGCCGAACGTCAATGTGTTTAATCGAAAGTGTCGAATCGGTTGCTTATTATTTTCTCGCCAGACAATGTTTTGCACTTTCGTCTGAGCATCAACAGGTTCCTGATTCTCGCTCTCTCTATATACATCAACTTATTACTGATGATATATTTTTCTGATGATAAATTATGTCCATTAGTGACGATTGTATACGACTGGACCTACACGCAAGATGTAGTTCAATGATTTGCCAGTGTTTGATTTGGCAGATGCGTCGAATACAACTTGCTCTAGGCCGACATGTACCAAAAGTAATGATGACTCAATTTCAGCTGGGGACTCGGAAAATGTTAGTTGTACGATAAATAGCCCGTCTGAGCTTTTTGTCATTGTAGTAGAAAGCAGTTTCTCACACTTTTCCTCATCTTACCGATTTTATTTCCCAAAAGTCTCGTAGGGATGCGTCAATATCGAGTAAAACATTAAAGCATGTGCCTAATGATGTCTCCTCTGCAATTAAACGATTATTTAATTGCAACCTTTTACCTCCAGTCACCTCATAGTAGACTTCAGTGGCAAAAAAATTTCAAATGATCCTCTCCGATTAAATTTGGAATCTGCTAGTATCAACCCGTTTAGTTGATCACAGTCAAATAGATCAAAATGACTATAAAGCTATTTTAGGTACGATGTACGCTTCAAATTCCAATTGCAGAGAAGGATTAGCAATTGGCCGCACAGAAATATGCAATTTTCCTCTTGAATGAGATTTTCCTCTCGCATTTTTAACTGTTCGATATCAATACTACTATTGTTATTCAATTCACTTACATGGAATTCTGCTCCAATAATGCATTCTTCAAATTTCCGTCCGATTTGTTTGTTGCCGTTTGATCAGGCTCGAAGGACCATGATTTTAGGATCATTAATTTTAGATTCCTTTCACCGCTTTATTTCTTAATAGGACTGCTAATCTTGGACTGAGATTCCCGCTGTTGATGATCGCAACCAATGACTCCAATAAACAACACTCGTATTAAATAAATTTAAACGAAATTTATTTTCTAAAATTTAGCTATATTTTTTATTGATATTTATTTTGTTTTTTTACTGAACGTAGCAAACAGTATTGTTATGCAACCGTGTGATAAGAAAATTATAATAAATTTAATTCAAATTACATAACAGATGTCGCTAACACATGAACAACATTGAAACATTACAGTGCACGTTGCATCCATCACTAACTCAATTTTCTACCAAAACATAAATAATAATATATTAAACGAACATAATGTCTTCTCCGATATATTGCATTTCATGGGATATAATTTAAATAAAGAAAATTAGGGATATCTAAGAATTACAAGACGTTAACAAGACGTTTTGGAAATCAAGTATAACAACCCACAAAGAAATTTCAATCTTTATGTGCCCATTAAAATTTTAGCCCAGCTGGAAAACCAATTAGAACAACTTAACAATAACACACACAATAAAAAGCTTGGAAAAGTATGCTGCTAATCAAAAGAAACTATAGAAAATTATTATAAACTAATTACTTTTTAAAAGTTAAAAAATTGTCTAGAAACAAATGGAAATCACGTTAAACTTCGGTCTTCACAAAGTAAAACTAAAACTAAAACTTATAATACAAAATATGTTTGCTATGTGCCTTAATCGACTAAACTAACTAAACTAAATTATAAGGAGTTAGTTCATGCTATATCTAGATAGATGGAACTACCACTTATTGTACCTAAACTTGAAACTAAACTAAACCAACAAATATTATAGTTTATTTATAGTTTAAAAGTATTATAGTCATTTTATATTTCTTGTGAAAAGTCACCAAAAAATACACCGGAAAAATACTTTACAGCTACCACCTATGAATCGATAGTGGAAGCTTTAACAATTTGAAAAGTTTAGTTTGAAAAGACAATTAAGGCACACAGCATTCAATACATTTTTTTGACTTACCTTACTAGCTTCGCTGGTCAAAGACAGTGTGCCTTTGACAGTGCCCTCTGAAAATAAAAAAAAGTTTAAAATAACTAAATCATATACTTAAGTGCCAAACATAAAACTTATTTGTATGCATTGTATCTTGAAGATACATTTTAACATCTCCTAAGATAAAACGTAGATTAAACCAAAACAAAAAAAATTATCAAAATCAACCGTCAAAACATACGATAATCTGTATCCAATTAAAAATTAAGAACAAAACACGTAACTGAAGCTCAAAAAAGCATCTTACGCAGATATGATTTAACTATAGGAAAATAGACAATAAGGTTCTACTCGAAAAAGATTACAAAAGTTACATCAAGTAACCAATAAAGCATTTAGATTCTACTATATTTTCCACGCACTAATGAAAAGTACCGCAGGAGCGATAATGTCATGTGAAAACCAAACCAACCACTTATCGACGAAAAATCGAACATGCCGGTTTCTTTGCATCCAAAAATTATACTATTATTATAATAATTATTGCATAAGCGGATCAAATTAATCAAGAAACGACGAGATCTTATTCCTTCCAACCTTGAAAAAGACCACAGAATAACGGACATAATTGAAAATGTTCTAGAAATGAGTAAAAATGTATTCTGGGAAGTTCCGAACTAGCTAATATCAAATTGTTACTATAGGCACATTTTTAGGCCAATATGGACCTACGGAATTCATCTCTGAGTGATTTGAAAATAGTAGAGATTATTGTAACTCAACTATAATAACGTTAAAAATGACAATTTAAGATAAAGATGATAAGGCTTAGTAGTCGTACCTGGTTTGCAAACATTTCTCGCCAACAGAATGAAACCCTCGTGCAACAGGTTTCATTTGAAAAATAAATGTGAACACCACTAAAATAATTTTTACGTATTCTGGGCTTTAATTCGGATGTTTTGAATAAGATTTTATAAATTTGATGATTTTTGCCAAAAGTTTTGAGAGTTATCTAAAAATAAGTTCAAAACGTGTGCTGGTTCTTTATGCGAGATAAAGAATTCTAAGTAAATTCCACTGTGCTATAGAAATTGCATTTGCATACAATAATAATAATCAAATCATAGTAGCATTTTGTTTTCATATTCATCTTCATGTCACAAATTTATATGTTCATATGTTTCTCAGAAGTTTAAGAAATATCCATAGACGTATAATAGATCTAGACTTGTAACAAATATTTTTTCCATAGTAAATCTTCTATTTCACGCGTTATCGGTTGGAGAGGGACGGATATTTAAAAAAATGTATGTCTTACTCAACAATTTGAATGTAAACAAAAAAAAAATTTTTTTTTGTGACAACTCAAAACAACGCTTCGCTTTTTTATCGAAAAAAAGTAATAAAATTAGTTAAAACTTATATACATATAATAAATTTGTATTAACAAATCATAAATTTGTTATACTAACGAATATAAAATTAAAAAAATCATACAGAATGAAGTGTATAGTGAAAAATTGACGTAATACTACTCTAAAAAAACTAAAAGGGATTTCGTTTAATAAGTATTTTAATTAATGAGTTAAATAAAATAAAATAAATGTTGTGATTGTAATCGTGTGATTAGTGAAAAAAAAAATCAAGGTTTAAGTTACAAATTTAAAAAAAATGTGAACTGTTTTGTATGGTAGACCTTTTAGTAATCAACTGTATATTTTTTTTTTTTTTTTTTTTTGTTTTGTTTTGAATGGTAGCCCTTTATTGAATATAGTGTACTATTCCAGGACCGAAACATTAATAATTAGTTTGACAAAACGCCGTTAAATTGTATACTAATTTTGTATTAGTTTTTTTTTAATTTGTGGATATAATGTAAATAAATCGTTGCTTATTTCTTTTTAGGTAACCAACATTTTCATAGATGCTAGGCTTTGACCAGAACTACGAAGATTTTATTAACATTTAACATTTAACATTAACAGTTGGTTCTTGTTAATGGTCGATGAAAATGAAAAACACATATTTTTAAAAAATATTTAAAAAATCGGTGGTTCAATCCCATAACGCTTTATTTGATTTTATATTTAATTTATATGTACTATCTGCTATGTTATTTATACAATATAATTTCCGTACCAATAAATTTTTTTTCTAATCAATTAATTCTTTTATTTAACAACTAACTTCATTATAATAAAATAGTTAATTTCTAATTACGGCCCTGGGGTTATTATAGTCTTTCTCTGTTACCCTTGAAAATTTCCTCACTTGACGTTTGTTATTTTCTTGTCTAAGTATTAACGTCTTTGGAAATATCATATATCTGGTAAGTATAAATTTAAATTTCAAAAAATATTTTAGTTTTAAAAAAAGTAAATTTGTTTTAGAATCAATATAAACTTTTCAATTATACACTCTGATGAGGGACATGATAAGCTGTTTCTAGAAGAAAAGAATACTCATCGTTTAGCCAGAAAAAAAGCATAACCATTTTTAATTGGGTATGCAGCAAACAGAAAAGCTGCTCTTGCCAAGGGTATTTAGTAGCTCAGTGGTTCAATAGATATCATTAAATTATATAACCTTCAACAGTTTATCACACGAGCATTTGAGTTTCGTAAAAACTATGTAACATGAATAATATTATAAAAGTGCAAGCTAAAAGTTCTGTAGCAGTATCGTCATAATGACAGAAACCATTTCAATTACCCAAAGTAATTCACGTGCAAATTTACTAAAAAAGCTGCCCGTTGAGCGCGCAAAAATGAAACACAAGATCAAAATAATTGACATTCGATTAACATGTTTCTTAACAACATTCTGAAACCAGTTACTGGATCATTTATGAGAATTATCAAGTAGTTTTCTCCGTAATGCAGCAGCTTTTTTCGTTTCATGGTTGCATTGAAGAGCAAGAAGTTCTAATAGTGTTTTGCATAATGAGCAAAAAGTTTTTACAACCTCAAAAAAATTTCGTTGTTACAAGAAATGCGTTTAGGATATATAATATGCGATTTTAAGAAAGCTATTTGGTATCGTTAGCTGCAACATTGTTCCCGGAAGCCACATGTAAAGGCTGGTTTTTTCATTTTGGTCAGACATTATGGCCTCGAGTTCCAAAGAAAGGGTTAGTTTCTAAAAATGAGACAAATAAACGCAGAAATAGATTCTGCAACTTTCCGCACGAACGAAAAAAAGTATGCAAGCAAGGGACAAGTACCATAAAGTTGTTGTTGGCCAATACCGGATTTTATACAATAACCAAAAATTATGCAAATGAATTAATCGTGGCAAATACTAAGATGGAAATAGTTAAATCTAGGAAAAACCGAAATACGATAACGAAAAATAGAAGAATAAAACGAATAATTAAAAAGAGGGAAAAAGTAAGTAAAACGAATTTTTTAAGCCTTTATTTAAAAATATATATAAAATGATAAGAAACGTCAGATGCCTGGATATGGTAAACCCACTTGTCAACAAGTTTATTTATTTGTTTTGTTTTTGAGTTGGAAGTAGTTCTCTTTCGTTTGAAATTAGTTTGTTTAAGGTGTATCTGTTTTAAATAAGGTTACGTTTGATTTGAAAAATACTCACAAACAATTATAGTTATATTAGTTGTGAATGTCCCTAGTATAAATGGTACCGGAAAAGTCAACATATTTGACCTTCAGTTAAACAGTTTAATTGCACTTCATAAATATTAACCAGCAACCATTTGACATTTTATAATAAACCTTATACATGTCATGAATTATGTTGACAACAACAAAAGAGATGAAACGGAGGAAGTCAATCAAAATGAATGTTTCCCTTATTTAATTTTCATTATTTTTCCTTTTTCAATTTTAGTTATATTTTGTTATAATTTTTTATTAATATTTATATTGAAAAAACGGAACCAATCAATTTACAGTATAGACAAACAAAACTAAATACAAATAGTTTCGGTATCCTACGTTCGGTCAAGTAACTAAAATACATTAGATAAAATTAAATGCATCATGATGATAGAGATTCATATCTAGAATCGAATTGGGCTATTTTGCTGTAACAAAGTAAAAAAATTAAATTAGCTTTTAGTGGTTCGACTGTATTTATATATACTATTGTGTATTTATATATACTATTTTATAGAAATCATTATAGGAAGAGTCAAGATATACAGTTATTGTTTGAACAAAATAAAATGTTTATACGTAAAAATTGTATATATATAAATAAGTCGTTGACGTTTGGTTGTTAAAACTCCAAACAAGCATAAAAAACGTACCAGGAGCGAGAAATACCGCGATAGGTTCCGGTAACCCATCAAATTTAACACCAAAACTACCAACTAAAAAAACTATATAAACCAAAGTCCATCGAATATGCCTCGCACTATTTGTCATGTGCTGGGCTTATATGTATATATTTATAAATATATATATATATATATATATATATATATATATATATATATATATATATATATATATACACATATATATATATATATATATATATATATATATATATATATATATATATATATATATATAAATATATATATATATATATATATATATATATATATATATATATATATATATATATATATATATATATATATATATATATATATATATATATATATATATATATATATATATATATATATATATATATATATATATATTTTCACCTCTTACACTAGCTAAAGTCGACAATGAAGCCCACATATTATCTAAAAAACCTCAAACGGAATGGTGTTGGTGGTAGAAAATATACAAAAAAAAAATTAAACACAAATTTCAATCTACCACCCTTAAAATTGAAAATAAAAATGCTCATCTCTTATATGTGGGTATCGAATGGATAGTTAAATATATGGAGACTACTCGTTTATGTGAAAATTTTATTTGTATTTTTGCTATCATCATCAGCATCAGCAGAAGCGTCATCGGGATTATTACAATCGATCGTATCAAATATTGAAACTATATACATTTTGCGTTAATTATAAACAAGAAGATGGTGTTTGGGTTTCTATAGTTTTTAAGAAGATTTACAGCTACACTGATCAATGAGATTGGTCTTCTGATAGAGTATGGTTTATTTGTAATCTTTTTTATTCTAAATGCAAACAAAAGGACTTCAGTCGCTGATCGTACGGCGATGCGGTTAAATTCTTGATATTCTTCGTGGTCCCGAATTCAAAACTAGCCGTTTACCAAAATTAATAAACAGAAACTAAGAAATTATACCTTGTACTGGTGTCCCTGGTGACCAAATTGTTTGCAAATAAACATTGTGAAAGGAAAAGTGAGTAAGTAATGACAGATTTGATCCGGTTCCCAAGTGGCCAACTGTTATTTGAACAACACAATCATAATTTTTCTGAACTGCTCTGCATTCTGACGACTCTTATCAGAACCGCTAGTGTGCCACCATGCAACTGCAATTTAAAAAGGTTCCCTAAGAACACAATCGGTTAATGAACTAATTTCTCCAAGCCGTAGGCTGTAACAGATGGCATTAATTTTCACCTGTAAATTACAAATTTATTATTTAACCTTCATGCTGCTACAATTTATTAAGTGTACTAGAAATTGAATTTAGTAAAAATTTACTTAATATTACAATACAATTGAATTAACCGTTTTATGATAAATGGGTCATGTAATCGCCGAAAATTAATACTTTAAAATTAATACAATTAGATTTTTAAAAAAATTACTTAATATTACAATACAATTAAATTAACCGATTTATGACAAATAGGTTCACAATAGTTAGCATAAATATATATGGTCACAAATTATAACAACCATACTCCAGCGGCAAAAGCACAAGTGAGACACGCCAAGTTTTAAAACATAAGGGTGGCGATAATATGTAGAAATCCTATTTACAAATAGCAGCATTAATACCGTTTTAGCAACGATAACTTCAATATGTTTATAAAATAACAAAATTAGAGTATAGATCGTTGATTGAATTAACTTTTATCAACCAAGAGGTAGCCTTGAATTTAGCCACATTTGAGGACCTTTTCTGTGTCTAGATAAGAAGTTAGTTAGATCAGACTTTAGCATCCTTAGTATTTGAAATTATTTTTAATATTTTAACCTCGTTTAAATTGATAAAAAGACTCGAACGCCTCAAACAGCTAACCACATATTCATAAATAAGATAACTATTCTATAAAACACAAATTATACTAATTGACCTAAAGGACAATAGCCTTTTTAGGCTATCTAAGTTCTGGATATTAAATAGGATTTATTCCACTCCATCGGAAGAAAAATACATTTCAAGGAGGTTTCTGGAATAGTAGCTAATACTTAACTTAAAGCAGTATGCACATTGCCAGAACAAAATCCAAGCAGCTTAGCCAACCCAAATTGTTTAATCTGGAACACCAAAATTGGGTATTACCATTTAGGAATAAGTTTTGGTAAATCAGAGCGAATGCAAATTCCTCTTTAATTTGCTGTAACGTACCAATATATTATTTTTTACAAATAGGTTATATAACTGAACATTTTCATAGTTCTGGAAAGAAGCCATCAACGAGGCTCCCAGGAAAGCATATTGCTTTTAAATGAAATAGGACAATTCTACCCTGTCACTTTGGTCAGTATTTATTTCAATAGTTTGGGTAATGTGACTTATTACCCAAATTGGCTATTGTTTGGGTATTGTCCCTGGGGTGAATCATATAACCTGTAACAATGTTCATATATGTTCTACAATTAATGGTCAGTCAAAACTCAGCATTAAACTATACTGAAATGATGTTCTATAAGGTAGATTTAGATTTATAACGTAAAAACCAAACGCATACACTTTTTAGTACCTTACTGAGACGATTGCGGATGTTTACTGGATCGAACAATACTTTTTCTGCAACAGATTAAAAAACATAACCAACTAAAGATTGTGCCTTCCTGTTCAGTTCATGTCTAGTCTTTGTACAGTATTAACGTCCTTATTAATATATCAATTCGACATTTCAATAATATCTACGATTGAATAATAGTAAGGGAGGGTAATAGAATATAATAAGCAATAACGTAAAAAGTATTTTTGGATTATTTAGATCATCTGTCTCTTCACTAAAACTGGCAAGTCCTACATGCATACATTATAGGAAAATTAATCAAATAAGGACAATTCAAAAACCGACCACTGTGTCAAAAAAAACGCCACAATCATAATAGCTTCTATTATAAGTGACGACACACAAAATACCCCAGTTCCTAAATGAAAACCACAATAAAAACGCAGTACCACTTGGGATACAACCAGTTCATCTTAATTTTAAATGTACATTTTTAAAGTCGGAAAAGTTAAGATAACATAATATCCAACCTCATCATAAGCCAGATGCACGTGCAAAGTAAAGACAATACAATATTATAAACGGTGTCAATTTGAATTTATCACCATTATGTTGCCAAAGGTACCAAAGTGTTGCCAATAGAAAAACAGCATCTATTGACCCAGCATAGTGAAGAGAATTCGTAGAGTGAATTTCAGAACAACAAGTATATGATCAATGATTATTGAACAAAACCATTTTTAGCACAGGCTTTTTTCATCTCGATGACTTCATTAATCGTTAAAATGATCGCTCTTGGGGTTCCAAAAATTTGAAAGTGAACACTATTTCAATATGATAAATTCACATTTTTTCAGTATGGTCATAGAAAGTATCGACAAAAAACCATGGTCCATATGGTATTGAAGAAAATTACTATTTTGGTAATAGGTGTTTTGATAACAATTTACTTCTCTTCATTTAGTTTTTAATGTAACGAAATCTTTATGTAGTTTAATGCTTTTACCTAAATGTAATTTGTTGACCGGGACATTATCTTCTTTTATTATCATAATATCATTTAAGTTGACTGGTGGTTTTAATGTGATCATTTATTGAGTTGTTGCAAGGAGGTTATGTTTTCAAAATTCCACCGTTTTGCAAAAGGTTAGCTCATATATTGGATCATTTACTATATCTTGTTTAAATCGTACTCGTGCTATTTGGTTGCTGGTTGACCAATTAAAAAGTGAGATGGTGTTTAAGCATTTTAACATTTCCTTCTGATTTAAAATGAGGTCACGCGTTTTAAATGAAACTGATTTGACCTCCGCATCCCAAAGATTATTCTGTAATGCGGTGCGCGTGGAAATAAACAATGACAAAAGACATTCCCATGCTTTATGGTGCGGTCGAAAATGGCTTTCATTTGATTATTTGCCGCAACAAAATAAGTTACGTTGCCCCTGCAAGTTTCTTGACATATTCCACTGTGTGCAATAAATCGTTTGAAGGCAGCATTCCACGCGTCACTAGTTATATCTCTAACTAGTTCTAAATACAATGAATAAATATTTGAATTGATAGATATCCTGTGAAGTCAACACCAACTTTCAAGAAGGAAACTCGTCTATTAATTAAATTCGATTTTTGCCTTGAAGCGAGTGCATGGTACACACTGATGGACAACTTTTCTTAGCAAAGTTCTGCAGCTGGCCACGCAAGCAGGTCGACTATTTTGCCCGCTTCTAATAATATGGTACGCTCTGTAACAGTGGATATATTCGATGGCGTAAACTTAAATTTATAAACATCGTTTTTTGAGTTATTTGGAAGGCCCAAATCTTGATTGTATATCCGTATTGCATCTGTCCTTAATAAATTTACCTCCTCTTTCTTGGACTACGTTTTGGAGTAGAGTACGAAAAATATCCATTTTCATAATTTGAATCCAAATTTTCCAGTATGATATGCAGCGGTCATAATTTCGTATATGAAAATGATTTTGCAGCTATATATATGATCTGAACTAGGACTATCGATTGCAATTTGTTCGAGTACTCAAGTGGCTATAGAAAGAATAATGATGCTAATCCAAACGTTACTGTGTCTGGTTCAAAATACTTAATTATTTCAGACGGATCTGGACTTCATATGATCGCCATATGGTTTTAATATTTATTTTTTTGGCCTCATGCTAATTTGCCTTTCAATACACTATACTGGGTATAGTGATAGCTATAGCCAGACAGTCATTCAATGATAGGCGTGATGAGAGGTGTAAATCCGTCAAAACTAATTTTAGTTTTTTGACCAAGCAATTTTGTTGGATACACCGTGGTGAGGCCATCATTGTCATTTACTTCGCTTTGGTTTTTACTTTATTTCCTTCATGTGCACAAGTGATTCATATTCAGACATAAATTGTTTGCACATGTGGTAGATCATGGAATTTTGCATGCGCAAAACATTGTTCAAGTGCCCGGAATCTTTGAAGTCAGTAGTTTTTTAAAAACTAGTATGACTACGAAGGTTCCATTAATGGTTTTGTTATGATGGTTTTTGAACTGGGCTTCACATATTCCTTCTTCCTTGGATAAATATATCCTTCCTTGGTCAACAATCTCCATCTTCCAGAAACGAAAAGTGTTTAAGTGTCACCATATGAACAATTTAACTGGCTTCAGGATGTGAAAAAGTCTTAAAGTCTGATAAGTACGTCTATTTCAATATGCTTAGTGAATTATTCAGCTATAGTTTGACATGATTCCAAAAGCTGATTGATACACTCTGTCTATAGCTTTGTAGTTTGGTGATGAGAGTAACAAAGCCATTTGTTACTCTTATCATAACTGTTCGTAGTATGGATTGAATATTGACTGAGAGCTGTTGAGTAAGGACAGACCGAAGTTAACTGGATGAAACTGCTTGACCTTTTTCAGATTGTTTCCCGATTGATTGTGACCAATCTTTATAATTTTGTAAACGGAGAAAGAAATTATGGATCCTTGCATATTTGGCAGCGATGCCTTGAGGGGCATTTAAATGTTTTAAATACAGCGTTTGTTAATTCAAATATTTATAATATTGGTAAATCATAAGAGATTCACTGCAAATTGGACAGCTAAAAGCATTAATGGAAATATGACATTGATTATCAAGTCATATTAGTGGAAATATAACCTTGGAAGATTTGCTATTTGATGCTATTTGAGAAATGTATGGAATCCAAAGCATCAATTCTGAGAGTAAGAAACTTAAACAAATCACAAAATCCTTTAAGCCAAGCGTCATGTCCCTCTATGGCTGTCCCAAGAACCTTCAGCTTATGAACCAACACGTCGGATTTGTTTAATAAGTGTTTGACGTTGGTAGCAGTGGCGTTATTATTGGTTGTTTGATTGGTTGACAAACTTCCTTCCGAATGAGTGATTCCATAAGTATCTAGAATTACACTAACAGATGACAATGCCCTTTCGCGTATCCAAGGCCTAAAGATTATTTTTTGAAAAGAGTAAAATTGTTTCCAGCCCATCGAAAGCCCATTTGGATTAGCTCGTCAATTATGAGAGCTCCTTAATTAACAGGAAGATATACATAAACTTCCGCATTTATTGGCAATTTCACAATAAATAAAAATACGTATGTTGTTCCGAACTTATCTATCATAAAACGGTTAGTTCAATTGATTTGTAATGTTAAATCAAATTTTATAAAATCTAATTTATATTATAATTCTATAATTTTATATTTTTAATTATGTAATAAACTAATTAATTGTAAATTTAGGCAAAACTAATCAAATTTATTAAAGCCTACGGCTCTGAGAAATTAGCCCATTACTAGATTTTTTTTTTTTTTTCAAAAAAACATTGCACATTACAGTTGAATGATGGCACACTGCTGAGATGCTGAGAAGATGTGACAGTATGTAGAGCAGTTCATCATCATTGTGATTATATGATCTTAACAGTAGTTTGAATATTGGATACCAGAAAACCGGACGAATTCGGTCATTACTGATATACCTTTCATTTCCCTGCCCCACAAGAAACGTACTAACTATTGGCCGCCAAGGTGTCTCGAACCGGTTTGATCTCAATAATTTAACTAGTATCTGCCCCATCGCTCCAACTATATGTAAAAACGGGTGTACAGCCAACTCCGGGAGATGCTTGGCCGTACGTTCTAAATCAATCAATCATTAAAAAGAAATATTCGTACGTTGTTCCATCAACGATTATATAATATTAGCATTTCTAGTTCAGTGACTTTATCCGAATTAAATTATGTTTAATGGAAAGAAACAAAAAATTGCCCTTACATTTTTAAATATAAACTAAGGATTGCTAGAAGCTTGTGACGCCCAAAAATTAAAAAGCCCAACTACTTCTAATAAACATTACTAGACTGAAATTATAGTTTACTCAAGAAACGTAATTTTATGAATGAAATCTTATTAGAAATTCAATGTTACTAATTTATTGCCACCACCTCAAGTCAATTGCCATTACAATATTCTAATTTAAATCGAAACCATTAGACCAAAATTCTATCTATCCATATTTACATATATTTAAATGACATAAATTCAAATGCCTTGATTGATGTACATTCAATAAGTGAATCAACAACGACCTGCACCCAACAACAAAAAACCTTTGAATCAGCCGAAAGTTGGAATAAATTAAACTGAACTCTATTCATCCAAAAGTAAAATGAAAAATCCAACAACGAGAGAAGCAGTCAGTCGTCGAACACAAAAAAACTAAAAAAAAAAATTCTTCTGAAACAAACCCTATTGTGTAATCCATATATTCTGGTGTTCCTTCAGAAATACAACAACAACAATAACAACAAAATATTACACATTTGCATCTCGCGCAATAGAAAAGGACACACACCATATGATGGTGGCTATATCTACATATGTGTGTAAATATATCATAACGAAAATTTTTAATGGAACGGGTTATAATGACGGCGACTATACGATGATCATGACGACGACGATGATGATGATGATGATGATGACGATAAAATATAGCGGAAGTGATATAAAAAGCAGGAACAAAAAAAAAAGATTCATAAAGAATTGTATATATGAACTAAGCAAAGTGGGTGAAACAACAACATAATATATACACAACAATAGAACATCAATAACAGCATCACCGCTAACAATAATATTCTATCGTCCGAATTTTTTTTTTATTTCGGATTTTTCCATTTTCATTTTTAAGAGAAAACATAACCATTCGCAAAACGATGATTGAGAATGTTGGTTATAAAAATCGCATGTTTATGTTTGGTTGTTGTTGTTTTTATTTTTCACGGGTTTTCCATTTATAATTTTTTTATTTTTTGTTTAATTTTCTATTTTTCTATTAGATGTATCACCGTCGTTCATCGTTTGCGTGCATTTGTGTGTGTGTATGTGTGTGTGTATGCATCCCGTATGTGTTGTTATTTTATATGATTGGAAAATAGAATTTCTGATTGCACATACGAACTAAGGTAGGTTCTGCATTTTTTTAATTTCTTTTTTTGTTGATTTTCCGATTAAAAATTAAAATATACACAAAATAAAAAAAAACTGCCCATATATACTATTCGTGGACACACACAGTAGATATATATTCATATATACAGTTTGTCGTCTCAAAATCGATAAGTTTTGATAAGAGTTTGATTGGTAAACAGAAATGCATAGATAAAAAAAAACAACAGCATCACGAATATTTCAATTTGATATGAGAATTCTATCGTATCCGAGATGCAATATAATACGGTTTGTGTTTTGTACGAATACGAACATTAATCTCGAAATGGATGTGTGTCTATATTTGCGAATTTGAGTCCAGAATATTTTCCAGATACACATATATACATATATAAACATAATCGGTCTTTTCGATTTACAATATATTAGGTACATATAATATATCTATAGGTAGGCATTTGTAAATATCGGGAAGCGAAAAAAGCGCAATGTACCTGTACACCATATACACGGTTTTTATACTTTGTTTTAGGTAAAAAATTGGATGCGCTATTTCTAAATATTGTTTATCAATTGTTGTAAACAGGATACAAGATAGGTTCAAAATTTTATGATTTTTTTTTTGCTACATGGATACAGGAATATTACAAGTTTATAGATGGGGCTCACGGGAATGGATGATTTCTAATTTAAATAATATATTCGAACGAGCTAATAAATTGCAAAAAAGCTTAGCATGTCTCAATATGATGAGTTATTGCAATATATTTTTTAACTATAAATTAACTTGCACATGAAATGGCTGGTTTGTCCATCATTCATTTATGAAGAAAAGTATTAAACTGTTTTTCGTTAGGCTTTTGCTTTTTAAGTGATACATATTTGGTTATAATTAATGCTATACATAATATTATTGTTGGTTTCAGACATTCAAATTGTGAGATCTATAATTTCAACATCTTATCCGCAGATGATATTCTTTTAAGTCAAGTTTGGATTATTAGTGATGAAATTAATTTATATTAGTTGGATTATAATAGTCAGATGGTACTGATTATGTAAGGGACAATGTCAGCTGTAATTTATTCGTTATATTTTTATATTGGTAATCTTGGGTAGTGTGTTATGAATGTTCATAGATTGACCTTTACTGGAGTGAAAGTATATATTCATGATTTGAGTGCTATTTTTAATTAAATTAAAAATGTAAAAATGTATAAGTAGTAGTTACTAATATAAATCGTAATATTCTGATTTAGAGGGGTCTGCCATTTATGGTTTCGATTTTTTCTAGAGTAATGAATTTATGAAGTCAAAATTAATAGCAGCTTTAGTTATCAAAAAATAAATAATATTCGCGTTCATCAAGTTTCTGTTCCAAATAAAATCATATTTCTATTTTACATAAATACCTCCAGTTTAATCCAAACTAGAAATCTTGTTTATATGGGAGAAACCAATTTTTCAATAATCCAACCGGGTTTTGCAGCTCACACATATATAATATTATCAGAATCATTAGTTTTTTTTCTCAATAAAATAAGCTCAATAAAATGCTTTACTGCCTAGAAATATATATATATATATATATATATATATATATATATATATATATATATATATATATATATATATATATATATGTGTGTGTGTGTGTTCACACTAAATAGTCTATAGCCTTGTATATTTATAAAAATATGCCAAAAAATTTAACTTCTATATGCTTGCAAATGATTGTACTTTCGTAAATATTGTGTTCAAGATATGTTTTCTAGCTCTTTAGACTACTCTCTTGTTTTCCGGCTCCTTAGACAGCTCTATATAGCCGAAACTCCATTAAATAAAGAATCAAAACTCGGTTCGATCGATTGTTGATGACAATTATCATGAGACATATACATAACGCTGAAATACAAAAACACTGACGTTTACACCTATATGGAACGTTCAAGATCACTGATCAACAAGTATATAAGCGAAATCAGATTGATGTACTAACATACTTGATTTCAAAGAGTGAATAAAAAATTAAGTGAAAAATTAGTGAAAGTCAGGCAGGGAATTAAAGTTCCAGCAAAGAAAATGTATCGCGGACCAATAATCCAGTTTGCATAAAATTTCCAAATTATTGAAAAAGTGTAAAAACTATAACTACTCAGAACGCCCGAAATTCGTAACAATTCGTGTCAGAAGTGGGACTTAAAAAAAAAAATTAAAAATGCCTAATACCATCACGTATACATCTCAAAAATAGAGGTGCTGCGAGGCCCCCATACAAGAGGCAATAAAATCGAGCATTTTGAGCAATCACAAAAAGCAATGACGCGGGAACTTTAGGAAGCTGAATAAGATGCGTAAAAAGACTAAGATTCGATAGCATCACAACCGAAAACCTCAGCTAGACTAGCATCACTAGAAGTTCAGCCGGAAGCAATCGTCATTACAACGCAAGCCAGCGGTAGGAACACAAGAGAGAGGAAAGACAAGTGTAGTACTTTTAGTAGTTTGAATGAAACTAGATGTTTCAGATCAGCGATCTATTTCAGAACCACTGAATCCGCCGTTGGACAAGGTGGTTCCCATAAAGATTAGGAAGATGCCAAATTAGACCAGCTAGACTCCAAATCACTTCAACAAGGCAAAGAATTAGACCAGCTTAAAAGCGAGACAGAAGCAAATATGCAAACAATCACGTCTGATATATATGTAAAAATGCAAGCATTGGAGAGCCGATTTAAAGCGTTCAAAGTCCAATAGGAAGAGGGTGTTTCGAATGTCTAAGAAATAGTCCAGCTAAGCATTATTAAACCTGTGTTAAAGCAGGCATCAGCCGCAAGCAAAAGTCATTTTAAAACCCTTGCATTCGATGGCGAGGTGTCGTTTGGAAATATCTAGGGGCAACTTCAAATGACTAACAAAATGGAAAATCTATAAATGAAGTGTTGGCAACAGCATTGGCAACAGCATTGGCAAAAAACAACCAGATAAAGTTTATTTACCGATACAATCAAATTAAAAAGCTATAGACGCGAAAGACATCGTACAGATCGAGGTTTTCATAGAGAAAAGAACGAGAAATACAAAAGGCTTCCGAAAACATGGAAAACGTCAATTAAGTGTTTGTGCTATGTTTTAGATGGCAATAGGCTGGATATTTCATAACAGATTGAAAGAAGTTCGTGGCCAAGCGATCAATAGTGCTGCAATAACTGGGCGCAAAGGCAGTCATTAAGCATAAACGAATGGTTGCTGATAAAATTTTAAGAATCAGCTAACGGCATGAGCAAAAAACAGCAAATTGTGGTCTTTGGTACCGAATACCATAAGTACTGTGCGAAATAACCAACGGAAAATTCGGAGTGCACTTTGGAATCAAAAAAACATTGGAAAAATTTATAAATTGGTTTTATTGAGTCAACATTGGAAGATTTTAGTAAAACGTACAAAAAATGTGTAGCTAGCAAAGAGCCATAGATGCAGAACAAGGAGCAGAATGCAGCAATGCAAAGTACAATTTGTACTAATAGTACTGGATATTGTGGGTTCATTTGCAGCAAAAAAAATATGGTTATCAGTACATACCAGAGTGCATCGACTATACTTCAGTAAATCGGTAGAAAGTTTCCAATTTTAAACCAAGAAGCACAAACCATTCTTGATACCTTTGTAAATAACTGTATTTGCCGATTTGAAGTACCAATAGAATTTCATTTCGAACCAAACTTTGAGTCATCCATATTTTAAGAGCTGCGTCAAATCTTCAACACCATAGAGACGGGAACTACCCTATTACATCCTCAATTACATGGAATGGTAGATCGGTTTAATCGAACACTGGATGAAAATTTCCGTAAATAAGTTAATACCATATACCACTGTTAATGATGGCATATCGTAGTGCAATACACGATACCATAGGGAATTTAACATCCATGATGATAATCGGCCGAGAGCTTCGCCTACAAATATCATTATTTTCCCTTGCAAGTTCCAGTCCAATGACACAAGTATTATATAAGTATTGTATAACTATAGGTAGTTTCCTTAGAATATGACCAATGCACCTTCATTTTCTCTTCTTTGTTTCGGGTTCAATGTCAAACAGCTTTGTGATTCTATGCAGTTAGTATATTTGTTATGATGTTAGACCAGAAGCACTTCAATATTTGTCCAAGGCAATAAAATACTTGTAGTTTCTGTATTATTTTTTTATTTTATCTGTATTATTTACACCCTCACAGAAGGACTGAATTTACACACAACCTGAACATTCGTATCTTGATCTTGCAAGAAAGAACAAAATTGTATTACTAAATTTCAAACAGTATCCAGATTATACGTAACATATTAAATGCATATCTGGTTTTGTTTCTGCGATTATCTATATCTTTTTTTGTGCATCGGTAAGTTTATATTTGAGCTAAAAGTTTTTTAAGTTTATATTTGAGCTTTTAGAGTTTTTGTGTATGAGCAATAAAATATTATCTGCGTAATCCAGATAATTGGGTTTACCTAATAGCCCTCATTGAATGCTATGGTTTCCAGCATCGAGATATATTTCTTGTACGAGTTCAATTCATTTTTTTGGTATGCTCATTTGCAAAAAATTTCTTTCCATATTGCGTTCTAATTTATCGTGTCAAATGCGCTTTTGAAATCACGAAGAGCAGATATGGTAGAGAATTTCCTTCATTAGCTTTTGATTTTGCTATTTAAGAATTTATTGTCTCAATTTTTTCCGTGTGAAAATCAATACAAAAATATATTTTAATCAAGCTCTTTTCTGCAAATTGAAACAAAATTACCTCAAAATTAATAAACGGTCTTAATAAAACTGAACAAAAAACATTGACCTAGAAACGAACGTTAATAAAAATGCGTTGGATTATATCTGCAAAAAAACTCATCGTCATTTTTGTATCACAAAAAAGTTTTTCATATGCGGCAGAAGGTTTTCCCACAAAAGTATACTTTCAAATGCGTGATAGCACAAGCTAAAATTATTCCAACAAGACCGATCTTCAATAAAACATTCTAATCAATCTCTAAAGAAATTAACCCAACGAAGTGGCGCCTCGGATGCACTCGGTTACCAAAACTATAATCGAAAACTTTGTGATATTGATAATCCATGGAAAAATACTAAAGAACGCTGTAATTTAAGCACAAATGTATCAACAAATAACTCAAGAAAATACGCAGAAACATTTTAAACCTTTTGAAGAGACAAAAGTAGACTAAAAAATGCAAACAATACACCAGTTTACCAGAAAGGTAGCTTAACAACTTGTATGAAACTTTAATGAAGCGATAAATCTTGAAAATAACGTAGCTACAAGTTTTTTTTTTTTTTTTTTGTTAAAGTACAAAAAGAAATCTTTTTTCGAGCTTTTTTATTAAATATATGAACCATTA
This sequence comes from Tipula confusa, assembly GCA_963556175.1. Lineage (NCBI taxonomy): Eukaryota > Metazoa > Arthropoda > Insecta > Diptera > Tipulidae > Tipula > Tipula confusa. The sequence continues at coordinate 89,275,562 of OY744476.1, forward strand.
CATTTTATGTGGAACAGAATATTGTTCAAATGTTGACGTAGAGACATTAAAACGTCCACTACTTCTAATGGCACCAATTCGATTCTCAAAATGTGCAATAACTTTTCAACATGCTGCTAGATTTATTTTACTAACTGCTTACTTAAGTGTAGTTTATATAGAAAGTCACTTAATATTGATTTGTATCACTCAGCAACCACACTAACAGCTTTTCTAGTACAATCGAAAAGATATGGCCCTATGGTTCTATCTTCCCAAAATGCTCACCATATACAATACAGTATCGTTTTTGGGGTGTAAATATCTTTCCTGAATAAGACAAGGATTGGAATAACTCGAGGAAGAAATTTAAAAAAAAAATACCTGTACCATGTTATAGATTATATAAAAAGTGAAGTTACAATAATTCATGCTTTTTAGAATTAAACTTTTTTTTCTTTATCTCTTATGAAAATTAGCACCATAAGCAGCTTCTTTCATAATAAAAACTTTAAAAAGATAAAAAATAAAAACAACAAATTATTCTTGCAGATCTCGCAACAGAAAAGCAGATTTTTTTTTTAAAATTTATAAAAACGAAATAAGAAACTGGTTTTAATAAAATAAAATTCAAAGTCAGTTTAAAATTTCGTGTTTCGATATTACAGATATATTAATTCGTATTATATAGTTTGTTAAAATTGCAATTTTAAATTAGCTTGCATTACAGTTATTCAAAGATCCTGTTCCTTTAAAATCATTTATTAAAATAATTCAAAAAACCCAGAAGAGATCATGATATTGAAAAGGCTGGTGACATCAAATAGTGCTACTAAGTTGTACCGATTCAAGAAAGATGAATTTAAATTGTCAGGTTTTTTTAAGAGGTAGACGAGAAGTACAAAAGCTTAGTAGTATAGGAAAACCTAAGTATAGGACGTATATTAGACTTTTACTTTAACTATGCAAAAGTTATCGAATAACGTCCATAATCTTGGTTTACCAGCTTAAGGTTTGCGTTTGAGATGCATTGGGTTTGGTGTGAAATTACCATCAAGAAAACCTAGTTGAATTTTCGAGAGAAGATTTTATTACAAAAATATAATGTTAAAACCGTAATAACACAATTGAAAATCAGGCCAAATGAAGGAAATTTAATACAAACAGATTGAGACATTCTGAAAAAAGAAATATCATTAATCTTCAATAAAACACGCTCAATCTCTAACAAAATTATGCCAATAGTATTGAACAATAATAACACCATACTGAAGAAAAAATCATTCACCAACAGAACAGGAAGTTTAAGATGTCATAAAGAAGCTACAATAAAACTGCAGAAACAGGCAATATAATCGTTGAAATATTTAGTGGAAATATTTCTACCACGACAAGCGCTCTAGCACCATTAATAAAAAATTATGTGCCTCTAGTAGAATAACACATAAATAAAAAGAAGGCTTGATAATTACGATACCTAAAAAAGCAACATATGCGAATGCTAGAACTGACAAAGTTGCACTAATCATATCAACCCAATCCGAATCATTACTGAACAATCTAATGAATCATTTTCCACTTTTAATGTATCTTTACTTTTCAGCAGAGCAAACATATATACATATATTAGTATATAAATAAATTAAATTTATTTAAAAACTGGTCACCGTTAAGAGTTCGATCCCCACCTCTGATCTAAATGCCGTGACCAATTGTGCGTAAAATCGTTAGTTAGGCTTACCATCTACAACGGTCACCAATTGAAAAAAAATTTTTTTGGTCTGAAAGATCTTGTAAAAGATCTCAATAATAGGTCAACTTTGGCCTTTAATGCCGTTAAATTTGGTGATTTAAAAAAAAAAATGCTGTATCAGCAAAATTATTGTTAATTGATGGTTAAATTTCCAACTGCTACTAAAAAGGCATGGCCAAATTTACATAAATCAATGTAAATGTCAATTTTCAATCGAAAGCCGTGCAAAAAAATTACATCGATCTTGAAGTCTTATATGCTAGAATCCTTAAAATAAATGCTCTAACAGTGCTACATAATGATGAAGGAAATATCTCTTTAGCGTTAAACAAACTCACCGATATGATGCAAAGTTTCATGGTAATGATGGAGAGCACCATGGATGTAATGATGCAACACATGAATATTATATGCTGTAATGGTCTGCGGACTGTGTAATATCAACAGTTTACTGCCCTCCAAAACACGCGATAAAAAATAAAAGTGCATGCATTATTTTAACCATTTGGTGGAGATATCTTTACTGGGGCTTAATACTATCAACGCCGAAAGGCAAACCACTTTTTGAAGCGATAGCACAACAGATTGCGGAGTACTTATAATCTGGTCAACCCGCACCTCTACAAATAAAAAAAAAATCTGATCTACTTGACTTTTGCGTCAAAAAAAATATTATACGCATAAATGTTAAAGCAAACTACTACAATCTGTCATCTGATCATTCACCTATAATAGTAATGTTAAGTACCGATGTCCTAAAGACAGAAAAGCCAAAACCACTCACAAACAATGAGACCAATATTGAAGGCTGTATTTGCCTTGCTATTTCACTTAGAACACTAACTGATATTGATGAGGCTGTACGATATGTTAAAAGAAGTTTTTGAAAAGAGCAGCACAAAATGCTACACCCACCGTAAACTTTACTGAGAAAAATAATAAATGGCTTCGAGACATCCAAAACCTTGTCCAAGAAAAGCGAAGAATAAGGAGACAATGGTAACAATCCAAATCTTCTTTATTGAAGTGGAAACTTAATCGCGCTATTAAGACTCTAAGAATTGCATTATAAAAAGGAAAAAATCCTAGTTTCCAAAATTTAAGTGAGTTCTTAGCAGTCGAAAGAACAGATTCCTCTTTGTGGAATGCAACAAAAAATTTACAAAAAATATTTTTTTCAAATTCACCGATTACACAGAAAAGTGGAAATTGGGCAAGAAGTGATAAATACGAAGCATTAGCTTTTGCTGCTCATCTAGAGGAAGTGTTATTTCATACAATATATGTATAAATATGCTAGCAATCTAGTTCAATATAAAGGAAAACCAAGTAAAACAATATAGCACTTGAGGATTATTGCAAAGATGCGTATTGTCGCCAATGCTTTTCTTAATTGTATAGGAAAGTGTCATGCGAAATCTAAATAACACACCGACATTCAATAGGAGTAATAGGGAAATTAAATGATTTGGATTATGCAGTTTTTACATCAAACAACAAATTGAAAATGTAAAGAATTCATAAACCTTGGATGTACAATGGCTAAAATAGGTAAAACCCGAGAAAAACCTAAATAAACGCATGAACAAAGCTAGGCAAAGATACTAATATTTATTGCGCCTAAAATCTTGTATCATGAGCTAATGAAATCAAACCAATCATAACAAGATAACAAATAAATCCACGAATTCTTGTCCATTATCAAGCTATCAATTCCTGACCCAATGGGCCATACAAAAATATAAAAGTTCAAAACATCGTTATTGGCTTAAAACACTTACACATACAAAGGTACTGTTTCAGATAAAATTATCTATCTTTAAAATATTTGTAAATAAGTCAAAAGTAATGCGATATACTCAACCCAAGTTGTCCATCTATATAATTCACAGTTTCTTATTTAAATTCCATTAAACTAAATTAACTTTCAATTGAAAACATATTTTCCAAAGAATTTTCTTGTTTTGTTTTTATATCAACATAATATTTCACATATTATATAAGTGACTACTTTGGCCATCCCACCAACCATATATGTGTATATGTGAATGTACTAACAACCAAACTATAGTACACTTATAAAAGAAAATTATTTATATTTTTATTTTCCAAATTTCCCAATTTTAAAATAAATATTTAGCTATTTTCATCTATTTATTTACATATGAATTTATTTGCTTTTCTATTTTCTTGTCTCGCGAAAATAAAAAAAAATTATGCATGAACCAAATAAAAAATGATAAAAAAAAAAAACTATATTTTCCTCGATCTCAAAATACAATAACAACAACAACAAAAAATAAATGTATATAAAAAAGCTCGCTCCACCCTCAAGTGAATATTTTTTTTTGTTTAACACAGAAAATGAAATATATATATATATATATATATATATATATATATATATATATATATATATATATATATATATATATATATATATATAAAGTAAAAAGCTACTGAGTCGAATGTGTATACATTTTCCATACCTGTGTATATGTATGTTTGTAGGATGATGATGATGATGATGATGATAATTTTTTTTATTTAAGTGTGGAATTCCATACTTCTTTCGGGAAAACTAAAATTTTAAAACATACATAAAAAGTGGTATGATTGTTTTTTTACTTCGTTTTCGATGGAAAGCTTTTTAGTTTTGAGTCATCTCTCTAATATTGGTGATGATCAACACACATATATTTATATATAATGTTTTGTTGCAGGTCCCATCACATTTCGCGGTGGACAATAAATAAACAAACAAAACCTAAAAACTAAAAAAAAAATCGACAAACTACTTTGACTGCTTCTCTCACTTATTAGAATGATATTGTTATTTTTTATTTATTTATTTCTGTATCCTGCCTTCAAAATAAATTTACAATTTTCTCATATACGTTATAATATATAAACATAGAGGCAGAGCTTTTCATCCCTTTCTCATATGTGTACATATATAAGCGTCCTAATAATAAACACAATCGAAAAAAAATCATAATAATGTATTATAATTCATATGTAGATATGTGTGTGCGGTTTAACAATGCACCGAACACACAACAGCAATAAAAAAAGGAAAACAAAACTTTCTAAAAATATACATACGGCATTCACAAAACAAAACAAAAAAAAAACGCTTTTCTTTTTTACGGAATATTCACAACACACAAAAATAACAACAATAAAATTTCCTCCTCGAAAAAAACATAAAAAAAAAATATTCACTGTACATCACATCTCTATATATACATAATATAAAGTTCGAGTGAGTCCAGAGCTTTTTCTCCTTTATACATTTTTTTTCCATTTTTATTGTTGTTGTTGCTAGATTTCCTATCAAAATAAAACAAAACAAACGAAACACACACAAAAAAAATGTACACACATTGAGAGCTTTTTTTCCCTCCACATATATACATTCTCCATACCGATGTCGATTGGTCAATATAAAATGGCAAAGCTTTTTTTCTCAAAAATAAAAATGTGGCCGCGTAAACGTCGATTGGTTCGGTCAGATGACGGGCATATACATTATTATTTTTATAGAATTTTTTATTTTGTTTTGTTCCAATTTTTTTTTTTAAGAACAAAAAAATTTTTTTTAAAGCGTTTTAAGCTTTTTTTTTATTTTTGTTGGGGCAACGGAAGGGATGAGGTGGTTTTATAACTTTTTTTTGTTTTATTTTTTATTCTCTCAGTATACTCTTTATGTGTATATATATAGTACGTACGTATTTTTTTTTTGTTGTTTAAGGATTCAATCGTTCATATATGTGTACGTTATTTTTATGTTTTGGGCACGGGAAATTGGGAACTGGGACGACGAACAAAATACAGCAAAAAAATCAAGATGAGAAAATTTCTGTGATTTCAATTTTTTTATGTTGTGGGTGTTATTGGCGATAGTGGTTGATATTGTGTATGATGCGATATTTTTTTTTTGCTGTGTGTTGTGTCTATTTCTGTTAATTTTATTTTCATTTCCCCAAAGCGAAAAATAGGAAAACCGAAAAAAATTATAATCACCAGCTTTGGATAGAGTTTACTACATGAAGTCATTTTAACCGTATACGAAAAAAAACGTTTGAGTTTTTTGAGATGGTACACAAAGTTTTTTATGTTTTTAGAGAAGTTAACGATATTTTAAAAGTTCATAATTAATAAACACATTTTGGGTTTTGTTTGTATGTTTCTTTGAGTTAAAGAATTGTTGTAATTTTTTTTATAAAACTATATATAACCAAAGGAATAGTAAATACACATATTCAACAATGTAGAAGTAAATATTTGACCTACCTTATGTTTGGGACGTTGCAAAACCTAGCAGATGGAATGGAACGAAAATGAAATAAGTTCAACAAGACATTTAATAATTAATAACTTAAAGCTACATATAAAGGAAGTTAAATCACCTGAGCGGATGGCTAAAAAGAGTATATTTTTTTTGTTAAAGTAAAGTTTATGTTAGAGCAAAGTTCATGTTCATCTCCCAAAACTACTTAGAACGTCATTTCAGCCTCCGAAATGATGTTCTAAGTGGTTCACAAGGAATGTTTGTTGACATTGTTCACAAGGAAGGCGATTGCTATTGGCCAGGCAAATTCTTTGTAGCTATATTAAAAGATTTATATATGGCAAATCTCGACATTGATTTAAACTTCTTGCACTTTCCGTCTGTTTTCGCCAATGTTGTTGCTGGCTGAAGGCAGTAGAATTTTGTTGTTGAGAATATAAATTCAACAAAGTTTTACCATTTTCTTGAATCTTTAATATAATTTTATTACCCAAAAACTTCGGTTTATACATAAGAAGGTTCTTATAGTTTACTATTAAAAACAACGATTAACGGAATCTACAAATCACAGCGGTATTATTTTTGTTGGTGTATCGACTTAAGTAAATTATTATTTTTGGTCGGTGTTGCATTTAACTAGACTTTAATTTTGTTATTAAATTTTTATTTAATTATATTTTTTGCACTTCAGCAGGTTATCGTACCTTGATTTTCTGTGAAGTTGTTAAACCGTAGTGGTAGGCAAATTGACTTATGCGATACCTCCAAGTAGAGCAATCGGTGTGGGTTTGCATGTAGCCGAGACCCTCCGAATTACTATGCATATTATGATCGTAAGCAATAGCGCTAGGAGTCCATATGATAACGTGTAATGGTGTATGTCGTGGTAAGTAAACGTGTTTGCTTCGTTCCTATATTCTTCCCTTATTTCCAACTGTATCTGTGTGAGAACTTCCGATTTTGTTAAAGATTGTCAAAGTTGAACAAGCGGTCTTATTGAGATAAGATTGTAGTCGCTGTCGATGTATTGACTGTTCGTAGTATAGATGAATACAGTTTATGCAGGTACAGCTGTCTAACAGGTTAATTTATTGCTGTAACTCTTAGACTGCAACCAGAACCTAAGCTTAGTATGCCGCTATTTGAGAGCTTTGTAAAGAGTGGCTGATGCTTACATATACATTGCATACTATACGTTCGCTTTCATTTGAAAAAAGTCATGGGTCTTGTAGTTGAATCTTTGTGTCAGTGGCGAGGTCAGTCTTCGTTTCAACCACCTCACATATTCTACTTATTGTTTCCTATCGTAACAGTTGTATTACACATATGGCATCTTCTTCTTAGTTTGCATATGTTAAAGTCATTGCCGCTAGTGCATTTTTGCCATTCATAAATGGACATTGAAGAGTTAGTACGCCGATGCAGATCTCAATGAAATCTTTAGATCAAAAATCCGAAATTTTCCGCTTATCTTTATATTTTGGTTGTCATCAGTTGGTATAATGCCAATATGTCATCGGTGTCTTGGATTACATGGGTAGCATGATTTCTCTTGGTAGGCTTCTAGTCGATCGCTTCGATCAAATTTCTTGAAGCTCTTGAACGTATATGCATTGATAAGGCCAGAAAGTTGATGTTTTTGTCGTTGCTTTCTAGTGCTTGCTCTAGCTGACCTTTGAACACTGTCCCATGCTGATCAATATCTTGTTGTCTGTTTTTAAAAACGTTTACGGTGACGTCTATGATTGAACTCTAATAGGTGGTTGTTGTTCAGCTTAAGTTTATCGATTTGTTGTTTATAATAACCGGCGTCTAGTACACCAAATAATTCGATTGCTATGTTTCCTACTATGTTAAGAACGCCTTGTTTGCTTCTTCCAAAGTTAACCTTTTGGTGATGAAGCAGTTCATTTTTATGTTCCAGTTCTAGAAAGGACTTTTGGAATGATGGTACGATTAATGAACATAACTCTTTTCCACGGCTTGCGATACGATTTGTAGAATGTTGTTCTTGAACCCGGTAAAATTTCCCCAGTTTGTCTATGCAGCGCCGATAGCTGCTAATTCTACATCGTAGTTGGTTTGACTATAGTAAACTATAATATATTTCAATTGTTGTTTTTATATTTGAGATCTCCAATATATTCAAAGTATATACCTGGTTCATTGTTAAATCTTGTGATACTGAATAGAGGTGATTTGATATTAACTGTTGTGGATACTGGAATCATTAAACATAGTACCGTAGTATTATATAGCATTGGTTTAAATGATTTTGTTCCTATATCTCTTGATACACGGATAGCGAATGGGCCCGCATTGTCAACTCCTGTATTGGTGAATGGACCGCAGGTTGTGATTCTTTCTGGAGATACCCATTAGTTGTTCTGATGTAGCTCTCCTGAATCTAAAACATTTTACACAGCTGCGTATAGTTGTACTCACTAGGCTCTTGCCGTTCAGGATCCAGTATTTGAATTAACTTTACTTTATGGCAACAGTAATTGTTGAAGATTCTATTGGTGGGAAATTAGGTGATTAAAAATACTAACAAACAGTGTCCATTGCTTACTTATAACGAAAAACTTGAATTTTGGTCGAGAAGTTTCATTCTGATATGGTGTGAGTTTTTATATACGCATGTCTTCAATCTTTACTTTAAAAAGAATATGCTTTACCACCCTAATGGCGAGCTTTAATAATGCATGCATAATTTAATATTCTATCAATTAAGTTTAAGGGCGAATCTGTAGCCATTGTAGATTGCATATTTGTTAGCGTTATCCGACGCCGCCCAAGAAAATAACACGTTTTTACTGGAAAAAGTAAAACTACATTTTCTTTATTTTATTTTAATGCAAACGGTTACATACAATTTTTTATATCCATAAGCCAATAATCAACAGCAATTGCTTGGTGGCGAGCTTTGCTGATGTAATAGGTTGGTATTTCGATCTGGTTAAAATTTAACAGTAGTTTGAGTGCCGAATACGCAGTTTATCCACCATCGCGTAGTGTTGATGTAATTCCCGATTATGCTATTACGAGTGCTATTCCATTCAGAATTTGAATCATTGGTAGTATTAAATAATCAGAAATTATTTCCATAATATCCCGCCATTTCAATTGTCTACATTTCACTTCTATTTTGGTCTTTCAGATTTATTGTGGATTTGATGGTGAGCATGTTGTTAATTTAATGTAAGCGATGCTTCTATTAGCGTTGTCTACAGTTTTCAATGCAACAATTGATGTTGAACCTTTGATTGAATGAAATAACAACGTTTGGAGGATGTACCGTGTTACACCTTCAAACGCACCCAACAAACGTACTTCTGCATTCTCTCGTTTTTTTCGAAGTGTTCCTCGTTTAGTATTTGAGCCCTTCGTTATACAGCAACGTTTTAGCGAAGTCATCGGATTCACAAAATTAGACATAAGCGGTGTGTTTTGTGTTTGTGCATTTTAATCGATTCAGTATACATACGCTGATCTTTTTCTAAGTGACTAAGTGTGTTATGCTGCTAATGTAGCTGATGAGTAAACCATCGCCTTGATTCGCAAAAATTTACCATGTAAAACAATGGTGACTAAAAGCTTTTACCATTATGGTAAGATTATATCCGGAAAAGTGTTTTTTAGAGATTTTAATTGAACATGGCACCAGTTCTGAGTCACAAGTACCTGATCAAGAACAGACTATTCGAATAGTTCAAAACTGTAAATATGCTTTATAATCTTTATATTATATCTTGTGTATAGAATTACGGAGATTTACTTCCGAATGAAACCGAATCAAATATTCCAGGATCTTTAATTGAAGTGACAAGTTTTTCATCAATTACCACAAATTTTGAACACTACTGCGTGTAATAATTAACACGACGGATTATAATGTGAATGATGATGTTGATGATGATGACAGTGGTATAGATCGAAATTATCAGCCATCGAAATCATATTTCGATGAATCTGAACTAGAGCAAATGTGACAACCAGTGAGAACAACTATAAAGACGGAAAATAAATCCATACTAAATTAGGAGATACCAGGGCAACCAGAAAACAAAAATTAGTAGTGGTAAAAGTTACGACGGAAAAATAAAATGGTGCATGATCGAATATTTACACCAACAAAAGACTGCAGGCGAAAATGTGGAATTAAATTATCAATTGAGCTCTAAAAACCAATTTTCGGAAATTACTGGAAATTGGGATAGTATAATGCTAGATTATTGTTTGTTTCTGGTTTAAAAGAAGTAAACACTACTAAACGCAAGATGCTTGGCAAAAATTAAACTTCTCCTAGGAATCGAATTCATACCACATTATACCACATTAAATCATCAGTGGGAAAAGGTAATGTCAGGTAATAATCAAAAATTTTTAGCCAGATCGAAAAAAAATTGGAAACTTTCGGGGAACACCTTAGCACAAATTATAACCGAAGAGAAAATAAATTGAATGAATTATAAATTTGTTTCCGGCATATGAGTGTCATTACTCACGAAACGACCTCCTGAAAAATAACTAAACGCTGACTTAACCATTACACAAATGTTTGAGTTATATTCAAATAAGACTACAGTAATCCAGATTCGATTTTTAAATATAGTGAGGTGTTTCGTGCCTTTTGAAGTAAATTTAAAAAACCGAAAGCAGCTATATATACTTGCAACAAATGTAACACAAGTGGCTAAATTTGGTTTTTAGCTTTTAGTAAACCGTAGGCCTACAGATTTGAAAACCTGATGGTACAGATCTTCAAAGAACCTCATTGAGGTTATTAACAATTAAAATTAATCTTAAAATAAACAAACACTTTTATGCCATTCAAGTATACATTTGAAGTCACTCTCCTGAAAATTAAACTATTTCATGAACGAGATCATCCTAACCTCGAATAATACTCAGTTTGTGTCAACATCGTCGCGTTTGAGGCCATATATTATGTGCGTGACTCTTGTCTCGAATGTTATTATGTTTCAGATTTTTCCGTCATACTTCAACTCTCACACCCACTCATGATAACGAGTCTGATCAAAATACTGTCTACAACTTCAGCTTCTTGCCAATTGCACGATATTAAGACTTGAACAGTGTACGTAAGGTATACAAACCACGGTTGCCAGCGTCAAGACGTGCTTTAATAGTTCCTCTCATACAATAATTATCAGTGACAAGGGACCCAAAGTATTGGAAACTCGTCACTTCTACAAACAACTTCGTCATGTGTATCTCAATACTAAAGTTTATTTCATCTTGGTCTCTAGAACCAGTGATCATATATTTTGTTTTGAACTGATTGGAAAACCAAAAACACCTGATCTACGTCACGAAATGTTTCATAATGTTTAGGAAGAATTATCTTCAGCCATTTGATCATTGACTGACCTCTGACTTAACTAATACCAAAATAAACGATCAAAATCATAAGCTTTAGTATGCCTGTTTAAGTCTGTTGGAAATTACTTGCTAAAAACATGATCTCACGCCGAATGCGTTAGCATTTGCATGTAAATATTGAAGGGTAAATCGGGCAGTTCAAGCGATTTCTTATCGCTGGGCAATTATCCCATAGATAAATAGTTTGCAAGTTTACGGTCTTTTCGGCATGCTAGAAACTTTGTAAATATGACACGATTAAACTTCGGCAAATTGAATATATAAAGGCCATTTAAGCGCCAAATGCGATTTTTAAATTTTGTTTTGAGAGCGAATTTGAGCTAATAGCAAACGGAAATTTGTCACTCGTTCAAATGTGTGGTTACCACTACTAAAATCCATTGCGTCTTGGTCTCTAAAACTAGTGATCATATAAATATTTTGTTTTAGATTCATTGATTTTGACCAACGGAAGCTGAAATCGTATAAGTGGATACAATAGTTCTTTGATCATCTGCATATGCCAGAACCTCGTTGGACTGTAGATACAAAATGTTATCCTGAGGTGTTCTACTTTTATGAAAGGTGAATCCTAATAAGTAATTAAAGAGAATCAGGGACAAAGCATCTCCTTACCGTACACCAGAGCTAATTGCAAAAACCCCAGATAGCTTTTAAATTAGCTTATTTATATTAGATAATGCTTTCTAATATAGTAATGAAAAACATAATAAAATAATTTATTCTAATTTAAATTTCAATAAAAGTATATGTACCGAATTTCCAAACCTATTAAAAATGTAAAGGAAAATTAAAAATATTGTATGTTAAATGTAGTATACCTATACATATCCACCTGAAGTGAATGGAAATGGTAAGATACAATTTTCATTTATTTTTTTGCTTCTGTCTCGATAAACTATTTTCAAATCTAATTTAGAAAATTATTTTTGATTGATTTTGTTCGTACTGATGATAGTGGTTGTTGCTGCTGTTTTTAACATGTATACATTTATACGTCATACAGATAAATTTTGTATTATTGATTTAGTTCATTTGTAATTAGTATCTTTTGTTTAAAATTAAGATACATATATAAGAGGAGCAATAAATGTTCGAAGCAAATAAATAAATAATTTTATGTAAAAAAATAAGTCATGCAAAAATTAGTTATGTTTGTAGGTTTTTAACAAAAAATTATTGATTTTTATTCTTGGCATCAACATAATATTGACTTGAGGTTGAAATTTTAAAGTTTTTTATTTCATGATTAGATGAGGTCTAGTACCGTGTACGAGACAGAAATCACTTCGTTTATTACTAAGTTTTAATAGTAAACTTAGTAATAAACGAAGTGGTTAAGGCTGCGGTGCTAAAATAAAGTCATCAATTTACGCAGATTGAAACTATTATATTATTATTTGTTATTTAGCAGTAAATTGCTGGAAAATTACTCCATACCATTTTAATAAAATTTGATCATCCACTGAAAAGGAATGAAAACGATGGAATATCATTTGAGGACGCAAATTTATGAATACAACCTTGGGTGTTTATCTAATAATGTTCAACAATAATACATTGTAGCCAATCTCACTAAACAGCTGCATTAACTTTAACATAGCTCTTTGTTGTTTTGGCTTTAAGTCAACTATACTCTCACATTGCATGAACTCAGAAAATGGCCAATTAACAATTTGCAATATTCGAAGAATTTCTCGTATATTTAGTCAGTAGCATACACATCTACAACTGTCTAAAATTCGGCCATGCAGTAAATTTTCGGTACTCTAAGCATAGTCCTTTTCTTCATCTAGGTTACAGACTCTATAGTACAATAGAACTAGCACCAACTTTTTCTTTTATTCAAACTAAAAACAGAACAGCAATTCATAACCTGTCGATCTGGAAACATATATTTGCATTAAAATCCGAGAACAGTCGCTACGGCATTCAATACCAGAAAGTTGTGTATCGCTCTTTTACCCACATTATTGGATTCAAGGGCCTATTTTACTTTTATTAGCAAAACACTGATTTAAAAGCTAAAACCACCTCGACCTTTCACGAATATGTAGGTATTTCAGATACTTAGCCAATAGTACCATTTGATCGAGGTCCACAGCAAAGGTTGGGATGAGCCACAAAATCTTAGAACATATTTTTTAAAGTACTTATATCTAACTCGAACTCATTCCCAAGTACTATTGACGCAAAAAATGTACGAACATTATTGGAAAGTACTTAACCTTTGCAAAACTTTCAACAGCATCAACTATTTTTGAGGCAAAAGCATAATGTAAAAGCCATTTTATTGAAACTCGTTCATGGAAAACTGAAGGCAGATACGTAATATCAAACGTATAGTTCAACAACCATTCAAATGGATTCTGGTGAATTGAGATACCAAAATCAGCTATTACCAACAGTTTAATGGCTATGGAGCGTAAGATCAGAAAGCACCAATCACTCATATAACCCTTTTCATGACTAAATATTTCAGGTTAGGACATATACAAGAGATATAATCTTCCGATTAAGCATACCCAACGAACTAAGTTTTTTTCTACATAACCATCCTGTAACTGAATATGACAGTAGTTTGATCACGAACCTTCGAGTTTTTTTTGATAGATCCTGTAAAACCTTGTTCGAAATCTACTCGAGTCTTGTACTCCGGTTTTTACCTATTTGTATAGTATACCCGATCGCAGAAGGCCTAAAATCGATATACCTAATATGATCCATTCGATATCAAAGAAAAGTTTTTACGTTGACGATTGACTATCTAGCGCTAATCCAATCAACAAAAAATAGCAATTAAGATTTCAGAGTTTTTAAAAAAAGACGGTAGACCTTTTCAAAAATGGAAATTCAACTCTTCCGAATTATCATTAGTTTCGCTTATGATCTCAAAGAAGACGCTGATCTACATATCGATATCATAAGTCTGTGACAGTCAAAACTTTGGTTATCCTACGGAATTCTACCAAGGATACTTTTTTATATAAAATACAGAGCGGAAAGAGAACAATAAATTATAAACGAAACATGTTATCTTAGATTGCTGGCATTTGTGATCCTTATATCCGAAAGATATCGGAAATCCATAGAAATACTTGCTCATCAAGTCACCATTGCTAGATTTAGATAAAAATAAAGTCAACCACTTAACTCCAAATCTGTGATTCGACGGAGTTTGCTTATACAGCATAGACTTATTTCCGTATAACTAATGTCATAGCATACTCGAATTGTCAAGTCCAAAACGAAGATTTCACCTTTAATACAAGTAACCCTTCCAATACTTGTACTGTGTGGAACGGTATTGTAAGGTCGACTGAGCAAATATACAAAACAAGCGACCATGTTATATCTGAACTGATTCAAAAATCGTGTTTGTACAATTAGTGACTGTTGTAGGTCCGTTGTAGCCCAACGAACGGTTTTACACACAATTAGTCACGGCGTTGTGACTATACGATATATAATTACACGATATGTCTCAAGACCATAACGCGTAAACGTGTGCTGATTTATGTAGATCACGCAATTTTGTCATTTTAAATATGATGTCCCTATACATACAAAATTCAAAAGTCACTTGGAATTTAATAAATAGCCAGAATAATCATCAAGCCACATCATTCGTAAGTTGAGAACCTTGCTATTGGTTATCAAAACTCAAAGTGCAGCTTTGGTTATTGTACAATTATTAAATTAGTGTGCCAAACAATACAATAATATGAACATATTTAAGCAACAATTGCAACATTCTCTCCGCCTTAGCAGGCTGTTAGTCATCATTAATTAAGACCAATGTTACAACTGTGATGTATTTCCGTTTTAAATCATTTCCTGTGCTGTTAGATCGCTTTATAGGCCTTGACGCGATTAATTGCCTGTTCATATATAATGGTAATACTAGTAGAGCTATTGGTGGCCCACTATATCACAAACCTCTTGGCGTTAATGGCTCTATATCGTTAGGATTCAATGATATAGGTATAATAGTTTGAGAATAGGTGTAAACAATCGCAGCTATTTTTTTTAGTATTATTACCATTTCGTCAATTATTGTCTCAGAACCGCCTATTACATTCCGAATGAGTTGCTTAGCGATTTTAGAAAGATATACCCATAATCCACCGAACTTCATTTAATATAAATTTAGAGGCATAAGCAAAAACTCTACGTGTATGCTTTGAAAACAAACCGAAAAATCGGTTCTGTGGGTTGAAACGTTGCATAATTGTTTCTCTGTTAAATCGGTAACTAGCGCAATATGTGTACGTTTGCCATGTATTTAAACCAGGTGATCAAAATTCTTAATTTTTTGGAAGAAAAAATATTGACCCATCAAATATGAAACATCAAATTTTGCAATCTCCCTTGGCAGCATACAATGGCTAACTAGATCAGCAGGTCTCTGGTCCGCTGGAATATGTCTCCGTGCTTTCATTGATGTAGCCTGTTGTATTTTGGATATGCGATACGCCACAAATATACGTCTAATTATTAAGCTCTACTTTTATTAAGCAAAGTACAATCTTTGAATCAGACCAATAATATTGAAAGTCGATTTTTATCCCATCTACCACGTCACGTTCTATACCCGAGAGAACAAATTCGTCAACCATTTTCCGCATCTCCATAAGCCTTTCAATATCGGACAAGGGACTAAAGGTAGTTAAAACCACAAATCTACTCCTAAATATTCTCCATTTTTGTAAACTTCTCACTCCTTTTCTAATTTATTAATGAATGTTTTTCGTTAATTTTCACCCCATTCATGGTTTTTACGTTTTATCTCTAATTTTGTTTTCCTTTTTTATTCTTTATTTTTCTAACAAATTATAATTTTAAATAATTATTTAAAGAAAAATCTCTTAAATTAACAAGAAAATGTAAAAACTCAAAATAAAATTAAAAAATTAAACAAACAACAAAAAAGCTACCGAATATTAAATTATGCTAATCAACTTCTTATTCTCAAACAACAAGCAAAAAAAAATTAATGTTTAAATACATTTTTTTTTGTGTAATTCAACACAACAAAAAGTGTTTGCCTTACTTCCACGTTAACACGTTCGTGGAAAATGGTATCAAAGACTGCAGAGCATTTTCTATCTAAGTGGCTACTTACGATTTTACTATACATATGTTTGTGCAGACATTTTATGTGATTTACCAAGGTAAATTTTTATCACACACAAAAGAACGCAAATTGGTGTTAGACATTTCCACTTCGGCGAATGTGTTGTTCAACCAAAATAAAATTTTACAAAAGTAAATCAACTTACAACAAGAACACAAAACAGAAATGATGGAAAACCGTGGAAATAAAAGAAAACTTTCTCTTCATTATAATTATATTTTCCATCTTATACCACTTCTTATTTTGCTTATTATTATTAATTTACGTTTTTTTTTGTGCTTTTAAATTAAAATATATAAATAATGTTTTACATAAAATAATGTATACATATATATTTAATATTATATTTTATTTTATATAATTATAATTATAAGATAAATATTTAAAATTAACTGCGACGACAAATTATTTTGTACTCATTCCATTTCTTTAATTTAATTATATTCGTTAATGTTGTTGTAATTTGTCGCGCTAAATGAGTTGACTAGAATTACATTTTAAAATTTGTTTGGGTTTAGAATTCAAACCACCATTATGCGAAACTCTGCGTGGGAAGCCTACATCCACTGTACATAATGACAAAACCTTAAGTTAATGGAAAATACTATAGCACAACTAAATAATGATGTTCCAGCATTAAAGAAATTTATTCTTTGCAGAACGACTAAATAAATAAGTCGACCCCTACGACTCCGGTTTCACATTTAAGTTTTCTTCTGATAGACCTCTAAACATTACTTTAGCACCCTTATGGTCCTTTTGACAATCAGTTGCCTTCACTTCTTTCTTACCGCAGCACCAGCAATAAATCTGTTCTCTGGGTTCAGTCTTTTTTATCAGCCTTTTTTATGGCAGTTCCAGCTGGCAAATATCTTCCTTGGGAACGCATTACTCGTAAACGGTCTCTCTCTGGGCTTCATTGGTCTATTCTCCCTCTGCACTAGATTGCCTTCCTCCGTCTCCTCATGTTTAAATTGAATCTCCACAATTTCGTTGATTTGATATTTTCTTCTTAGGGAGGCAAGCCGATTCCAATGGATTTTTCTTTATCTCTATTGTTTGCTTCCGTGTCTGAATTCATTTGGCATCGTCCAATTTTTTGCAATAGGCCAACAACTCGGCTACCGTGGTTTTATTGGTTATAAGCTACATTGCATATTGCTGAGCCATATTACGCAGTAGTACATAAAGTTTGTAATTTTCTTCCAACGGTGGATGTGTTTTCTAAAACAATTTCCATCTGCGTCAAAAAATTAGTGACCGTTTCTCCTAGATGTTGAGTTCTCAGTAAAATTTCTTCGCGCATAATGAAATCATAATCTTTGGGAAAAAAACTTGATTTCGTGACAAGTTCCTCCATACACTGCTAAAATCACCTCTGCTAAAACCAGTTGTACGTGCATACATTTCCAACTTCAAAAAAAAATCAGTTAGTGAAATATTGTATCCACCTGAGAAACGACATTCCCATTGCTCTTAAAAGAGTTTTCGACGTCCGTATAGTAGGCTTCTTGCGCTTAAAACTCTCGATTTTCCAAGTCACTATAACAACCATATTCCTTCTTGCTTGTTGCGATGATCCTGGTCTCGGATCAAGATGTAAGGCCTCAATTTCTTTGACCTGACCTTACAATGAAATTTTTGTTGACCTGGCAACAAAAAAAAATCAAACCGGTGCTTCCAAAACGGCGTGAGTTGCTAAGTCGAAAAACGATCCAAATGTCCAACGTTCTGGCCCCAGGTTGGGCGCCAAATGTGACGTACGCGATTAAATTTAATTTAAATTTGACTTAATATAAAGAATTATTTTTACTTTTATTACATTCAAATTGCTAACTTAATTTGATTGGAATGGTTTCCAGCTTCTTCCACTTTAGCAGGCAAATCCCTATTTATTTATTAGGGCGCCAGCCTACGCGTACGAGGCCGACTAGCGATTGATAAGTTATCGGAGACCTTCAGGCTGGGTATAAAAAAGAGAAGCTGCGATTTGGAACCATTTGTTACACGCGGTTGTTCATTAAAGGAAGAAAGAGTGGCACTTACCTGTGGGTGGCGTATTATTATTTTTTTTATTCATGCACTTGTATAATCCTTTTATAGCTATATTTATTTGTTTTTTGTTTGTTTTCCCTCCCACTCCACGCACTACCGCGGTATGGTATTATATCACTTGTCTTGGTATACCCCTGGAACCATTCACCTTGACCATGAGCTTTTATATTGGTGTCCTGGGTTATTGTTTTAACTTTCTTGTTTTGTTTTATATATCACTAAAGGTCTTCTTGACTTTTCTATATAAAACACTTCAGGAATTTATTCACCTCGACCACGAGATTTTATTAAAATTTTCAGGTTTTAGTTTACACTTTTATTCTTTTTTTGATCTCGACGTTTAGTGTCTCCTCGACGTCTGCGATCGTCTCGATTCCTCACGAATCGAAAAACTAAGAATCTACCTTGGTTGTGCTGCTACTTCCTTTGAGTGATATGATGTGGTATGATAAATGCTTCTTGCAGTTTTTGTACCAACATGTTGTTGTTGGACTGAGAAATTTTTGTAGTTTGGTCGCTGCAGCCTGATGAGACTATCAAATTTTTCATTTCAAAATCAAATAACATTCACTCTCGTTAGCTCGAAACCGTAACTACATATAGAAGAATAAAATTTCTCCTCTAATGAATAATGTACGAAGTTTGTAGGAGCATTGGCTGCTTTCGTAAGCTCCCCTCAATTGAGATAATTACAGCATTTTATGTGTTAGCTAATTAGCTGTCTCCGTTTTTTAATCGGTAATTCAGTAAATGCAGAACAATCAATCATTATTAGTGGTGGTGGTATAGCTGACTTTTGATTTATTCGGACTGCTAGATTTAACAGTTCGCATCAAATGTGTTTTCATTGATTCAAATGCATCAGTTTTTTTTATTCAAAACTCGAGAAAATCGGTAGTCGTCACGAATTCATTTCTGGTATTTTTTGGGCTCATAAACTGGAGGTTTCGTCATCTAATTTTTGCAGCAATTAATATATAAGCCAAGTGTCTCCCGCTTCTGTTTGGTCACCTATAATGCCTTCCAACCTCGTATCATTTCGTCGGATGTATTGAATACTTTTCGTATATTGGAAGCACTAGCTATACATGAATGACATTGGTTGCCGAATAAAATCCCTTTGTTGCGCTTACGGTTAAATCTTTGGTTAAGCTTTCTCAAAGCTTCAAAAGAATTAGTTTAGAAATCTTAAAATGTCTTACCAATAAAAATGCGTCACTCTTAAACAAACCCATTAAGTATTGCAACTTTTCGACTGATGAAATGCTATTTCTACTATGTATTCTAGAGTGGAATAGATTGAAAAAACTTTGCCTCTCTGTATAGTCACCAGAAAAGTTGGGATTTGTAGCTTAGCTACGTTTTCGTATCCACTTCTTTAATTTAGTTATACGAATCCTCGGCCTCATCCAGTTTAAATTTGGCTTCAGGATCGATGTCAAACATAGCGACTTCTATGTTAACTAATTTATCTAATATAACCATGGCGCGATTTGTCTTAAGTTCTCATTTCTGCTATGATATTTCTACTATCTTCTTAATAACACTGGCAAATTTTGATATTTTCGACAAAATTTCTCTGAATACGGAATTCAGTTTTTTCAAACCCCGTAACTTAGTCATTTTAATTCACACGCGTTATGCACTATGTCACAATTTTACACAGGTTTATAATTTATTGAAACTCACGACTACTCTTGCTAGTTACTTATGTTTAACATCCGTGATGTGCATCGAGGTTACGACTTTTTTTGTTTTTAATAATGTTAATATTATAATTTTCTATAAATACCCCATGCAGGTGTCATTTTGTATAGGTTGTTTGTTTCAGGTTTATATGTATCTAGCACTTGTATTTTTACAAACAAGGAGCATCTTGTTATGTTGTGTGATGCCTTACAAACATTATAATTATTTTTCTTATCCGAGTGAAAGTTATTTTTAGTGTTTGTGAAACAGGATTTATTGAAAAATATATCTTTATGTTTTGTGCTTGATTTTAATTTAATAAAAGCATAGGTTCCTTGCGGTCCGTGATTATGTGCTAGAATAAGCTCAAGTAACCGGCACAGTAATTAAAAATACAATGTAATAAACCATAGCTGATTTACTAAGCCTTTTGCGGTTCCACTGTTTGAGAATATAATTAGATATATGCATGCATATTCAATTTTTAGAAACTGTATGCTGCTCTATTTGGTGCTGTTAGTCTAAAATTAAACATTTTTAAAGACGTGCAAAGTATTTTTGATGAAATCTCACTATTATTATGAATTTTGTATCTGAGCTCAGTCATCAAAATATGACTTCATGAATCAATTCAACTAAATGTGTTATCTATTTGACCAAGTTTTTCATAAAAAGGGAGAAGAACAATCAAGTAACTAGACATGTCATGTCTATTCGAAGATTTTCGAAGTAAAAGAGGTGAAAAGACCAAAGCTCTGAATATGTTGGAAAAAGCTTTTCATTGGTTGTCTGTTATTTACGATTTTCGTAAATTTCAAGGGCAGGTCACTTACAAAATCGTAAATCAGAAGCAGAATATACAATTCCGGATATCTAACGTACATGTCATTTTGACAATACATATTTCTCCTCATTAAATATGATAATTTTGAATGTTTTTTTGTATTATTAAATATTATGCTATATATACTATATGTATATACAAATAAAAATAATAAACGTTTTGCATCTAACACAAATTCATGATTAGAATAATCAAAATGAGATACTTAAATTTTTATTTTCTTCTATTTATTATATTGTCGTCTTAATAAATTATTATAATTTTTTTATTTTTTATTTTTTTGGTTTTTAAAGAAAATAAATATAAATGTTAAATCGTGCGCATATATTCACGTATATCTTATTCATAAATTATTATGTTACTGTTGTTGGTATACTCGTATACATATTATGTTCTAATCATGATAATGATTTTCATTTTTTTCGTCTATCTAATTTTAAAGTATGTATGTACGTCATATAAATATTAGATTACTTTAATAAGGGTATTGCAAATTAGAACTATACATGGGTTGGGAGATATCTGCAACTGGTGAAAATCGTCTTAAAATCATTGCTTGGGCGGAATTTTATTAATAATTTGCATATCATCTACTAACACTAATGTTAAAAATGTTCCTTTAAAATGAAAAATTTGTTATTCTGCAAATATAGGTTAAATCCAACTTTTCTACTAAACGAACATGAAAAGACGGAGGCAACATAGTACTTATAAAAGAGATTAATTGATTGATTGATTGATTGATTAAGAATGTACATTTTTTGTCAACCATAAACCATTTAAAAAAAATGGCAAAAAGACCGAACGAAGACAGCACTGAACTCGGCTACAAGGTTAAAACTTTGGAAATGGTCAGACACAAGCTAAAAACAGTAGACGTCAATTGTACTGCGTTATGCCCACACCACAAAGTTAACCGAAGTTAATAATGCTAGTGGGCTGATATTAAAGAGACATTTTTTATCAATCCAAGGGCTTTTCTTGTTCTATGCGGTTGCCACTCCTTAAATTTAGTTTTAGTTGATGCAGTAAAAGAGGGTATTGAATTTATTATTAATTTTCAACCATCCAAAAAATTTACAATTTTATTTGAAGATTGCCAAAGCTTTGACATATTTTCATATCAAAATGTAGTGTGAATTGACAGTGAAATCATTAAACGATACTTTATTGGAGAGCCATGGTAATGCCGTTTGAACTTTGAAAGAAGTCGTTCAAATATAACAAGTTGCACTTATACGTATAACAACAAAATGAAACGCATCGAAATTAAAAATAAAAAAAATTTATTTGTTGTCTAATAATTTTAAAGTTCTAATAAAAATCAATTGTATGTGCAAATTTTTACAATCACAGAGCATTGATATGAAATCTGCAGAAATTCTGCAAAAGGAATTGGCAAATGGTTCAGCTTCAGAAAATGCTTTAATTTCAAATAATTTCAACCTAGAAATATGATTTGCTGAAAAGTTACTACTTTGTCTTCCCATCCCATATACTCTTCAAACCGATTTACTTTCTTAATTTAGCAAAGCATTTCAAAATTAGAAGTATCTTGGAACGCAAAAAAAATTTCCAAATTATTTGGATACAAGTGCTATTAAGCAGAGCTAGATTCTGGACAGTAATTTTTTTTAAAGATAATATTAAATATCATAAAGAAATAGATGGGGAAGTTATTCAGGTAGCCACTGTTTCTGTTGAAACCAAAAATAACAAGATCTATAGTATATCATCAATCTAGTTCACCCAGCTGTAACCCCATAAAAGACATCAAATTTCTTAAATTCTTTGGTAGTAATTGTATTACTGAAGTTGACTTTATTGCGAAAAACATATTCTGGAGATCACATAGAACTTCTTTTAAAGGAAGAAAAGTGTCTGGAAAAATATACTCTTATTTAGCAAGGAATATTACAAAAACCTACGATTTATTGAGTTGGAGTGAGATAATTGGTTAACAAAAAGAGATGAGCTCATATAAGAATTGACAGAGGCCTAGAGCCACGGAAGACCAAACAATCCTAAACAACTTGTGCAACAAATTTAAACTACTGAAGGGGATTAAGAATGAGACAATGTGTCCTTCCTAAATAAACTGACAATTAAACCTGTCACGGACTTTTCCCTATCGAAGGTCACCAAAGATTTGAAAAAACCTCAAATACAAGTGCCACATATACAAATGGTTGATGAAATTTGGCTTGCAGCGCTAAACGATAAAATATTGTTAAGACCAATATCTTCACTAACAACAACACGATTATGTGTCTTAAGAGACTACAGTCAATTATAGACAGCAGAAATGTATACTAGTACATCAATTTGGGTTCCAAGAAAGGTACACAACCCGCCTAGAACAAAGACGTAGGATCATTGATACAATTACGAAAACGCTGACAAAAATGAAGTATTTTCAGTAGTATTTTTAGTCATAGCATTTTTTAGTTTGGCACGGTGGTGTGAAAGTTAAGCTTCAACGATATTTGCCAAAATAATATTTTGAATTGCTTAAAGCCTTACATGAATTATCGTTACTTTGAGGTGAAATTGGGTAGGATATAGTAGAAACACATATGAAAAAGAAAAGATGGTGAAAAGAAAAGACGAAAGAACTGAATTTAAAACTAAGAAAAATGCACTGGCTTATTGGAAGAAACTCTGAATCCCATCGTTAAAACCTAGTATAAAACCTATTTGGGCATATGGCACTCAGTTTTGGGGTGCGCAAATAAAACTACAGTTAAAATTATACAAATATTTCAAAACAAAGTACTACGTAAATATTGATACGTCAGTGATGAAATACAAAAATTAACAAGAAGTGATGTACTGCCACTGCATCAAAATCACAGGTTCACGCCAATGAACGGAAGCGCCAGATAAGAATAAAACCTTTAGAATTAGTAGTTCTATGAGTCATTAAAATCATAAGACTGGAAGAGCTGGTCCATAAAAAGAGAGTAACAATTGAACTAACAAGGCAACTACTAGATAATCACTGAGATTAGAAATAAAAATTCTTGGAAAAAGAGGAATGCAAAGAAATGATAATTACTGGTCAGGAACACGGCCAATTTTTAATATTTTTTTTATTAATATTTTCGCGAACACAGAACCAAATAATCTTTGACACATTAGAACTTATCAAACGGAAATAACCGATAAGATCTTAAAAAAAACTACGTTATAAGCTAACCAGCGAGTCTGCAAGAAATCAATTTGAAACATTAACAAGTTGCCTTGGTTTGAGGTTGAGTATAAAATGATTTGTCATTTCCTACTGCTGGTTCTATGACTTTCAATATTGTCACTGAAGCTAAATATGCGACAAATATCAATAACTATCAAAAACATACCAGTAGTGTATTGTTACCGACTTAGCAAAGTAGATATTGAAGCAAAGTACAGTCAGAATGATGGTGGCACACTTCAAATTTGTAAAAAGTTATTAACGGTATCATGACTATAATGAAAACGAGTTAAGTGTCTTAAGCTTAAGAAAAAGATTTTTTACGGCTAGGTAGTTCCATCATGGTATGTTTTCCTGAAGAAACATAAATGTTTAGTATTAAATCACTATTGCCAGAGAAATTTTTTTTTATAAGACGGCACAGTTGTAATGGGATTATTTTTAGTATATTATTAAAACTTACCACCAATTTACTAGGTTCTGTCATATATCTTCAGTTGCTATTACCATTTACCATTTACAAAACATTACTGATCAGTTATGCAAATCTGAAAAAGTAAAAAAAATAAAATTGAGTATACTTCTACTTCTATCTGCCGACGTAAGAACAAGCTCGAAGCATGTTATTAACTTGAATATTTAGCTTGTAATTGAAATGATGTTTATTATCTATGCAGCAAGGTTTAAGGTTCCAAACATAAAGCTTTACCACCTATATCTTCGATAGCATTCTACGCCCTTAAGTTGAAAAAGCAGTTTTATTAAACTGAGCAGTAATCAAACAAAAAAAGCACAAGCTTTGATTGTGGTTTAAAAAAGGTTGAGAAATTGTTTAGAACTTATAAAATTGCCTCCTCAAGTAACGCTTAAAGTTGAATAACTTACAAACTTTTAATCAAATGAATATAAAGATACTATAGGGAACGAAGGCGTTACAACCTCGATACAATTAACACAAATACTTAGAAGTTGTTGTGTTTCTGTACCCTGCAATATCTTCTGAGGCCAAAGCTCTCCCAACTCTCGCGGTTAATTTTTTTAACGTCCTCCCTAACGCCGTCACCTCACGAATACAGGTTCGCTTTAAATCCATCAGCACATTGCATTGCTCCAGGATTCTGCCCATGGATTCTGCACTACAAGAGGGGGTCATAGTTGTGTTCATCGTCACCACCGATCATAATCAGGTGATGAAAAATCCTGTTTACGGGAAAATCCCGTAATACTTAATCAGTTTTTTCGAAATCTAATTTGTATTATAATTTTTATAATTTTCTATTTTTAATGATGTAATAAATCAATTAATTGTAAAGTTCAGGCAAAAACTAATCCAATTTATTACAGCATACAGCTTGGAAAAATTAGCCCATTAATATATTTTGTTTTCAGAGAACCTTTACAGATGATAGTTGAATAGTGACACCCTGGAGTTGCTGAGATGAGATGACAGAATAAAGAGCAGTTCATTATAATTGTGATTGTTTTATGCTTACAGTAGTTGGAATATTGGCTATCGTGAAACCGGACCTATTCTACCGTTTGTTAAATGTAAAAAGGCTATGAGAATAGGACCGGCGTTAACCGGATCAGTTGACAAGCGCTTGGTCTCACAGTCTCATCAATCAATCAATTGTGGAATTACACTTATAAAGGTGGGCAAACAAATTTCACCTACTCCTTGACACAACATAATATAACCAAACATTATTATGTATATATCTCTAATATACGAAAGGCATTAGTTATAGGTATTGAATAAATAATAAGACATTTCAATATATAAAACAACCAAAATTTTAATACCCATTTTAATCTCAATTTCATCAATAAATTTATCTAAATACATTCATCTGTAGAAATTTTAAGTCACATGTAATGATATGATAAATTATATTTGTAAATCTATCTTGCCTATATGTACTTATCAATTCGACATATATAAATATTCTACATAATCTCGATATATTCTCTTATTTCAATTAAAATTTATAATTTTGTTATGCATTATAGTATAAATACATATATTATAATATTTATTGTCATATATTAATAATACTATAATAATTATTATTTATAACATAATAGATTAGTTAACCCTACGACACTTATTCAAAGTTCGTGTTACAACATTTTTACTAGCTCAATGAACTCTTGCATATTTCTTACTCTACTATAATGAGGAAATATTTATTTTTGTGATCGAAGTTTTTTAATACTGATGAGGTCCAGATTTCAAAATAATTTATTTTTAATTAGTATATGAATCTTTTTCTTTATTATTTCACAGAGGGTAATACAAAATTTTGCTGCTCGGAAATGATAATTTGGTTACAAGTAAATTGTTTCAGATTCAATTATTTCTGTTTACTGGGTCGCGCTTTCTTAGCTATATTTTTAAGCCTTTGGTATTTAAAATTAATTTCATAACGAAAGTTTTGGTTCTTGCTAGATCCGGTGTGAATATTGAGTAAGCAGTTTCATGCTATTTGCTTAGTACTAGATTTGATTGGTTTTCCAACTGTGTAATTTTAGTGACATTTACAAGTTAGCTTTCCAATTAGTTTATTGAGTTGGTTTTAGTTAATTTAATCCGTAAACGACGTTAACTGAAAAATATAAATGATTGTAGTGCATGTGGTGATAGTTAGATACGAGGTAAATGATATAAGGTGATATAGTTCGTCAGAGGATAAAAGTAATTTTTTATTATAAATTTTACTGAACCTAATATTTTGGATTTTTTATTATTTTTTTTTTGTATAAATGTTCAAAGCACTTAGGATAAATAAATATCCTTAATGTGATGTTCTAGCAACAAACACAGAACTACTGCAAGGTAAATGAAGGATTAGAAGGTAATAAGGTTAGGGAGGAGTAAAAGGAATAAAGATTTTTAGTCTTCTAGTTGTTTACTTTTGATATTAAGTTTACATTTCTGTAAATTGTATTCCGGGGGGCAACTAGTTCATTTCATTCCACATTCGTAAACTCCTTGCAAAAAATTAAGATTTAAATTTATTGGTCCTCTTGAATTTGATTTTCAGATTGAGCCGATGCACAGGGCATCACCAATTACGCAAGGGTCTTGAGAAACAAGGCATAAATCCATAAAAATCCGAACAATGACCATAAAAGTACTTGTAAAACACTCATAAAACTCCCACATTACGTCTATGGGAAAGAGAATCAAGATTATACAATAATTTTTCCTCAATCAATCGAGATACTTAGTTTTGAACACGGTCGAGTGCAGTCAGATGAGTTTTTGGTGATCCAGCTCAAATATGAGAATTATAATTCAACCTGGGTCTTATACAAGTTTTGTATATTATAAGTGTTTCAGATGGAATAAAGCAAAACTTGCATCAACGTAAAAACCTGAACCATCTGACTTCACCAATTGCTGCTTTGTTTATTTGTTCAGCCCAAAACATTTTTTTTGAAAAAATTTAACCAAGAATCTCAAATGTTTCAGACGTAGCCAAGCTGAATTTACCAATCAGAAAAGACGGCGAATAGCCTTAAGTTCGACCAGAACATACACAGGATTGAAATTTATTGTGATTAAATTCAATTCTGGTGGCTTCACCCCATTGAAGAACGGAATTGAGATCTCACGTAAAGCGTTCCTTCATAGCGATTCTTTCTGCGAGAACATCGTTTCGCGATAAAGAATAAGGTAACAATAAGCGATGGAACGTGAGCTGTCATCAGCGTAGAAGTATATTGCATTAAGAGCCGCTGATAGATAGATCATTGATTAAAATTAGAAAAATGGTCGGAGAAAGGACAAATCTCTGAGAAACACCAGCGATTACAAATGTGGAACGGAAGTTACGCCATCCACCACCACTTGGATTTTGCAACTGGGAAGAAAATTCTCAATCCATAAAATTAACAAACCGTGAAGGTTAACTGCCCTCGATTTGCACAGCATACCCTTGTGCCACACGCGATCAAATGCTTTCAAGATATCGAGCGCAATGACTTGTGATTTACAAGATTGGTGAATGCTGCTGTTCCATTGTTCAGTGACAACATTAATTAAGTCCTTCTGACACCTGCCCCATGAAAACCATACTGACGATCGGAAATTAAATGGTTATCTACCAAATATTTCATCAGCTGGAAATTGATTATGGTCTCAAGTACTCTGGAAAGCACCGAGACGATAGCGATTGGGCAATAACTTGAAGGGTCCGATTTACTGATCTTTTTTGCTCCAGGATGTCTGTTGGCAGTTTTTCAGATGCCTGAGAAAATGCCAGAAGACATAGATCAGTGATACAAATAAGATAGTAGCTTTGACAGGGATGTACAACAATATTTGAGAACAATTGGGGGAATACCATCTGGACCAGCTGACTTGTTTGTATTAATGGACCTGCCGCAACTCTTCTCGAATTTTTTTTTGTTTATTATTTTTAGCTTGCGACACCATTTGCGTTGCCAAGTTTCTAGCCGCCTTAAATTTAGTTAAATTTTCATTTGAAGAGTTTTAAAAAAATTTGCGGAAAAGCTCTCTTTATTGGCGGTTGCTGTTCTGCAGTCGTGGTTAAGCTAAGGATTGCCTGATTTTTTTGACTTTGAGACTGGAAGGAATGAACTGTTCCATTCCCGTAAGAATGAAAGTCTAAACCAGAATGGCTGCACTATTAATGCAACGGTATAACCGCAGCTAGTGGTAATATCATTAGAAAGCTTATAGATACACCCGAAAAAGTAGTACGAGGTCTGAGAGCTTTTAGTAAAAGAACTGAGTCCGGAGATCCATAGATGATTTATTTAATGTTGGAAAAGCTATAGACGGTGAAACAAAAAGTCAGTGGTTACAAAGAACGGCGGAAGAAGAATATCCAAAAATGTTGTTCGAGTTTTTTGCTAAACGAGTCGATTCATTAAAATATGATCAAGTTTACGATCAGTGAAACAAACCGCTCTACCTAGATCAAGGAATGCTTTCACGACATTAACAAAATTGACATGCATTATAAACGATCATATAGACTCATCGGTTAAGTTTAAAAAATTATTCCGCGGATTAACTTAGATGCCTGTTGAGAAAGAAAAAAATATGTTTCAATGGTTTTAATTCAAATCATACCGTATATGATTGCCGATCAAGAAATAGATGTCCTAGACACAAATTAAAGAAGTAGCTGTACTATACCAAATGTCATAATAAACGCAACAGCAGTTAATGATATACGTAGATTTTGCAGTGTGCCCATGCATGGTGCCTCAAACTTATTTAATAATTGAAGCTCTTAAACAAAAATAAGGTCTCTCTCGTACTAATGAAAATACGCTCATTTTACAGGAATTGGGCTAAGGGGTTCAGGAAAATCACATAGAGTGGCTCAAATATCTTTAACATCACGATTCTGCGATAAACCAATACCATCATATAACAACTACCTGCTAATCTATTTCACATCAGCCAACTCAATGCATTACAAGGAATCAAATTAGCGGAACCATATTTCCACAAACCCGCACCAATCGACATTTTGTTAGGCGCTGATGTTATATTTGAACTTCGGGACGATGGCAACCTAAAAATTGGAAAAACAACCTTGTAGCACAGAACACAAAGCTAGGCTGGGTGATTGGTGGTGTACACCGAGATGACAACACAACAAAACCTATTAAATCATTCACTACAGTTTTTAATATTGACGAAATATTCCGTAAGTCTTTAAAAATCGAAGAGCTGCCGCCACTTAAGAATAGGTACACAGGGGAGAAAGAAACTTACTCGGTTCCGAGACGGAAATTTAGGTCGTTTGCGAACTTCAAGAAATTATATATAGATGAATTTATGTGGGAAGACCAGCAACTGGGTCACATGAAGAAAAGCTCGCCCCTTGGGTCTACAGAAAATGTACTACTTATCATATCATAGCGTAAAGAAAAGGAGCAGTCTCACTACTAAACTACGAACAGTATTCGACGCGCCAGCAAAATGTCATGGGTAAGTGTTAACTGAACGAAAACCTAATGATCAGTCCTTCATGTTTATTCGATATCCTCCCTTAATTTCGACAACATCGATATGTACTGGTTGGCGATATAGAAAAAATGTATCGCCAGGTAGGTGTTTTTAAGGATGATGCAAAACATCAAATAATATTATGACGAGATGAACTGTGTATCAAACCTTACGTGCTAAATACGGTGACTAATGGAACGGCCACCGCATCGTTTATGGCCATGGGATGCTTGATGGAACTGAATAGAAATGAATTTCCCGAAATATCACAAACTAGCAAACATGACATCTATGTCGATGACTTGATGACATTTGTGCTTCTATCATAAAACAATTACAGGAGTTACAGAGCAGCAATGTGAGAGTTTTAATCTGAGAAAATGTCTTTTAACCCCTAAAACAGATCGGGAAAAAATTCAGCAGTACGATAAAGGACACATAAGCTGTTATCAAATTAAAAATAGTCGGTTGTAGAGTCCCATCCAACTTTTGGTTGGGACTCTACAACCGACAGATTTATTTTCCAAGCTGTATTAATCCACTTAATGTCCAAACGAGAGAAGTTTATTACACGAGGAAAGATTAGATTTCAGCAATTACGATTTAAATCGATTCGAAACTTTGGTTGCAAAAGTTAGAGTGGGATGATGCATTGCTAGTCGAAACCAAATCAGAGTGGCTAAAATTAAAAATAATCTAGGCGGGATATCAAAAATCGAATTACCAAGGTAGATAGCCATTTTAACGCAAACGGTTAGTTTACATAAATTTTATGACGCAAGTAAGTGGGCATATGTGGCGGTCCTTTACGGAAGAGCTCAAACCAAAAAGGGTTGAAACTTATCTAGCTTAAACTAATGTGTGGTACTACTAAGTCATATCACGAAGCAGATTGTAGGCATACTTAACTTAAAATTATCGTCCATAACTTTATGGACACCGAGCAATTGGGGCAGTGGTTAAAGCTGCGCTGGTTGCATCTGGAGGAACCGGGATCAAATCTCAACAAGGGAGGGTTGCAAATGTGATTTTTCATTACTTGATTATGATCGGTGATAATGATGAACACAAGTATAATCCCCTGTTGGAGTGCAGAATCCATTGGACAAACCATCGTCCATGCCAGTACAGGCTGGCTCGAGTAATATGCAATGTGCAGATATGGATATTTTAAGCAAACCTGTATTCGTATAACAACATTTAAATGAGCAGAATATCATTAAGGCCAACAGCATTTGATTTGATTTGATTAACCGCTAGAGCAACTTTAAGTTCACCAAATTCAACAAAGCTAAAATCATTAGACAATCTGTCATTTACTTAGCCTATATAGTCAAAGTAACTGAACTGTATGAGGAATGCTTAAATATTGCCTGTTAAACTCATGAACTGTAAAAGTACACCATTGGTATTAGTGGGTTTCATTCTTAAGTCCCTTATGACACTCTAGATTTTACTGATATGTCCTATATTTAACCAATTAAAGAAATATTTTCTTTAAGAGTCACTGATAATGCACGAAGTACTTCAATCAATTGAGCTTTTACTCTTAAGTCGGTTAAGCAACGAATGATTTCGCTTTTCGTTGGCTTCCAAGGTCACTTTTAGTTAACCATGATGATGATGTATTTTTACACAATTTGCGTTTAATTAGGACATGATTTTTTTTATCCTGTCTCAAATAAAACGAGTTTTTTAACGACAAAAAATTGCAGTAGTAATGGTTTTTGATGATGGTGCTTGATTTTTTTTTTTTGAAAAGTAGGACCTGGGGCATTACAGTTGGAAACTCAAAAGTCTTAAGAATTTTAACTCGAAAGCAACCATTTTCGTATACCCAGACAAGGATTTTGAACCACTTTTGAAAAAAAAAAGACAAAAAAAAAACAACAAAAATGGTTGGTTATATTATTATATCATTATGGACCGTTGTGATTGCAAATTATTTATCAGTATGTACATTAAACATTATTATGGAGAGAGTTATTGCTAGATTATTAAGTCAAATCAATATGGGATTTAATTCGAATAATTTATAAAATTTATATTTTCTAGGAAAAGCTTAATTTTATCGAATAAATCATCATAGTAAAAATCTATTTTCAAATAATTTTAATCTATGATAAGAGAGTTGGTATAGATAAAATATATAAGAAGATTAAAGGTTTGTTGTGTACCTATACATAATTTTACAATAATTTTTTTTATGATTATCGCTGACAACAGCTTGTATGTGTTGTAACTATATTTATAAATATATATATATATATATATATATATATATATATATATATATATATATATATATATATATATATATATATATACATATATATATATATATATATATATATATATATATATATTTTTTTTATTTTTTTTATCCTGATCTTTTTTTGTGAGCTGCACTTTTTAAATTGAGGTGGGCTTAATCGGGATCCGATTAGTCGTATCATAAAAGAAGTTTTAAGTTCTTGGCGATTTTTTCTTTCATAAGAGCTGAAAATGTTTCGTATTAAAGCAAGTAAAAATGTTTCGAAAAACCTATTGTGTAAGTTGTTTAGGGTAATAAAAAAAATGCAAATAAAATACACCTGTTTCATTTTAAAATGTGTAAAAATAAAAAGCAATAGAACGTTCGAGATTCAGATGTTTCATTTACCGATGAAAATTTCCATCAGAAAATGAAGGACAAATTTTTAAAACCAATCAAAACGTTAACGCTTTCACGTCGATCGCCGATTAACGATACAAATTAACACATTGGTTAATCCACTGGAGCGGTCTAACAATTTAGAACCACTGACAGATAAATGTCACATCAAGAAAATAAAAGGATCAAAAAAATAGGCAGTAATTAAACCGAAAATCGTTAAAGATTATGCGATACTGGCAAAGCCACATTCTGATTTATGGGAATGCTATTACGGTGGGACTAATTATGTTACAACGTGATGGCGATGACCAACATTTTCCTCCTCTATTCTATTATTCCCGGAAAACTTTATCGTGTAAGGAGCGCTACGGTAGCTTTTAATTGGAGATAAGTATTTGATCGGACTAAAGTTTTGTATATTTACCAAATACCTAGCTTTAAAACTCACTATGGAAAAAAGAAACTAAACTCGCGGAGATCTGAATGGTACTACGTCTTCAAGAATTCGAATCGGAGCCAGATCATCGGTTGAACCGTCAAATGAAGCAAGTTGATGATCTGAGTCGCAACGCAGGATATTGATAGTTCAGGATAGCGTGCTAACGAGGATTCGTTTCCCACAGAAAAACGATTAAGACTTGCAACTAATATTTGAATTTCTGAAAACCAATTCGTATCTTAAATGCATTGCTAATAATGGTGTTCTGTTTAAAATCATTGAAGCACCTACGAGGACAAGTTACAATTAAGCGTCAATTTCAAATTCCGCGGCTGTCCGAGCAAATAAAATTCTTTTTTAAAAACTGTATTCTTTGTTTACTGGCTGAAAGGAAGAAAGATTTGCAAGATAGACTGCTTAACCCGATTCTAAAAGAAGAGATGCCCTTATATCGACATACTACATTAAACATCTTGGGCTTAATCGTTAAAGATTTGAGACGAGCAAGAAATATAGATTTTAAGCGTCGCAGATAGATTTTACAAATGTACATGGCTCTATCAAACTAATACTATGACATGACAGTTTTTGGTAACCCTCCCGTTTAGGCTAGAAATAAAGCGTTCACATTGCATGAATTGCAGAATCGTCGAGATTGTCGCTCCTGTGTTAAAGAAGTTAAGTCTGCAGAGTGGTATAAACACGCACCATACTTTATAAATAGCAGTTTCCAAACAGTAATTGGCATGACCGTTTAAGTCGCAATGGGTGAGATGATGTGGCATCCTGAGGAGTTAAAATTGTCGAAAAACAAATGGTAATCCTGTTTAACGAAGAAATTTTGAACAAAAGAAAGCCGGCAAAGCAGTTGTTACAGGCAGCTCCAGAAAAATAAAAACGAGAATATAAGGAGAAAAAAGGCACCAACATATTGGGTTGGTGCCATTTTGCAAACAAACGAACTCAATTCACTAAACAGGAAATTTTTCTTTAAAATATCGATGACCTTAGGTATAAGGTATTGAAAGGGCGAGATCAGTACGACGTTGAAATAATTGGCGAAGGAGAGGGACCCTCTTCAATATCAACTACCTTATATATTAAACGATACTTTTCTGAATTTTCCGACATTGAAAGAGATAGTGAAGATGACGATGGCTTTAACGAGTGAGTTCAAAGCACGTACGATGACAATATTATCTTGTTGATCTTTTCAGGGAACTTAGACGAATAGTATTTAAAAGTAAAATTTGATGCCTATTTCCGTCGTGAAATTAGCACTAAGTGAATGTACTCCACATAAATGTACTGTATCAAATATCTATTGCGTTCCCTGTTACTTAGCTTTAGAGTTGGAAACCATTCACGCATGGAAACCAGCTAAACCAGTATCTCGAAACTTTACAAGAATTTTGTTTATTTTTTTGTTTACATTTCCGGATTGCCTGTCAATAACTTTTTTATGGTTGGTCTGATCGTGCCGTCAAATTTATGAAAAATGTTTATGAGAATCAGGCAATTTAAAACAAGCAAAGATAGCTATAATAAACACCGATGACTTTTTCCTAATCAAGTAAAATCGAAGAATTAAAACATCAAAGTTACTGCTATGTGAAATTATAAGTTCTGCTGGATTATGTTTACGGAAATATCTATAGATTTTACCCACCTAGCAAAATGGAAATCTTTGGTCGAGAACAAAGTTTCCAAAATACTTCCGCAAAGGCCACGGAATAAGTCGGGCCGTGTGAAGGTGTCATAATCCTACTAATATAGAGGTGATCGTCCTATAGTTACGAATATCTGTGAATGTAGTGATCAGGGGCATCAAAACAAATGTCCTCGAATTGTTAATTAAGTACAAATCATCATTTGGTCATGTGATTCAAAAGTCAAAGAAACCAAAGCAGACTTAATGTAACGTTAAAACGAGCGAGTTGAAACTGAAATAAAGAGTTAAATAAAGAGTTTTGAAATAAAGAGTTTAAGTTGATTTCTTTAAATGATCATGGTATTTTGAGGTCGAATTAAAAATACCAAATGTGAATACAACTCAAATCATTAAATGTTGCTCAAAAACTCAAGAAGATTGGCACAGTGCTTTTTTATATCACATTTCCCAAAAAAAATACTTTCAGCAAAAGATGGACAGATGCGATATTGCAAACCACCTCGTTAAAGCAAAAGTTACACAGGAAAAAATACAACCAAAAACAGAAGATTTTTAAAAACAAAAATAGTTTGTCCTATAAAAGTCTTACTCTATTCAAAAGACCTTGACCAATATTTAACTTTCACTATAAAATACAATAAAATAACGTAGAACTAGACTATATTTTCACATATCCAGCTTTAAAGTTAAATCTTTTGTATATGTGCATGACCTCTAACCTAACCCTCCTTCCTTATACATCGTCAAGTTATTTTTATGTCCATGCATATGTACAACTGTATATTCTCGTATGGTAAGAAAAGTCACTCAAATCGTTATTTTTTGTGTGCTAGTGCAGTTCAACAAAAAGCTTTTTTGTATACATGTACATACAGATGTATGTACATTGAGAACAGATTTCCTATTCACATGGGAAGAAAAGTTTATTTTTTTATTTTTTATATCTTTACAACTATTCCAGAGTTTTTCCTTTACATCTATACACAATACACTAACAATCTTCGTATATGCACTCACACACATATACTCAAATATAAGAATTCGTTTCGGGATTTCCCACATCTAAATGAAGTACTACAAAAAGAAATAAAAAAAAAGCAGCAACACCAAAAAGCTCGATTTATTAACTTTGTGTGAAAATAATCCATTTCAGTTTTCTTTTTTGTTTTTTATTTTCATTTAAATTTTCTGAAAGTTAAACAAAAAAAAACGTCTACTGTATAGTATAACGAGTTTAAAAGGAAAAGCTTTAAAATTCAAGGTTAACATTTTTCCTTTTTTTTTCGTTTTATTACGATAAAAACTTAATATTTTCTCTCGTAACAGTTTTTTTAACAGTACCGTTCGTATGTATGGAGTAGAGAAAAGCTTTTCCGTATGATAATTGTTGTTGTTGGTGTTGTGTGGTTTAAGAAATCGGAATTATGCTATAGAAATGGAAAATATTTTTCCATTTCAATGATTTTTATATGTTGTATATGGTGTGAATGTTTATGTTTGGTTTTATTCGTTTCGTTTATAAATTGTAAAAGGGAAATTTTTGTTTGATATACATTTTGATTTATTGGTTTTACTCGTAGTTTTGTGTCTGGCGTGAAAATTATATTATTCGTTTAACTCTCTATCATCACCTGTCTATTTTAAGATTGGAAAATCTCGTACTTAATTTTTGCAAAGTCTAATAGTAACAAAAATTTTACATTTTTGTTTTTATTAATATTTTTGCCACAGCTTGATTTTTCCAACACACAGAGACATGAAAAATTTGGAAAATTCTTTAAAATAATAATAAAACCATATTTTCAGAAAATTTTATATAATTTAAATAGACTAGATAAAATTATATATTTTGTAAAATAATTTAGCCTATGTGGTTGTGGGGGTATTTATCTGTCTGATAAATAACACCTTGCAAATAACACTTTTAAGCGCCTTGCCACTAACCATAGGTTTAGTTTAACTAATTTGCTGTATTAGGTTACTTCTTTCTTAGAAGTTTTTATTTGCTTTCAGACATTGCAATGTCTCCTACTGTTGGAAAGTGAATCAGTGTTGGTTGCATCGTTTATGCAGTTTGTACATAAAATTCGACAAGTTTTCGGCGATTGTGCGCAACTCGAGGAACAAGATGTTTAAAATTTAGATAGTTATAATTGTGAAATATTTGAAGATGTGTATGGAGATGTGAAAATGGACCAATGGTAAATCAGTGCAATAAGGACTTAACCCTCATTACAGTTCCAATTTTTGATGGAAAATTTATGTTCTTGGTTGTCGTTTTGCTACGTTTATGTGGAGTCGGTGCACGATACCAAGATCTACAAAAACAGGAAAAGTGAAAGTGCTTTTTGCAATACGTGCAAAAATGTCCTTTGACACCTGATTGTCAAATTGTATATCAAGCCAACAGTCACCAAAAATGTATTAAATTGTTTATTTTCAGTTGAATTATGGTTCTTTGCATCGCACATTAAGACACAATCGACATAATTTAATTAAATTGGCACAATTTAATACCGCCAATTAGGCTAAGCACTTTCGGTGCCAAACTTGCAATGCTAGAAACCAAACAAATTTTAGATCTAATTAAACTGCAGAGTAACATGAAAAGCGAAATAAAATTGAACGGAATCAATTAAGACATCCTACAATTTTTCACTTGCCCATACATCTGGAACATTGTCAAAGAGTATACTTCACTGCGTAGAACACATTTGATACCCCGCCATCTACAACATTTATCCGTTTTTAGAAATGTGCTAGAATTATGACTTCGCCCGAATGGTGGTATACAGGTTATCCACAGGTATTTTCCAATGATGCATTAGATTGCATTTACACGGCCCATTCAAGCAATGACGTGTGTTTTTATTTACGTTTGCTAATAAAGGACGTTAGTTGCCCGACCTCTACAAACTGTTAATAGTGAATAGTGTGGTTCATAAAGAGCAGCTTATCAACGTTTACAATTG
Source organism: Tipula confusa (assembly GCA_963556175.1). Lineage (NCBI taxonomy): Eukaryota > Metazoa > Arthropoda > Insecta > Diptera > Tipulidae > Tipula > Tipula confusa. Next base: position 89,313,643 of record OY744476.1, read on the forward strand.
CTATCGAGAATGGCACTCATTGGAATAATTCCCTCAGAGATACTGTATTTACGTCAAATGCTCATCAAATATGATTATTAAAATAATTATTTTTGATGATTATCTCAACATGAATCCTATCCAAGCCGTTTAAAAAGAGTGAACGATGTTCAGGTAGAATGATTTGCTCCGAACATTGTTTTAATCGAATTCTATTTTTACAAAGTTACGCTCACAGAACGCAATTTCCCTTCTTTCATCAAAAACTGCAGCTACATTGTTAGAAGGCGGCCAAACAGCTCAGTTCACTGAAATTTCTACGACATAATCAAAACCGGTTTGATGTAGCAATGACTCTGCTGACGATGTGATTTTCGACAAATATTTCCAATGAGTTATCAGTCAACACCCGATGAATTTAATGCATGTTTGGAATCCGTTCGTTCTAAGAAAACACTTCAAGATACTCAATATTTGCAGAACGAACAATCTGGAGAAATATTCTCAAATAAAAAAAGCTGCATTACATTCACCGACGAGTTTTGCAAGTTCACCGAATCAAAAACTGAACTCGTTCGTAAGTTGGTCCAAAACATTGCTCAATATTACAAAAATCATATTAGATTCGATAATAGTTATGCGAATGCGTTACGGAAAACAATGATGTCGACGAATTAAATTTCAAGATTTGAATTGAAATTTCTAGAGAACTGATAACTTACAAATCGATGGATTCTAAGATGATATCGTGTTTTGGTTGAATTTTGACATAATTCAATTTGTACTTTAATTTTGAAATGAACCCATTTCTAGGACTTCAGTGGTATACAGGCTATATAACTCATCTCGCATGTTAAACTTCCCATTGATGGACTTCTAAATGTACTCCTCCTCAAATTTTTGGTGTCATCATTGTATCGCACAGCGCAACAATCAACCCAATATCATTAATATCTGATATCACACTAAACAAATTTAAACATTGAAAATTAGTGGATCCTGATTGCTTTCTGACACCTGAAAGTTAGGATCCAGTTACAATATTTCGTTAAAAAGGTTGACCTCAATGCAACATCGCGTTCAACGGAACGGTAGGTACTTTTAAAGCCGTAAAGATTTTAAAATGATGGAGTATTTTCGTTGGCAATAGAAAATCGGATATTATATTGTCTCGTCACAAGACAAATCACTGGCTAAATGTCGCGTCTGAAGATAACCCATCTGATTATGCCACGCACGTACTATGTATAAAGGAATTGGCAACTCATAAATTATGGTGATCAGAACTATCAGAACTATCAGAATTATGGTGACAAAGAACGTCTACAGGTGAGTTCGTATTCCACTACCACCAATGACTTTTTTGAGGACCTGTTATCGAGATACTCCAGTTTCTACCAAATGTGCTACAATTTTGCGATTATCAAAAATGTGTGGAATTCTTAAAGCATACATTTTAAACAGACCATCAGAACCATCAGAAATTACCTGCATCTCATTGTATGAACAAAAACGAAGTTATTCCCAAGAATATAAAGCACTTTTAAAAGGATACGATCATACAATGTGTGATGGTGATTTTATCACTGTATTCAACCTGCCACCCCGCAGTACTAAATTATAAAAAGTTTTAACTCTTTTTATTTTTTAAGTATTTCAGGAAGATTCTGTAGAACAATTTCTCCATTTTTAATATCTTTAGTTTGATTTTGTATAGCGCAAGTGATCAGTTAGTAGAATTGTGAAAGTTAATTTGTGTTGGTTTCATAGCATACAATTAAATTATCATTGTTTTATTTTCCGCAACATTTTAAAGCTTTTTCACTGAAGTGGAGTCTGTAAGACAATCCTAAAATTTAAGAAGTTCACAAGAACCTATATTATTATTATTCTATCTGTTTTTAAATCTTCGAAACCTTTGGTTTGAAAGACCAAAACGCAATTAAATAAAGTAATATTGACCACAAAGCATGAAGATAGCACCTACCAAAGCTCTTTGCAATCACAAAATCTAGGAATTGATGAAAGTTTCTAATGGACCTATTACACAAAGAAAAAAAATGGACAAAATGTATATATTATAATATTGGCCAGCAATGGCCTTTAAAAACTGATTATTATTAGGATAAAATAAGCATACAACTACAAAGTACTAAATATATTGGTTCGATACAGTCGAGCAACGACAAACAATATTCCGGACTGTAGTATATAGTACCTTTAACTATTGACATAAACGATGCAAAGAGATTCTTACTGTACACAAACAAAATTATATTTATTTTCTCTTTTTTTTTTAATAAGGGACACAATATGAAAGGGATGATGAAAATAATTTTTCATTAAAAATGAAAATTAAAAAAAAAAAATTAAAAATTTTCTTTTCTGTTATTCTTGTTTCTTGTAAACAGACGAGAAAATTTATTTTTTCAATCTCTCCAGCTTCATGCAAATATCGATATAACGATACATAAACTGGAAAAACTATGGAACAATCATAGTTCTATATGTATATATTTACATAAACATAGAACATACGATTTATGAAAAATAATATAATTATTTAATTTATGCTAAATTATGTAAATGGAAAATGGTATATTAGAATGAATGATGGCCATAGGAATTAATATAAATCAGGAGTCTAGATTTATTATTATATGCTTGTTGTGTATAAATAATATGCTCATAATATGTGTACGAGATCTGACGTATTTTAAAGATTTTATGATGTGAAGTAAATTAAAATTATAAGGCGTTCAACTTAAATCATAGTTTATAATTTTTAAATGATTTTTTTTGAGATGAACTGATATTTTACAAAGGTTTGTAGCGACCTAATCTAATCACTACAAAATATTATTAGTCATGGCCCAATGAGAACACAACTAATTTTTAGAACAAATTTTTCATCAGTTAAAAGCTTAGCATTGTTGCATACTCATGTTCTTTCAACACGTAAATTACTTTCAAAACTTTTATGTCTGGTTCATAAGGATTGATTAGTTCTTTTGAAAAGAAGCAAGGAAATGAAAAGTTATTTATTTGAAAACAATTGCCTGACGTTTTTTCGGCCAATAAAATAATGAAGCGGTCGTAATCTTAATATGTATTTTATTTGTAACTTTGTATTTTATCCATTGAATTGTATAATGTTTATTTTATTGTGTCAAATCATAGAAGGCGCACATTTTTATATATTTACGTGTTAATAAAAAAAGAAGACTTAGTATGAATCAACGCGTGCAGAGCGATACATTAAAAATTAAATTACATATACATATAACGTTTTATTTTGCCTTATTACGAACACAACAATATCAGAAGTGGGCTACACTCAAAAATTTTCATCGAACAAAACGATTTATAAGTTTAAGGTTTAAAAATTAATTTAAAATTATGAAAATTCAAGAATCGTAATTCTCCGTAAAGTGAGCTCGCAAAACGTTAATTTAAAAGTTGGTAAATTTAAACATTTAACTATTTAATTAAAAAAATTAATTCTTTAATTTAAAAGTTTATGTTGGATAATTTAAAAGTTTAATTCTTTAATTTAAAAGTTTATTTTGGTAAACTTAGAAGTTTAATTCTTTAATTTAAAAGTTTATGTTAGTAAATTTAAAAGTTTAATTCTTTAATTTAAAAGTTTATATTGGTAAATTTAAAAGTTTCATTCTTTAATTTAAAAGTTTAATTTTTTAATTTAGAAGTTTATTTTAGTAAATTTAAAAGTTTAATTCTTTAATTTAAAAGTTTAATTCTTTAATTTAAAGCTTTAATTCTTTAATGCACAAGTTTAATTCTTTAATTCAAAAGTTTAATTATTTAATTTAAAAATTAGGTTGATAAATTTAAAAGTAAAATTCTTTAATTTAAATGTTTAATTCTTTAATTTAAAAATTTAATTCTTTAATTTAAAAGTTTGATTCTTTAATTTAAAAGTTTAATTCTTTAATTTAAAAGTTTATTTCTTTAATTCACAAGTTTAATTCTTTAATTTAAAAGTTTATGTTGGTAAATTTAAAAGTTTAATTCTTTAATTTAAAAATTTATTTTGGTAAATTTAAAAGTTTAATTCTTTAATTCAAAAATTTAATTCTTTAATTTAAAAGTTAAATTCTTTAATTAAAAAGTTTAATTCTTTAATTTAAAAGTTTAATTCTTTAATTTAAAAGTTTAATTCTTTAATTTGAACGTTTAATTCTGAAATTTAAAGGTTTAATTCTTTAATTTAAAAGTTCAATTCTTTAATTTAAGTTTAATTCTTTAATTTAAAAGTTTAATTATTTAATTTAAAAGTTTAATTTTTTTAATTACAAAACGTAATCTCAATACTAGTGGTAAAAAATCGGTATTAGCAAAACGACTCTCTATCGCCTTGAAAATGGAGCGAATCCTCAGCGCTAATGAACAAACTAACCTTGAACAAACAAAAGTTCTAGATAATTCGATTAACAATCATACGATTTTTCACAACGATTACATCGGAATAAAACTGGAGAGAACAAGATCACCCACAGATGTACCACAATTAGGAATTCGTAATGAATCGCAAAACGTTATACCAAATCCTGTAGACTGGAACAAATTAAGTCACTACCAATAATGTTTAATCAACAACAATCTCTAGTCCCTATGGTTGGTGAGCACCACTCACAGGTTCCAACAATGAATTAGTCCTACAGGTTTCCGAGGCAAAATAATCAAAAAAGTTATGCGCTACAATCGATAATGTACTTACAACGGAATTGCTTCCATTTCAACCATGTAGTTGGTTAAATGACCGACAACAGCATCGTCAGTAGGCTATTAGAGCCGTTATCGAGTATTTACCGTCATTCAACTTAAGTAGCATAATCCCAATTACAGCGGAACAATTTGTCAGAAAAATTTAATCGTTTCGAAACATTTATCGCATATACGAATATGCACTGCTTATTGCATTATGAAGGACAAGCAAACAACACCATCATGCTTTTTCAACGATCCTATGAATTTATGACAAACATTGAAATACATTTTACAACAAAGAAATACAGTTTGACAGCTATAAACGATACGGGAAGCACAATTAACATCTTACTCTCACAGTACATGCCAGAGAACGTGTTAATCGAAGAGTATAAAGGGATTCGATACATAGGCATTAACAGTTCACCAATTAATATTTTAGGAATTTTGAAATGTAATAATGTTAAAATTAATAACTATTCGTTTTCTATTTTATTTTTAGTGGCTTCTAACGATACAATAAATTACGATTGCTTTATTGGAAGATAATTAATCTTCCGATAAAGCCGAGATCCGGCTGTTAAATTTACAATCGAGTTCTAATGGTGATACAGTTAAGTTCGAGTCAAACGAGGAAGAAAAAGGTATGGTTTTTTTATTTAAGTTTCTTCTTTAAGTGTTGATTACGTAACTGAGACTACAGTAGGCACTTACGATTTTGGTCCTATCACAAATTACGTCACATGTGATCATGAAGTTAGGGAAAAATTTAATAGAATGATGAAAGAATTGGTCGACTTTCCAGTTAAACAAGAACCAAAACTAAAACACGAAAACTAACTAACTAACAACTAACGTCATGCAAACCAGTTTTTTGACACTACAGCGACTTTTAGCTCATGATAGGGAAACGGGAAATCCGATTGTTGATAATCTGCTAAAACGTAAAGTTATTCGACCCAGTAACGGTGATTTTGCGAGTAGTATTGTATTAGTAAGTAATAAAATGGATCCCTTCGTCTATGCGTTGACTATTAATAGAGAACTGAATATAATAACAATTAAGGATAGATTTCTGTTGCCCTTAATTGACGAAATTTAGACAAACCTCAAGGAAGAACCATTTTCTCATTACCCGATGTGAAATTCGGATTTCATTACATCGCTGTTAATAAAGACTCGATTTAGTATACATCCTTCGTAACTCCAGACGGTCAATACGAATATACTAAAACACCATTTGGATTATGAAATGTACCTGCCATTTTTCAGTGATTTGGTAGTACTATTTTTAGAGATCTAATACGTGGTGGTGAAGTTATATCCTATAATAGACGATATTTTGATGGTCACTGATACAGTCGAATGACACTTTGAAATATTAGAACAAGTCTTTGAACTCATTTATGACAATTGTTTAGAGATACAATCTGCGAAATGCTAATTTTTCAAGTATCGAGTATCTGGGATACGAAATCCCAAAAAACGAAATTCGTCTTAGTCGTCGACATGTAACCGCAATAACCGATTATCCTATTCCAGAAAACGTAGATTTTCGATTTGACGAAGTTGCCTTTAAAGCTTTTCACATACAGAAAATAAACTAACCGCCAGTTATATTCTTTGTTTGTATAATTCGAATGCATGCGTACTAAATTACATATAGATGCAAGCCAAATTGGTGTTGGCACCATTTTATTGTAAATGCAAGCCGATGAAAAAATTCATCCTAAATCGTACAATAGCAAACGAATGACTGATTCTAAAGGAAGGTACCATTCATATTAACTCGAGACTCTCGCGATAATACATGCGGTGAAACGTTATTACATTTATTTACACGGAAATAAATTTAAAATTGTAACCGACTGCGAATCCAAACGATTGACTTAGCAACCGAAATACTAATTCTCAAATAATGCGATGGGCAATATTTCTGGAAAACTACGATTATGAAATTGTACATTGATCCGGTATGCGACGTGTTGATGCACTGAGATGCGCACCTGGAAGTACCGAAACGAATAGTAATTGATCGTGGAACTAGTTTCAGATCAAACCAGTGTACGGATTTCTTGAAAAAACTTCACATTCAGCACTTATCAACCGCTGGATTCGCCACAAAGCAATGTTACTATCAAACCATCATACCAATAATCGCTAAATTATCCGAGATTGATAAAACTCACTAGTGGGACCAAGTATGAAGCGACACTAAAGTAGGTATTAGATCGGTATACCCTAGGAACATTTTTTGATTGACACGTCAAGATCCAAAAACAATTGATTGACAGGTGACAAATGATTGACAGGTGTGTAATAATAACATTCGTTTAATAACGCAGTGGTTGTACTATAGTATTTTTTAAAATCAGATTAAACACAGCTACATCGATCCTTGCATAAAATATATTACAATTTCAAGACGAAATGAATCAGATCAGGAAACATCTCCTCACTAATGTCTTTGCCTGGCAGAAAGCCACGGGACAGCATCTGTACCTGGATATGAAAAACCGAATCAACTAGCAATAACACTATTATCCGCGTTTGCATACTTTTGGTAAAGATATAAATTCCTGCCAAATATTTGCACTCATATCTGTACCTATAATTCGATAATCCCATCATCAAAATACATTTGAATGATTATCACCGGAAGAATTATGCATCAAGCAAACAGAAAACTTTCAACGAGTTCTTAATTGTTTTCAAAGGACTGTATGTGTCTCACCCATTTACACAAAGCAGTCAACTGTAGCTCAATGTGATATAAACATGCTTTTACGTAAACATAATATGAATTCCAGTCAATCCATCAATCACTAGATACCATTACATGAATCAAACCAATGGATTTATGTTACCTAATCAAAATCATTAAAGGTTACTTTTGACTTGATTTGTGAAACGCGGATCATGTCACTCAATCTTCAATGCACTGAAATTATCTAAATCAGTGCGGGATATATCGTTAAGGATGAAACATTACAAGTTTTATAGTGAGGACACTTGAGGACAAAACTGGACAAATTTGGTTCTAAAGACGCTAGATGTCAGACTTGTCAACTTTATAAACTCAAAGCAGAGTATCTTACAATTTGTAAGGACCTCAGAAGCCACAGTTAACAAAGTTAGATCAAAAATGTTTAAAGGTGGAGGAAGGAATTTAAATAAAAGGTAGTTTTTAGAACGTAAATCAATCACAGAGCACAGTTACACAAAAAAGATGTTGGCACGAGAGGGTTAAAAAAATAATTTAATTACAGTTGAATTAAATTTTTTTTAAATCTCCATACATAAATACTTGTATATATGTTCGTATACTTATGATCCAAAACTATAAATTATGCATATATGATAAGTTATTTTTATTCCATCAGCTTCTTGTTTTTTGTACTTTTTGTATATACTAAGAGCATGTACAGATGAGAAGACCAAACTAAGATGAGAGATGGTGAAGATAAAAAACTTGTACAAAACATAAAAATATATATAATATTAAGAAATTAAAATTCAAGAAAAATGTTTTATTTAGGGTCCAGTTAATTGAATATTAAAATGAAGAAAAGTCTACTACATTTCGTACACTTGGATTATATATTATATGAAACATGACTGTACTATATATACACAACAAATACATATCAACACAGATTCAAGACGAATGTTGAGAAAATACTGTTCATCATTATGTCTGAAGATAAAAAAAAGGGTTTCTTACTTTTTTTTATTTTTTGAAATTAGATATATGAATTTAAATATTTAAATATTTTAATAATAATAATAATAATAAGGATAATTTTTTCGAAATACAGAAAATTTTGTGCTGTCGGTGGTTGGTTTGGTTGAAAGGGTGAAGAAAGGAATAAATATGATGATTTGTAAGCTATATAATGGTATATAGTCGTATAACTTACAGAAAACTTTTACCTTTTCAGGATTTTAATTTTATTTAACTTTTTGTGCTCTCGTATTTTTTTATTTTTTTGGTCAGAATATAAAATTAAACACCCACTTTGCATAAATTAAAATAAAATAAAATTTTCCACCTTATTTTCACACTTTTTTTTTCATGTAGATATACTAATATTATACATCTCGTTCAACTCGTTTTCATCTCATTACGTATGATGAGACGATGATGATGGAGAAACAAAACAACACAGTATGCAAAGAACAAAAAATAAATAAAATTAAAGTGGGAAAATTTATTTTTCCATTTCTTTGGTTCTGATTGTGTTTTCTTCGTTCCAAAGTTTTTCACTTAAGCTAATTATTATTCTTCGGTTTTTTTTTTGTTTTTAATGTAAAGATTTATTCTTATTTTAATTTTATAAAAATAATTTATTTAATTTATTATATTTAAGTTTGTGATTTTTTTCGTTAGATATTGTGGTTGGAATAGGGATGTACTGTACACAAGAAAGTGTTAAATTATATGCGGTATGGTCGGGAGTCAACAATAAAAATGTAGGAACGTGTTAGTTTTAATATAGGATATAAATTGTGAAATGACCGATTTACGCTTTAACATTTAAGGAAATGCAGAAAACTTTTATTAAAGTGGTAGCTTAAAGTCGTCTATCCACAATGATACATTTATTGTCAATATTTTTTTACTGTGAAAGTAGAAGAAAAAAACAATTCTAAATAACTTAGAGTGACAAAGACAATCGTATTTCATTTTTCTTCTATTTTTATTTATTTTTTTTTTTACTACAAAAAAACAAAAAACTATTGTCTTTGTCACTCTAATGTAATTTAGAATTTTTGTCTCCTTCTGGTTTCCCAGAAAAAAAATACTGATAGTTAATGTTTCATTATGGAAAACCGACATAAATAATAAAGTTCAGTCAAAATATTGAACAAACCGTTGGTGTTATATGCATTTTTATAAGTTTTTTGCTAAAATAATTCATAAAACAAGATTTAATTTTCGTCTGAACTTCAACATGTCGCATATAACATTAGAGTTTAAGACCGAGATTCCAGAAAACATATTTCAAAATGTTTAAAGCTATCTTTTATACAAAACAAGGCTATACAGTGCTTTACAGTGGAGATGATCTCGGAAATTTTAGTTTTAAATGTAAACATAGGTTCGTTCTGCCAACACGTTCAATTGACCGATAATGGAGAAATATTGATGTACTTTGAATTATCCATGACCTCAATGTGGGTTCTTTTTCACAGAGCCAAAAATAGCCACAATAGGCACATCCACGCCAGACGTTGCAAAATCAAATTGAACATGTGTTTCTTTCTAAGGGAAGGTCTAAGTCCATCCAAGATGTGTGATCTTAGCTGCCAAATTTGTAGGAAATAATCATCAATTGATAAGTACAAAGCTACAATAGCATTTTTCGTACAAATCAGGGATCATTGCAAGACGAAACTTATGTTTAAACTGCGTATTATACTATGAAAACCTACTACCGTACTAATGATGTATTGGATAACGAATCGGGTACGAGAACTTTTTAGACTATCCGAGATAATTCCAAACAACAAGTCAATTTCTAAAATTTTTGGAACGACGATTTCAGTCACAAGAAGCAATTGGCGGAAATAGGTCTATACCAATACAACAATCAACCAAGATCAACCATTAAGACGAGCATTTGTAATAGCAACAAAAAGGAAGTATGAGAATATAATTGGTGTATGTGTTGTCAAGAACATCACTAAATAGAAGAATGTTCACGATTTAATAGGTAGAACGACGTGGCAAAAAACAAATGGCGATGTTACATAATTTATGCAGAATGTGCCGTTCAACACAACACAAAACTATTGATTACTCAAGCAGAATTATATGTCAATTTGTAGGGGAAGTCATCATAGATCATTGCACTAATTAAAAGAGGCGCAATCAAACAGCAATGATACCAACTAAATGTTAATGTTAACTCAAGTCTTAATGAAAAATGTAGTACGGTGCTTTTAGCTACCGATTTGGTCAAAGAAATAAATGTTTATGGAGGCTCTAATTTGTTTCGAGTACTCGTCGGTCCGGGCTCACAAACTTTCGGTTTCAAGAGAGGTATCACATCAACAAATTTTATTAATCATAAGTCCCAGATTCTCATTTTTTTTTCAATATGCAAACCAAGCTCATATCTCCAAGAGCTATTGATCTGCTCATATAAGGGAATATGGGAAATTGATGTTAGACGGAAAAAACTGGATTATCAGCACAAATGCATTGCTTAGAAATCTGAATTGCGATAAATAATATCGGACCAATTATGTCGCGATAATAATTCGATAATTAAACGACTAAGCAGTCTTGTAACATGTGCTAATGCCCCGCGGTCTTACAGGCTATCAAGATTACTTAGAAGCTCGTTATCTATGATAATGAGCTTCTTATTAATCTTGATAGCCTGTAAGGCCACGGGGCTCATTTAAAAACCCTGCAAGGCAGAATTCTAGCAACATTTTCACAACTTAAAGAACGATATTGTATATTAAATTCAAAAGATATAATACGTCAAATTATTCACGAGTGGATATAATCTGCTCTAGAAAAAAATTCACCAGCTAATTGGTGCGTTACCAAATGAACAAAGTAATACGAGCACCATCATTCACCAATTAGTAAAGTGTGGCAAAATCACTGTAATAAAAATACAAAGGGGTACATGGCCATATTCTTATGCCTGGCAACAAATCGAGTTCACACACCAACGATTTATACCAAGAAGAGGATTTATTTAAAAATATTTAGTGATTGTGGCACAAACTTTGTTGGAGAGGACAAGACTAAGCAACAAGATAAAATTATTAAAAAAAAAAAAAAGCACAGATGGGAACTTAGTGGATTATTTCACACGGGAAGTCTTAATTTTGGAGAGTTAAGGGAAGCTGTAGTCATCTAAACAAAACAATACCTTCGCAAAGTAATAGGAACTTACGCTTTAAACAATACTAGCTTAAATAATGGCCTGCTTAAACTCGATACCGCACTAGTTTATTTCTCAAATGACATAGGCGAAGATGTTTTTTTAAGTCCTGGATATTTTCTGATTGAAAAAGATATCATATCAACACCACAATCCGATATCGGCGGTACCAAGATTGTCACAAGAAACGCGGAAAATCTTTCACAAGTTAGAAATACTAAAAGATTAGCAACTACCTCCTACGCACTAGTTTTTAGTCTGAGTCATCAAAGTACACCCTATGGAGAAGATGGGCTTATCAAGGTGATCACAGTTAAATACAAAAATGATACATTAAAACGAAATATTACCAAATATGCCACCCCTATAACAAATGAGGCTTACAATGAAAATATAACCTATAAGCTTTCATCGCCATACATGCTACCATCACCTGATAAGACGACAATTCAGTGATGCAAACCTTGTGCAGTTACTTGACAACCACAAACTACTTCCCGAAAAAGACAACCCAGAAAAGAAAGCAACCTACAGAAAAGCTTAAGTTTATAGGTCAGTCAAGGTCACCATTAGAAGTCCTCTTTAATCCTTTACAAATTTTATTACAGTCAGGATTTTATCTCGTTTTCGAGATAAAATCCTGACATTTTTAAAAACATCAGTTATAGTTTTTTTCTACTTTATTAAATTGTCCTTTACAATTTTTAAAGGATTTGTGAAGGAGCTCATTTCAACTTTCACTTTATAACCAGAGACCTATAATTTTGCTATAACATAAACTTTGCTATAAAACAGTGTGGTTTACAGTGTAATTTTAAAAAATTGCTTATTGTTTTTAAACATTTAATGGCATATTAAGCAAAACACTAAACTTCGTCTTAAGACTTTGTTGTATGTTGTAAGATGTATGTCCATAATATATGCATCCCATATCAGAGAATTATTTAAATTATTTAATTTACTTTTACACAAAAAATAATTTAAATAATATACATTTTTAGAAATATTTCTCCAAACGTAAGATCTCTACTCTTCTGTATACTACATATGCATATAGTTCAGTTATAGTTAGATAGTTAATACAAGCTTTATTTATTTATAGTTTTTTTTATTATTTTCTTATTTTTATTTATAAAATTTTACTGAAAAAAAAAATTTTTTTTTTTAGAAAAATTTCCATTTTTCAATTCTTTAAATTTAAAACTAAAAAATAATAAACTAGAATAATTATTCTTAAAAAATAATAAAAAGAAAACAAATCCTTTCTAATTTAGGAGAAAAAATGTACTTGTGTACCGAAATAATAAGTAGAAGAAATATTTAATACAAAAATAATACAAAAAAACTATGGTCCAAAGTTATATACGTAGAGTTAAGAAATCGAGTGAAACATTTTACTTGATACAACTTAGTATTGTACCATTTAGTGTTTTAGTCGGTCAATTATACCCAAACCACTTTTGTATTCAACATTTATTATATTATGCTAGAAACTGCATTAGCAACAAATAAAACAGCTAAAAGGATTATGCTTCCACCAAAAAAATTGTTTGAACAGCAATATAAATGTTCTTTAAAAATAGAATGTTAATTCTTTATTCGTACGAGTGAGTTTGAGATTATAAAATTGGAGATATGACACTAAAAAAATTTGTTCACGAAGTAAAGACCGAAGCAAAGTATAGTTATGCAAAAAATAATTCTGAAAATACTATACGTTTCTAAAATACTTGTATGTTACTTGTAACAAAGAATTCAGGGAACAAAAAACGCGAATCAAGAAGTTTTTTTTTTTTTAACACACTTATTGGTATGGCTACTACAATCTTAAACATTATTAATTCATTAGTCGGGATAACATTAGTACTTATGAGATGAGCATAAACTTGTGTGGGTCTGTCGTTTGTATTGCCGAGTTGTTGTACGGCCTCAACGTTGGTGTGGGTAAGAAGTATCTTCTCATGTTTTATAGAACATTCCCGGATAACGTCGTCTATCAACTGTATTTCTAGATCATTGTGTATTTCCTTGTTAGTCACAAATCGGTAAGCGTTGGTGATCATTCGCAGAAATTTGTTTTGACTTCGTTGTATAATGTCTCTATTGGATTTATAAGTACAGCCCCATAGATGAGCACCATACAACGATATTGGTTTGAAGATACTCTATAGTCTTTTGCAATACAGGTAAATTTTGGAATGATGCCCAATTAACCAGTACATTTGACGATGTTTTAATCGTATCTGTTCAGATTTTTTGTCTCACGTGATGTTTCCTGCTGAGGTTGAAATCTAAATGCAGACCAAGGTAATTTGCCGATCCAGCCATCTCTGCGGAACTCCCACTAGCGTTGGATAAAATTCAGAACATGTTTCTTCGTGCATGACTCTGAATTGGCAATCAGGGAGGTATGATTCAAGCAGCTGGTAATAGTTTTGTGGAAGCATTTTCCTCATCTTGAATGTCAATCCCTTATGCCAAACCCTATCGAAGGCCTGAGATACATCCAGAAATTCGGCAGGGCAATATTTCTTTTCTTCTAACGCTTGCTCAATTACCTTAGTTATTCGATGGTCTTGATCCATTGTGGAGTGGTACTGGAGTGGTTAGTTATTCGATGGTCTTGATCCATTGTGGAGTGTTACTTCTACTTCTGTTTTACCTGGTTTCTTCAGCATAATTATTTGTGCCATTTTGAAGGATTTGGGTACATACTTCAATCTCATACAGGCATTAAATAAGTAATAATTGCTTTACGTGGAAGTTTCTTGAATAAACCATGTAATATTTCATTAATTCCTGATCCATTTTTTTGGTTAAGCCTTTTGTCAATTTCTTCATTAATTTCCATTGGCGTAACCCTTTTAAAATCCTGATTTGGTTGGTAAACAGGTGTTAAGTCAATGTTGGATTAAATGTCTTGGGGTTGAAATACTGTTGCTAGGTATTGAGCCAAGAGTTTCGCTTTTTCTCTGTCTTGTTGAACCCAACTACCTTGAGCGTTTCTTTTATATTCGAACTACAGGTCGATTAAATTTCCTTGTTGCTTTCCATAACGAGTAGTCCTTATTGATTTTTGAATAAGCTGGGCCTAGCCTGCTTAAGTAGTTGTCGAAGCAACTGAAGTTTGATACTTTTCATTAGCCTATCGACTTTGTTACTTATTCGATTGGTAGTTGTCTTGTCAGTGGGGTTTCTGGTGAGATGCCATATTCTCCTTGCCTTTCATCTTTCCTTGATTTGTTCCCTGATTTCAGCCGGGTATTTGACTTTAATCTCCGTTTTGTCTTTTAATTCTGGAGTAGCTAGACTGGCTGCCATACGAATGTATTCAATGAAATTGTTTGATTGTTTGTTCGAATTCTTTATTATTTTTAATACTAACTTTCAATTCAACTAGCTCTTCCTATTTTCCCCAATCCGTGGATTTGTTAGTAAGGTTTTGCTTTTTTTTTCTTGATGACTATAGCGCGTACTGACAACAGTACAGAAATGTGATCAGATGTTAAGTCGTTAATTCCTTCAACTCCGCAGTATAACTGGATGAAATACTTTTTATAATGAAAAAATCAAATAGATCTGGTATTTTTCCTCCACCCGTTGGCCAATACGTAGGCCCCCTGGAGCCAGGTATTCGCAATTGTTTTCATGAATGGCATTGAACAAAGCATTTCATTTCCCAGGAAAATTTTCTGGAAATTTATATTAGATATTATTTTTTAATTAGCACAGCTAAACCACTACTGGCTCTTTCACTAGAATGGGTTGTCCAGTAGGAATTAAATCCCTTTATTCTGATAAAGCTTTTGTTGGAGAAGGGCGTTTCTGAAATCAGTGCAATAACTATGTTGTTTGTGTGGAAAAACACTTCCAGTTCTTGGGTTCGTTGGTTTAGCCCATTAGCGTTCCAGGTTGCAATGCGAATCGAGGATTGAGTTAATTATTTGTGTATATGCTGATTTTTTTTGCTTGGCTAAAAGAAATTACTTTTTCAACTTTGCCACCCTTTCTGCTAAGTGACCAAGTGTCTGTTGAATTTGACTATGGATTTTGATAATTTTTTAAGTTATTAGACTCGTTATTAACTTCTATGTGTTTGTTGTTTTGGTTTGGTTCATCAGCAGATAATTTGATAATTTGCGCATAGGATAATCCAACTGTAGATGGTGTGATTATTGTTTGTGGTTTATCAGCTTTGGTTTGTACTCGCTGTACTACGCTTATTCTATTATTCTGTTGATTTTTAATTTTGGTCTGATGTACACACATCCTTTATAATTTGCAATATGTCCTTGTTGTTGACAAAGAGCACATAAAGTAGCGATATCTGGTTGTTTATTGCATTTTGTCGTGTTATAATTCTCAGTACATTTAACACATTTGGTTTGACGATAGCAACAACTCTTGGTATGTCCAAGTTGTTGACAATTCGTACATTGTGGAATGCCTCTTGTTAAGTGATTCAATTTTAACTGTATAATACGCAAGTTTCTCGATGTTGTTTACTTTTTTATTGTTGTCTTTATGTTTAAAGCCGATGTAAAACAATGGAAAGTGTTTCTTGTCTTTCACAACATTAGTTGTGACCATTTTGTATATCTTGTAGCACCTGCGACATCATGTCCAATTTTTTCTAAGTCTGATTTAATTTCAATGTTACTAATAGAATACTAAATGGTAAGCCTCTGATTATCACTCTATAAGCCTTATCGCTCTTCAGCTTCTACATATTTTTTAGATGGTTACTGGGTTCTTTTTTTTAATGCTTCTAGTAATTTTTGTTTGATGATCTGATTGTAATAGAGCTCCTTCGGAATTAAAATTGTTTTTCGTAACTCTTCATCTTTGATAGAATTTCGTAGCAACGTTTGGTCCCTTTTAGAATCCATGGGAACGATTTTCGAAGAGAGTGGATTTTCCTGAACATCAGGTCTGCCACCTAGGGTTTTTTGTTTGTTTTATCCATTGCGTTTTGTTGTTTAAAGTGTTATTACACTCGCCTATACCAGTTCAGCCGTTGTAATACCTTAACCATGCAAGACAACGTTGCCAGGTGCTACCGCGTGGTGGTAAACTAGAGACAGTTGATAATTTCTATATAGTTACAACGTTGGAATATAAACCAATGTATAATTGGCTATGAAGGTTAGCTATTTAGCAGCTTATTATTTGCGATTACAATAAAACAGAAACAAACAATATCTTGATATACCATTGCAGAGGGTAAAGTAACGCCCATTGTTTTAAAACTCGAAATGTTAATAACTAGAGCATAATTGGTCAACAAAAAAAAATATTGTAGAAAATGTCAAGGTTCCAGAGAACGACATCAGTGACTCGATGTTAAAATATTAGAAAAAGTATAAAAGTATACTAAATTTACCACATGAAAAAACCTATGGGAGTGACTTGTGTGTCATAGAACAAACATGCAATTATGGCTAGCAATATTTAATTATATTTTTAATTTAAAATTAAGTTCCAGAGTATTTCGAGGGGATTTCAAGACTGCTGTTGTAAAACCACTTTATGTTAAATAACTTTAGGCCCATTTCACTGCTGAGTACATTTTCAATGAATTGTTTGAATAGCTTATGAGACAAAGATTGCTTAGTACTTTGACAGTATAACATTTTTGCACAGTAATCGTTACTGCTAAATCTTTTTTTTTTTTGTTTAGTTATTTTAGTAAAATTTTATGTATAATAATTTCGGTGATTACTAATAACTTTCAGTAGAAGTTCAATCTAGCAACTTTCAGTAGAAGTTCAAGTTAACTTTCGGTAGAAGTTCAATATAGCAACATAATTAATAGCGATAGAATAATTAATCAATTAATTTGTGGATTGCAGACGGAAAATAAAGCTGTTTATTTCGGTATATAGCTAAAAGAAACAAATTCATTATTAATTTCATAGTTTTCAGATATTTGCATAACTAATTTTCCAACAATAAAATTTGAAATTTTGCAATTAATGTGGAGTGGAAAACCATTGTACAATTCATTGGGTCAGATAAGTAGACATTTTGATTTATAATTAAGTGGAAAACTCAATATGCTACCTCAAAATAAAAGTACTATAACTTAAACAAAATTCAGTACTATAACTTAAACAAAAGTGCAAGGTAAGTGGTTAATGTACAAGTGGTTAAAATAATACCTTTAAAAAAACAAGGGAAACTTACCAACATAATCAAATTTGCTATGAAACTGCTATGAACACTTTACTCGACATACTCTAAATCGTGTAGAAAAATTAGTACAATCTTTAAAATTGATGAAAATTAAAAGGGCGACCCTGTTTACGAGAACAATTATTACAATGCGGTTGCAGCGTTAAATATTCTAATAAGAGAAAAGAACGTTAAGTGGGTAGTGGCATCACCTAGCTAGATATTTCTAACAATGCTAACACAGTTTGGCTCACGGTCAGAAGTTTATTTATCTAAAATTAATATTTAACCATTATCAGGAGGGTATCCAGAGTGACAATCTTTTAGATTTTTGAGATTTTACTGCAATGGATACAATGAAACAGTCGACAGTTGCACTCGAGTAATATGATGAAGTGTCCACAGGTAAGTACACGTCAAAGTGTAACGGTTTCAGGGAAACTGTTAACAGAAATTTTACGAACTGAGAGGTTTTGGTGCGGTCATCTAGGGGCCGGCTAAAGCTCAGGGTAGGTCGTGGGGTTTACCAAAACATCAGCAAGTCTTGTTAGACCGCGGGAAAGGAATTGAAAGAACATAGGGAAAGGGAGTAACAAGGAAAGGAACAAGGTGAGGCACAACTTACCCTATCCTGCAACCGTCGACTACAACATTCTCAACCTTTACACAACTGAACTACTGTTTATACCACATCACGTGGGAGAAAACAAAAAAATGGAAAGCAAAAAAAAAAAAAATAAAAATAAATGAATCCAGCAAAAAAAAAAAAATCAGAAGAAAACAACAAGAAAAAAGAAAATTATTTAAAAATAATAAATATTTCTGACTATATATATTTAGAACCAAATTAATAAAAAAATAATATTCTTAATTAAAATAAAAAACTTACAATTATAAATATTTTAGAAAGCAAAAAATAATAATAATAAAATATAATATATTATAATAAAATCTAATATCGTATTATATTCAAAAATTATAAACAAAAAATAATAATTTATGCTATTAAAATACACTTACCACCACCCCAACACCAACACAAGCCTTAAAAAAATTAGTTTACAAAACAAAAAAAAATAATATTTTCCCAGTGGAACTGTGGTTGTTGTTGTTGTCGCTGATGTTGAAGATGATGACGTTGGTATGTTTATAATATGGTTAGGGTAATTATTATTATTGTTATTTATTATTATATTATACTTTTTATGTTTATTTCTTAATATTGAATCATCTGACGGTATACGTTGACTGGCAAATTTACTGTTATTATTATTAATTCAATTTAGTTAACTTTATTATAATTATTTTAATACAACTATTATTATTTGTCGTTAATTTCAAAAATATTTAAATATTTATTATTAGTATTATAGTATTAAAGATTATAGTATTATATTTATTATTTGTATTATAGTATTAATGAGTATAGTATTATATTTATTTTGATCATGCGTTAAATAAGCACATGTGAATGGATTTGTTGCAACGGTTGAATAAATAATCCCGTTAAAACAAACAGTTGGAATCATATTAAAACTCGCTCAGGGGATACTCTTTAAATGTAACACTACAATTTACTGATATTTTAATGTATTTTTATTAAAACTATTAATATTTCTGATTAGTCCACTATTTACTGATTACGATTTAATATTCCACTATTTACTATAAAGTTCACCTGAACAATTCAACAGTTTTTATTTCTTTTTTCTTTTAACTATTCTTATTGTCAACTTAAAACTTATTTTTTTACTATTTCTAAATTAAAATGTATTTCAAACAATTTCTGTAAATCTTCTTTTTCTTTTCCTTCTTAAATTTTTTCTTTTTTTTTCCATTTTTAAATTGTTTAACACAATAATTTTATTTTTTTTCTATTTCAACTTTTTTTTTGTTTTTTTTTTTTTTTATAACGACTGATCACGAATTACATAACACACGGCTTTATATACCGACTCATTACCCCGTTACTTAATTTGTAAACAAACAAAGTAGGGGCAATGAGCAGGTATACAAACATAAAAGAAAATAATTTTATTTAGACAAACAAAATTTAAAAAAAAAAAAATCTGGGGTGCACACATTAACATATTTTGTGCCCACGAAACGAGCACCAAAAGGGTCGCTCGTTACATCGTGGGGACGACTCACACCCATGAGATGTCTCAAAGCCGGGCATAAAGAGAGAAAGAAAGAATGTAAAGCAAAATAAATTTTTAAAGTTTGATATCCTTTAAGTGGTAAATACCCAAGGGTTTACCATTCTGGTCAGAAACTTCACATGACACGTTCCCTACTAACCGTGTAATCACACCTTTATGGTACTTTGGCGCTAGTTTAGCCGAAAAGTGTGATATTGCTTTGCTTTGAGTAAAGTTCTTCACAAATACGGTTTGGCCAATTTTATATTTAGTGGGCCGACTGCGTAAATTGTAAGAATGGTGTGCCTTACATTGTGCATTCTGGAGATGATTTTGTATAATAGAGGTCAAACGATACAGGTCTTCAGGCTTCCGTTCTATAGATAGATAATTTCCTCCGGCCTGGTATACCTCCTTCAACAGGGAATAGGCTGAACCGTGCATGATTGGATGATGGCCAAATACAAGAAAGTAAGGTGGGTAATGGGTAAACTCGTGAATTACAGTCCGCAATGCGTGAGTAACTTCGTCCAAATGTATATCCCATGTCCGTTGATCGTCCTTGATATATGCCCTGAGAGATGCTAATAAAGTCCTATTAACACGTTCAGAGGCGTTAGCTTGGGGTGAATACTTTGCGGTAAATATGTGTTGAACCTCATATTTGGCGAGTAACTGACTGAGTATTTTTGACTCGAATTGTTTACCATTATCGGATACGATTGTTTCTGGTACCCCAAAAAGCAAGAAGATGTTTTTCTCAAGAAATTTAACTACTTCCTGAGCAGTAGCCTGACGGATGGCACGAGTAACAACAAATTTAGAAAAATGGTCTACTGCAATTATTATGCCAGTATTACCAGCATGAGAACGGGGATACGGTCCCAAGAAGTCTATGTAGAGACGTTGAAAAGGTCGATACGTCAAGGGAAGCGATGCAAGCGGTGGACGGTTCGTGTAAGTTATAGCCTTGGAACTTTTACAAGTCTCACAAGTAGAAACAAAATCGCGAACATCCTTTCCTAACGTTGGCCAAAAGTAATATCGCCGCAATAGTTCACTCGTCTTACTGATCCCTAAATGAGCGGCCGTTGGCGGACAATGAGCCGAGATAATTAATCGCTCTCGCATAGGTTCAGGTATGACGAGCTTAAGAGTTGGGTAATCTGGTGTTATTGCATCCTTCGTGTTGGAGTCCACCAAACGGATATACAATCGATTATTAATAACACAAAAATTAGATTTAACCGTATTGTTGTTAACTTCGGAGACGAGTTTTTGATATTGGATGCTACGAAAATCATCGGAATCAAGATCGAGGTTGATGGAAACAAATTCATCAGAATCCTTTAAAGATTTACGAAGCCCACCGATTTCATCCATAAAAGCACGAGACAATGCGTCAGGCACATTGTTCTGGGAACCTTTACGATATTCGATTTGGAAGTCGTATCCTTGAAGCTTAAGACTCCACCTAGCCAATCGACCGGATATGTCTTTTAAAGACATTAACCACGTTAAACTGGCATGATCTGTAATGACTGTGAAAGGTAGCCCTTCAACATAAGCACGAAATTTCTTAATGGCCATGACAGCAGCAAGACATTCCTGCTCGGTGACACTATAGTTTCTCTGAGTTCGGTTTAATTTTTGTGACATAAATGCGATAGGCCGATCGTTGTGATCATCATCGCGTTGAAACAAAACTGCTCCTATACCAGTCGAGCTAGCGTCACACTGAATATAAAATCGTTTGCTGAAATCAGGATGAATAAGTACGGGAGCAGTGATAAGAGCAACCTTCAGATCACTAAAAGATTTCTGAGCTTCCTCGGACCAAATAAATTTCTGACCTTTTTTCAATAAGTTAGTTAAAGGAGCAGAGATTGTTGAATAGGCGTTAATGAATCGTCGATACCAACCAGAGACTCCTAAGAATCTTCTGACTTGCTTTACTGTCTTGGGAATGGGGAATTCAGAAATGGCTCGAATTTTTTCTGGATTAGGACGCAACGAACCTTCACCTACCACATATCCGAGGTAATCAATCTCTTTTAGTAAGAAATGGCTTTTTTCGAGATTTATGGTGAGACCAGCCTCAACCAATCGATTTGCAACCTCTGTTAGCAAAGTAAGGTGTTCATCAAATGTGGATGTCATTATGAGCAAGTCGTCAAGATAAACGAAAACACGGTCGTGCAAGTGGTGAGGAATCACCCGGTCCATTAACCTGCACAAAGTTTGGGGAGCATTGCAAAGCCCGAATGGCATCACATTGAAGTGGTATAAAGGACGTCCTGGCACCGTAAAGGCGGTTTTTTCCCTGCTGTCTGGGTCTAACGGAATTTGCCAAAAAGCGTCCTTTAAAACTATTTTTGACATAAACTGAGCACAATCCAAACGACTAAGTAATCCATCAATGAGCGGAAGGGGATAAGCATCTTTTAGAGTAGCTTCATTTAACTTTCGGGCATCCAGGCATAATCTGGGTTTTCCACTTGCTTTTCGTACTATTGCCATCGGAGAGCACCAAGGGCTTTGGCTCTCTTCAATAACCCTCAATGCCAACATTCTATCTAGCTCCTGATACATCTCTTTTTGCACGGCCGGTGATATAGAGTAAAAACGCTGTTTTGCGGGAGGAGCTTGTCCTACATCGATAGTGTGACTCAACAAAGTAGTTCGACCCAGACCTAATTGCTCAGAATTAGGAAACTTGTTAATAACACTTTGTAATTGAATTTGTTGCATCTCACTAAGTACGTGTTGTTTAGCCAACGGATCATGCTTAGTCTTACTCGAAATAACAGGACCGGACATTTCGTCTATCATAACCGGTTTTAACCCAAATTGTTCCCAGAAATCACAACCCAAATACAATTCTTGCTGTAACCCCGGAATAACGAAAATTTGTATTTTGGATGACTTCCCTTGGTACGTTACTAATGGGTAGATGTAACCAATCACTTGTTGTGCGGCTCCATCAGCGGTTTGTATTGAGTTATTTAAGGGATACATGAATAACCCGTGTTCTTTTATAAACGAACCGGCGTTCTTACCCAGAGCACTGATATTTGCACCGCTGTCTAACAGTCCTTTAATCTTTACACCAGCTAGTGTAATTCTTATGTACGGACGATTGTCACTAGATATACATCTAATAGCTGAGGCTAAAACAGAGGTTGAAAGTTTTTTATAAAGCTTCCGTTTATTTTGGGAATATTTGCGGATTCTTTTAATCCTGAAGTTAGCTGAATGAGTAGGGTGTTTTCTTATAATATTAGTCACGCTTTTTATAGAGCTGACCAGTTTCGTATTTATTGGTTGGTGACTAATTATCGGCGGGCAATCTTTATCAACTCCGGATCTGTATTGGAAGCGGAGTCCACTGTATTCGGTCTGGGTGGCTTTTGAAAAAAATGACGGAAATGAGTTGTCCCAGGTGTCCTCATCCCCGATTGAAAGTTTCCCGACGAATTAATGCACCTTCGACAGTTTGGCTTTAGAATATTATTAGCTCCACATCCATAACAAAAAATATGTAAAGATGGTTTATTGCATTCCTTAAAAGCGTGTCCAAGTTCATGGCAGTTCCAGCAAGTAAGCATAGCTTCCCTAGCAGGAGCGCTGTTATGTGGTCTATTTGCTATTTTAGAATTGTAAGCTCCATCATAAGCTTCAATGTTTTGCGATCGTGAAGGATACGATGAGGCAAAAATGGATGAACCATATTCCTGTGTATCGCTTAATACCGGCGGTGAAGATATTTCATGAATAAAACGATTATTTAGATTCATTTCAAGTTCTGGAATATGTCCCATACACTTCCAAGTCTCTTCGATTGCTATACATTTATTTATAAGTGCCGCTACCGAAGAAAACTGGTCACCGGCCAATTGAGACTTGAGCGCGGGTCGCATATTTTTACGCAAAATGTCAATCAAATTTTCCTCAGACAGAAGAGTTTTTAGAGGAAGAGCAAGAGCAACGATGTCATAATAAAAATCGATAAACGATTCTTTATTATATCTTTGCTTCCGATTGTCGATTGCCATCCGGATATCGTAATCTGTCTTCCTATATTCAAATCTATGAATAAACGCCTCTCTTAATTCTAACCAACTACAATTTGAATTCCTTTCAATTATAGTCCAGTAATGCTCCCGAGCTACTCCTTTAAGTAAAAACCCCAAATCATGTACCAATTGTTCCTGACTTAAGCCATGGGTAGTTGCCATTCGTTCTACCCGAAAAAAAAATTTTTCAACGGTAATGTCTGACAAGAACCCGTCATAAAATATATTCCACTTAGTTCCATCAGGATAAAAATTCTGTCTAACTATTGATTGCGTGGTTTGTTTTCGTTCGGCGTCATTTCTCGCTACTGGCCCCTGAGGAGTCCCCAAGGGAGGATAATGAGCAGGTTGTTGTTGATGTGTTTGAAAAGCATGAGCATTATATATTGAATTTGTCACATACGGTGGATAACCGAGTAGATTATATTGGTAACCTTGATTATTACCTATGAAAGGAGAAGTTGGAAAAATAGATGGCCCCGTTGAAGATTGCGGCATAAGTGGAGCAGTTACTTTGGAGGAAACGTCCGCCTCAAACCTAACATTATGTCGTGCCTGTGTCCCTTTTTGCGTGACAGTGCTAGTTGTGGTAGAAATCGGCAAATACTGTACAGATGATGTTGACGGATGTTTTGAATCAGTCCCAAATAAAGAATTTGCGTAATCTGATTTAAATTTCGTTTGACGAAAATCGTGGAGACTTAAACCTAAATTGACAGGGGGTACCGCCCCTAAAGGATTGCCTTGCGGATCCGGAATAGAATCTGGAATTGATTCATTTTCCGATTCAGATATTTGTACCTCTTCTAATTCAACGGCCGCTAAAGAAGTAATAGAATCGCTTAGTGGAACTTCCGCGAGTTTGATTTTATTAACTAAGGTAATTAAAGTTTCACAAGTTGTAGTCAATTTACCCGCGGCGACCTGTACCGTTTTAGATGCTGAAATTCTCGCAATTCTCAACAAGAGATGATTCAATCGACACAACACGCCATCACAATTAAAATTCTCGGAAAATTTGGCAAGCGAGTCTTGCAATCCCAATTGCAGTTGCTTTAATTTGGATGCGCAAATTGAAATTTCGCGCCTAGGAGACTTTAGAGCTCCAGAATGCGACCGTTTTGGTATAATAGTAACATCCACTAATTCTTGTTCGAACCTTGCATCAAGTTCCTTCATTTGATAGTGGAGCGATCCTTTAATCTGACGGATCTCACACTCAATCAAAAACTCGTCCGATTCGAGATGCTGACTTTGCATTAAACTATTCATAATTTAAACTAATTTGAAGTTTAACCACTAACAATACAAAATAATTCACGAACCCCAAAATTATTATAACCTTTATAATTATACCGTATATAATTTATAACACCGCTACCTAAATATGAAATTATTAAAAAAAAAATTATTAGATAATTAAGTCTATAAAACAAATATAGAAATTGGTTTTGATAGTATTTATATTATAAAGTTGAGAATGTTGTAGTAAGTGATTACTAGTTGAGAATGTTGTAGTAAGTTGTTCTCAGCCTTGGGGAAGTATACAGGAGTAAAGGGAGGGATTGGGAAGACACAATTACCAAACAAGATTTCAAGTTACCGACAATAAAAAAATCTATCGAATGACAAAACTCCATACGAGTAATATTTACGCTTGAATCTTTTTGGAAACTGTATGGCTCTATTTATATAAATATATTATTCATGTTACTGCACCTAACATTGAAATCAACATAAAATGGAATACAACGCGCGACGTAACACGAATAATAACTACATCAAAATGTGTTTAATAATGCTGTGCAATTTGTAACTCAAATCAACGAACAAACCGGAATGATCACTTGCACAACAATATTAATACAACGAATGAACACAAAATAAAAAGTAATTAAAATGAACCGCAGGGATACTAACATCCGACTCAACCAAATGGGATACGGATGCGCCTACGAATAGGAACACAAGAAAATGAGTACTGCTCTATTTGAGACAAAAAAAAAAATTTAAATTAAATCCTGAAATTAAATAAGAATTTGAGGTGAAGCCTATAAGTACCGAACATATTTGGGCGCCACTGTAACGGTTTCAGGGAAACTGTTAACAGAAATTTTACGAACTGAGAGGTTTTGGTGCGGTCATCTAGGGGCCGGCTAAAGCTCAGGGTAGGTCGTGGGGTTTACCAAAACATCAGCAAGTCTTGTTAGACCGCGGGAAAGGAATTGAAAGAACATAGGGAAAGGGAGTAACAAGGAAAGGAACAAGGTGAGGCACAACTTACCCTATCCTGCAACCGTCGACTACAACATTCTCAACCTTTACACAACTGAACTACTGTTTATACCACATCACGTGGGAGAAAACAAAAAAATGGAAAGCAAAAAAAAAAAAAATAAAAATAAATGAATCCAGCAAAAAAAAAAAATCAGAAGAAAACAACAAGAAAAAAGAAAATTATTTAAAAATAATAAATATTTCTGACTATATATATTTAGAACCAAATTAATAAAAAAATAATATTCTTAATTAAAATAAAAAACTTACAATTATAAATATTTTAGAAAGCAAAAAATAATAATAATAAAATATAATATATTATAATAAAATCTAATATCGTATTATATTCAAAAATTATAAACAAAAAATAATAATTTATGCTATTAAAATACACTTACCACCACCCCAACACCAACACAAGCCTTAAAAAAATTAGTTTACAAAACAAAAAAAAATAATATTTTCCCAGTGGAACTGTGGTTGTTGTTGTTGTCGCTGATGTTGAAGATGATGACGTTGGTATGTTTATAATATGGTTAGGGTAATTATTATTATTGTTATTTATTATTATATTATACTTTTTATGTTTATTTCTTAATATTGAATCATCTGACGGTATACGTTGACTGGCAAATTTACTGTTATTATTATTAATTCAATTTAGTTAACTTTATTATAATTATTTTAATACAACTATTATTATTTGTCGTTAATTTCAAAAATATTTAAATATTTATTATTAGTATTATAGTATTAAAGATTATAGTATTATATTTATTATTTGTATTATAGTATTAATGAGTATAGTATTATATTTATTTTGATCATGCGTTAAATAAGCACATGTGAATGGATTTGTTGCAACGGTTGAATAAATAATCCCGTTAAAACAAACAGTTGGAATCATATTAAAACTCGCTCAGGGGATACTCTTTAAATGTAACACTACAATTTACTGATATTTTAATGTATTTTTATTAAAACTATTAATATTTCTGATTAGTCCACTATTTACTGATTACGATTTAATATTCCACTATTTACTATAAAGTTCACCTGAACAATTCAACAGTTTTTATTTCTTTTTTCTTTTAACTATTCTTATTGTCAACTTAAAACTTATTTTTTTACTATTTCTAAATTAAAATGTATTTCAAACAATTTCTGTAAATCTTCTTTTTCTTTTCCTTCTTAAATTTTTTCTTTTTTTTTCCATTTTTAAATTGTTTAACACAATAATTTTATTTTTTTTCTATTTCAACTTTTTTTTTGTTTTTTTTTTTTTTTATAACGACTGATCACGAATTACATAACACACGGCTTTATATACCGACTCATTACCCCGTTACTTAATTTGTAAACAAACAAAGTAGGGGCAATGAGCAGGTATACAAACATAAAAGAAAATAATTTTATTTAGACAAACAAAATTTAAAAAAAAAAAAATCTGGGGTGCACACATTAACATATTTTGTGCCCACGAAACGAGCACCAAAAGGGTCGCTCGTTACATCGTGGGGACGACTCACACCCATGAGATGTCTCAAAGCCGGGCATAAAGAGAGAAAGAAAGAATGTAAAGCAAAATAAATTTTTAAAGTTTGATATCCTTTAAGTGGTAAATACCCAAGGGTTTACCATTCTGGTCAGAAACTTCACATGACACGTTCCCTACTAACCGTGTAATCACACCTTTATGGTACTTTGGCGCTAGTTTAGCCGAAAAGTGTGATATTGCTTTGCTTTGAGTAAAGTTCTTCACAAATACGGTTTGGCCAATTTTATATTTAGTGGGCCGACTGCGTAAATTGTAAGAATGGTGTGCCTTACATTGTGCATTCTGGAGATGATTTTGTATAATAGAGGTCAAACGATACAGGTCTTCAGGCTTCCGTTCTATAGATAGATAATTTCCTCCGGCCTGGTATACCTCCTTCAACAGGGAATAGGCTGAACCGTGCATGATTGGATGATGGCCAAATACAAGAAAGTAAGGTGGGTAATGGGTAAACTCGTGAATTACAGTCCGCAATGCGTGAGTAACTTCGTCCAAATGTATATCCCATGTCCGTTGATCGTCCTTGATATATGCCCTGAGAGATGCTAATAAAGTCCTATTAACACGTTCAGAGGCGTTAGCTTGGGGTGAATACTTTGCGGTAAATATGTGTTGAACCTCATATTTGGCGAGTAACTGACTGAGTATTTTTGACTCGAATTGTTTACCATTATCGGATACGATTGTTTCTGGTACCCCAAAAAGCA
Organism: Tipula confusa; assembly: GCA_963556175.1. Lineage (NCBI taxonomy): Eukaryota > Metazoa > Arthropoda > Insecta > Diptera > Tipulidae > Tipula > Tipula confusa. The sequence goes on from OY744476.1 coordinate 89,342,197, forward strand.
AGAAGATGTTTTTCTCAAGAAATTTAACTACTTCCTGAGCAGTAGCCTGACGGATGGCACGAGTAACAACAAATTTAGAAAAATGGTCTACTGCAATTATTATGCCAGTATTACCAGCATGAGAACGGGGATACGGTCCCAAGAAGTCTATGTAGAGACGTTGAAAAGGTCGATACGTCAAGGGAAGCGATGCAAGCGGTGGACGGTTCGTGTAAGTTATAGCCTTGGAACTTTTACAAGTCTCACAAGTAGAAACAAAATCGCGAACATCCTTTCCTAACGTTGGCCAAAAGTAATATCGCCGCAATAGTTCACTCGTCTTACTGATCCCTAAATGAGCGGCCGTTGGCGGACAATGAGCCGAGATAATTAATCGCTCTCGCATAGGTTCAGGTATGACGAGCTTAAGAGTTGGGTAATCTGGTGTTATTGCATCCTTCGTGTTGGAGTCCACCAAACGGATATACAATCGATTATTAATAACACAAAAATTAGATTTAACCGTATTGTTGTTAACTTCGGAGACGAGTTTTTGATATTGGATGCTACGAAAATCATCGGAATCAAGATCGAGGTTGATGGAAACAAATTCATCAGAATCCTTTAAAGATTTACGAAGCCCACCGATTTCATCCATAAAAGCACGAGACAATGCGTCAGGCACATTGTTCTGGGAACCTTTACGATATTCGATTTGGAAGTCGTATCCTTGAAGCTTAAGACTCCACCTAGCCAATCGACCGGATATGTCTTTTAAAGACATTAACCACGTTAAACTGGCATGATCTGTAATGACTGTGAAAGGTAGCCCTTCAACATAAGCACGAAATTTCTTAATGGCCATGACAGCAGCAAGACATTCCTGCTCGGTGCACTATAGTTTCTCTGAGTTCGGTTTAATTTTTGTGACATAAATGCGATAGGCCGATCGTTGTGATCATCATCGCGTTGAAACAAAACTGCTCCTATACCAGTCGAGCTAGCGTCACACTGAATATAAAATCGTTTGCTGAAATCAGGATGAATAAGTACGGGAGCAGTGATAAGAGCAACCTTCAGATCACTAAAAGATTTCTGAGCTTCCTCGGACCAAATAAATTTCTGACCTTTTTTCAATAAGTTAGTTAAAGGAGCAGAGATTGTTGAATAGGCGTTAATGAATCGTCGATACCAACCAGAGACTCCTAAGAATCTTCTGACTTGCTTTACTGTCTTGGGAATGGGGAATTCAGAAATGGCTCGAATTTTTTCTGGATTAGGACGCAACGAACCTTCACCTACCACATATCCGAGGTAATCAATCTCTTTTAGTAAGAAATGGCTTTTTTCGAGATTTATGGTGAGACCAGCCTCAACCAATCGATTTGCAACCTCTGTTAGCAAAGTAAGGTGTTCATCAAATGTGGATGTCATTATGAGCAAGTCGTCAAGATAAACGAAAACACGGTCGTGCAAGTGGTGAGGAATCACCCGGTCCATTAACCTGCACAAAGTTTGGGGAGCATTGCAAAGCCCGAATGGCATCACATTGAAGTGGTATAAAGGACGTCCTGGCACCGTAAAGGCGGTTTTTTCCCTGCTGTCTGGGTCTAACGGAATTTGCCAAAAAGCGTCCTTTAAAACTATTTTTGACATAAACTGAGCACAATCCAAACGACTAAGTAATCCATCAATGAGCGGAAGGGGATAAGCATCTTTTAGAGTAGCTTCATTTAACTTTCGGGCATCCAGGCATAATCTGGGTTTTCCACTTGCTTTTCGTACTATTGCCATCGGAGAGCACCAAGGGCTTTGGCTCTCTTCAATAACCCTCAATGCCAACATTCTATCTAGCTCCTGATACATCTCTTTTTGCACGGCCGGTGATATAGAGTAAAAACGCTGTTTTGCGGGAGGAGCTTGTCCTACATCGATAGTGTGACTCAACAAAGTAGTTCGACCCAGACCTAATTGCTCAGAATTAGGAAACTTGTTAATAACACTTTGTAATTGAATTTGTTGCATCTCACTAAGTACGTGTTGTTTAGCCAACGGATCATGCTTAGTCTTACTCGAAATAACAGGACCGGACATTTCGTCTATCATAACCGGTTTTAACCCAAATTGTTCCCAGAAATCACAACCCAAATACAATTCTTGCTGTAACCCCGGAATAACGAAAATTTGTATTTTGGATGACTTCCCTTGGTACGTTACTAATGGGTAGATGTAACCAATCACTTGTTGTGCGGCTCCATCAGCGGTTTGTATTGAGTTATTTAAGGGATACATGAATAACCCGTGTTCTTTTATAAACGAACCGGCGTTCTTACCCAGAGCACTGATATTTGCACCGCTGTCTAACAGTCCTTTAATCTTTACACCAGCTAGTGTAATTCTTATGTACGGACGATTGTCACTAGATATACATCTAATAGCTGAGGCTAAAACAGAGGTTGAAAGTTTTTTATAAAGCTTCCGTTTATTTTGGGAATATTTGCGGATTCTTTTAATCCTGAAGTTAGCTGAATGAGTAGGGTGTTTTCTTATAATATTAGTCACGCTTTTTATAGAGCTGACCAGTTTCGTATTTATTGGTTGGTGACTAATTATCGGCGGGCAATCTTTATCAACTCCGGATCTGTATTGGAAGCGGAGTCCACTGTATTCGGTCTGGGTGGCTTTTGAAAAAAATGACGGAAATGAGTTGTCCCAGGTGTCCTCATCCCCGATTGAAAGTTTCCCGACGAATTAATGCACCTTCGACAGTTTGGCTTTAGAATATTATTAGCTCCACATCCATAACAAAAAATATGTAAAGATGGTTTATTGCATTCCTTAAAAGCGTGTCCAAGTTCATGGCAGTTCCAGCAAGTAAGCATAGCTTCCCTAGCAGGAGCGCTGTTATGTGGTCTATTTGCTATTTTAGAATTGTAAGCTCCATCATAAGCTTCAATGTTTTGCGATCGTGAAGGATACGATGAGGCAAAAATGGATGAACCATATTCCTGTGTATCGCTTAATACCGGCGGTGAAGATATTTCATGAATAAAACGATTATTTAGATTCATTTCAAGTTCTGGAATATGTCCCATACACTTCCAAGTCTCTTCGATTGCTATACATTTATTTATAAGTGCCGCTACCGAAGAAAACTGGTCACCGGCCAATTGAGACTTGAGCGCGGGTCGCATATTTTTACGCAAAATGTCAATCAAATTTTCCTCAGACAGAAGAGTTTTTAGAGGAAGAGCAAGAGCAACGATGTCATAATAAAAATCGATAAACGATTCTTTATTATATCTTTGCTTCCGATTGTCGATTGCCATCCGGATATCGTAATCTGTCTTCCTATATTCAAATCTATGAATAAACGCCTCTCTTAATTCTAACCAACTACAATTTGAATTCCTTTCAATTATAGTCCAGTAATGCTCCCGAGCTACTCCTTTAAGTAAAAACCCCAAATCATGTACCAATTGTTCCTGACTTAAGCCATGGGTAGTTGCCATTCGTTCTACCCGAAAAAAAAATTTTTCAACGGTAATGTCTGACAAGAACCCGTCATAAAATATATTCCACTTAGTTCCATCAGGATAAAAATTCTGTCTAACTATTGATTGCGTGGTTTGTTTTCGTTCGGCGTCATTTCTCGCTACTGGCCCCTGAGGAGTCCCCAAGGGAGGATAATGAGCAGGTTGTTGTTGATGTGTTTGAAAAGCATGAGCATTATATATTGAATTTGTCACATACGGTGGATAACCGAGTAGATTATATTGGTAACCTTGATTATTACCTATGAAAGGAGAAGTTGGAAAAATAGATGGCCCCGTTGAAGATTGCGGCATAAGTGGAGCAGTTACTTTGGAGGAAACGTCCGCCTCAAACCTAACATTATGTCGTGCCTGTGTCCCTTTTTGCGTGACAGTGCTAGTTGTGGTAGAAATCGGCAAATACTGTACAGATGATGTTGACGGATGTTTTGAATCAGTCCCAAATAAAGAATTTGCGTAATCTGATTTAAATTTCGTTTGACGAAAATCGTGGAGACTTAAACCTAAATTGACAGGGGGTACCGCCCCTAAAGGATTGCCTTGCGGATCCGGAATAGAATCTGGAATTGATTCATTTTCCGATTCAGATATTTGTACCTCTTCTAATTCAACGGCCGCTAAAGAAGTAATAGAATCGCTTAGTGGAACTTCCGCGAGTTTGATTTTATTAACTAAGGTAATTAAAGTTTCACAAGTTGTAGTCAATTTACCCGCGGCGACCTGTACCGTTTTAGATGCTGAAATTCTCGCAATTCTCAACAAGAGATGATTCAATCGACACAACACGCCATCACAATTAAAATTCTCGGAAAATTTGGCAAGCGAGTCTTGCAATCCCAATTGCAGTTGCTTTAATTTGGATGCGCAAATTGAAATTTCGCGCCTAGGAGACTTTAGAGCTCCAGAATGCGACCGTTTTGGTATAATAGTAACATCCACTAATTCTTGTTCGAACCTTGCATCAAGTTCCTTCATTTGATAGTGGAGCGATCCTTTAATCTGACGGATCTCACACTCAATCAAAAACTCGTCCGATTCGAGATGCTGACTTTGCATTAAACTATTCATAATTTAAACTAATTTGAAGTTTAACCACTAACAATACAAAATAATTCACGAACCCCAAAATTATTATAACCTTTATAATTATACCGTATATAATTTATAACACCGCTACCTAAATATGAAATTATTAAAAAAAAAATTATTAGATAATTAAGTCTATAAAACAAATATAGAAATTGGTTTTGATAGTATTTATATTATAAAGTTGAGAATGTTGTAGTAAGTGATTACTAGTTGAGAATGTTGTAGTAAGTTGTTCTCAGCCTTGGGGAAGTATACAGGAGTAAAGGGAGGGATTGGGAAGACACAATTACCAAACAAGATTTCAAGTTACCGACAATAAAAAAATCTATCGAATGACAAAACTCCATACGAGTAATATTTACGCTTGAATCTTTTTGGAAACTGTATGGCTCTATTTATATAAATATATTATTCATGTTACTGCACCTAACATTGAAATCAACATAAAATGGAATACAACGCGCGACGTAACACGAATAATAACTACATCAAAATGTGTTTAATAATGCTGTGCAATTTGTAACTCAAATCAACGAACAAACCGGAATGATCACTTGCACAACAATATTAATACAACGAATGAACACAAAATAAAAAGTAATTAAAATGAACCGCAGGGATACTAACATCCGACTCAACCAAATGGGATACGGATGCGCCTACGAATAGGAACACAAGAAAATGAGTACTGCTCTATTTGAGACAAAAAAAAAAATTTAAATTAAATCCTGAAATTAAATAAGAATTTGAGGTGAAGCCTATAAGTACCGAACATATTTGGGCGCCACTGTAACGGTTTCAGGGAAACTGTTAACAGAAATTTTACGAACTGAGAGGTTTTGGTGCGGTCATCTAGGGGCCGGCTAAAGCTCAGGGTAGGTCGTGGGGTTTACCAAAACATCAGCAAGTCTTGTTAGACCGCGGGAAAGGAATTGAAAGAACATAGGGAAAGGGAGTAACAAGGAAAGGAACAAGGTGAGGCACAACTTACCCTATCCTGCAACCGTCGACTACAACATTCTCAACCTTTACACAACTGAACTACTGTTTATACCACATCACGTGGGAGAAAACAAAAAAATGGAAAGCAAAAAAAAAAAAAATAAAAATAAATGAATCCAGCAAAAAAAAAAAAATCAGAAGAAAACAACAAGAAAAAAGAAAATTATTTAAAAATAATAAATATTTCTGACTATATATATTTAGAACCAAATTAATAAAAAAATAATATTCTTAATTAAAATAAAAAACTTACAATTATAAATATTTTAGAAAGCAAAAAATAATAATAATAAAATATAATATATTATAATAAAATCTAATATCGTATTATATTCAAAAATTATAAACAAAAAATAATAATTTATGCTATTAAAATACACTTACCACCACCCCAACACCAACACAAGCCTTAAAAAAATTAGTTTACAAAACAAAAAAAAATAATATTTTCCCAGTGGAACTGTGGTTGTTGTTGTTGTCGCTGATGTTGAAGATGATGACGTTGGTATGTTTATAATATGGTTAGGGTAATTATTATTATTGTTATTTATTATTATATTATACTTTTTATGTTTATTTCTTAATATTGAATCATCTGACGGTATACGTTGACTGGCAAATTTACTGTTATTATTATTAATTCAATTTAGTTAACTTTATTATAATTATTTTAATACAACTATTATTATTTGTCGTTAATTTCAAAAATATTTAAATATTTATTATTAGTATTATAGTATTAAAGATTATAGTATTATATTTATTATTTGTATTATAGTATTAATGAGTATAGTATTATATTTATTTTGATCATGCGTTAAATAAGCACATGTGAATGGATTTGTTGCAACGGTTGAATAAATAATCCCGTTAAAACAAACAGTTGGAATCATATTAAAACTCGCTCAGGGGATACTCTTTAAATGTAACACTACAATTTACTGATATTTTAATGTATTTTTATTAAAACTATTAATATTTCTGATTAGTCCACTATTTACTGATTACGATTTAATATTCCACTATTTACTATAAAGTTCACCTGAACAATTCAACAGTTTTTATTTCTTTTTTCTTTTAACTATTCTTATTGTCAACTTAAAACTTATTTTTTTACTATTTCTAAATTAAAATGTATTTCAAACAATTTCTGTAAATCTTCTTTTTCTTTTCCTTCTTAAATTTTTTCTTTTTTTTTCCATTTTTAAATTGTTTAACACAATAATTTTATTTTTTTTCTATTTCAACTTTTTTTTTGTTTTTTTTTTTTTTTATAACGACTGATCACGAATTACATAACACACGGCTTTATATACCGACTCATTACCCCGTTACTTAATTTGTAAACAAACAAAGTAGGGGCAATGAGCAGGTATACAAACATAAAAGAAAATAATTTTATTTAGACAAACAAAATTTAAAAAAAAAAATCTGGGGTGCACACATTAACATATTTTGTGCCCACGAAACGAGCACTAAAAGGGTCGCTCGTTACAAAAGTGTGCGCCAAACGAAGTCGCTATAGATTATTCACCCAGCAACATATTTAAGATTATCTTACCTACTGCAATTATTAAAGGATTAGATTATTTCGATAACGATATCAACAGTCGAGATTTACTTGATTCAGGATCTCAAGTAAGCTTCATCACGAGATCATGTACATGGAAATTTAACTTAAAAAAAGAGAATGCTCGTATATCCAAGTGGTATTGGTGCATCTAAAGCCGGGGTTAATATGGGGTTCTTCAATGTTTTTTATTAAAGCGGACTTACCGAAAATCACTTCGAAAATTCCTCCCAGAATTTAACTACAATTCATATTGAAAGTTTGCACGGAGTCAAGTTAGCTAACGAAACCGTTGGAATTATAAAGTACAATAATACCAGTACTGATATGTTGTAACCGACTAAATTATATTCAGTTGGGTCCGGTTAAATCGTCCACTCGGTATGTACAATTTAATTTTATATTATGGTGTAGTTAGTTTTCTAGTAGAGCACAACATTAATATTAGAGTAAAGATGGAAAATTTATTATGGAAAAAAGTAAAAGATAAATTAACATAAAACTATTTACATATAAATTACATTGTGCATTCAAATATCAAGCTTTTATATTTTCTAATTTTTATTTTTACAATTATTATGATTTAAAAAAAAATATTTAGAGTAATAAAAGAAATACCTTCTATCCTAGGTCTTATATTTTTTATTACGTGTATGTTACATTTAAAATCTTTACACTTTACTTTTGAAATGTAACGAAGAATGAAATTAAATCCCTTAACCCTATAGGTTCTAATGTTTACGCTTAACGCTTTATTGTAAAGACAGTTGTTTTTTTATAAAAAAATTGCGAATTTCAAGCTGAAATGTGTAAATACGTAAATGCTGGGATCCATGGTTTCAACATCATACAACTTAACTAAATATGACCAAAATAATGACCTACTTGCTAACATATTGCAATGATTTAACCGACCATGTAGAACCAAGTAAATGAAGTACATTAATCTCTCTGCCTATACTTATGTTAATTGGGTTTGGTCTTAGAAGTCAAAGCTTTCTGGGCATACACGATTCTTATAAGACCTCTTCATAGTGTAGTTACCCCTCGTTGTGGCCACAACCGCGCAATGCATCATAAAATGTAGCTAAGTAACTTAAACGACCGTGTAATTTAAATGGCGGACAATCTATAGCCCTAAGCTTTGGTCGAACAACATACAGCGAGTGCTGCTTGGCTAAGGAGGTGCTTAGTCATTAGTATGTGAACTCTGGATATCAGGTGACCTGTGATTTTAATGTTGCCTTTCCATAGTACAACGATCTCTGCTGTAGATGACCTTCATTTCTCGGTTATTCGTGGGATTTTTATATGAATTCTAAAAATACAATTATAGAGTGAGATGCCTGTTTAAAAGCATCAACTATGCCAGCTGCTGAGCTGGATCTTACAGTAGATGATATGGTGGGAGATATCTCTGTGGCCACCTTCATAGATCATCTTGATGCTCGGACAAGGGATGAAGAGGAACAGTCCACTACTCTAACAACGGGCCTCATTTGCGATGATAATAGAGTTATCGGGCTCCTTAACCATTGGTGTTGATATTGAGAACACATACCTCAACTCCAGTGAATGGGTTCGAAAGAAGGCGTTTTAAAAAGAGGCTCAAGGAAGGCAAAGCTAGAAATGAAGCTCTCGCCGCTGCTAAGTTGGGGTTCCCTGTCAAAGCACCCTCGAAACCTAAATCAACTACCCTGGACAGTAGGTCTTGTGGTAAGCGCGATAGATCTTTCGGAGTTGCTTAAGAATCCACAAAACCACCTGCCAAAATAACTAAAAATGGGCCTTCTCCGTTAAATGCCTCTTAAAAATAAGTAGCAGGCAGTGCTAAGCTAGATATCTTACCTGATGATTTCAATGGCAAACTTCTTAGTATGGAGCTAATGGCAAACATACAAGAGTGCGTCATTGATCTTATTATTGAGATGCAAGGTCCAACCTATAAGCCTCAATTCTTTCCAGAGAACAGAATGGATTTTCTTCGTATTTTCCGATCATTCCACAGCGAGATGGATAAGGAACAATTTCGTCAGGTCAAAATGTAGTCTAACTTTGGTAGGAGACGTAGATTTTCCTTTGACAAACATAGTTAGAGGATTTTTTTCCACAGAGCCTTAGCTTGTCTAGCGAGAAAATGTTCGCTACTATGGCCACGCAGACCAATGGTCTCGCGGCAAATTCAAAGGAAAATACTGCAATGGACGACAACTGGCGCACTTTTGCATAGACGATTATTGCATGGAAACTCTTGGCCAATCCAAGGGAACATTGCATATCGCTTCGGTCACCTCAGACTCGTTCTCAAGAGCGAAACCCACTTCATCAACCAAACCGCTTGACAATCTTGACTCAGCTCCAGCAAGGGAGGTACTTTACCACACTGAGAAAGAGGTTCAAACGACGAAGGAATAGCTGAGAGCAGCAGTGCTGTAGAGCATCTAGTTCCCACTGCCTTTTCTCCGGGAGAACGATTAGTGGTTCTCTCGGTGACTCCTACTTTGGTACCTATGAAAACAGATAAGAGGACCACACAAAGAGCTGTTCAAGGAAGACAAGCTTAGAGGCGCTTGAAGGGTCACGGAGAATCGTGGCAATAACCGGGATTATCCCGCAAAGCAGTCAACTGTTAAGCAGTCACCAGGTATGCAGCCAGGAGTAGAGTCCGACTGTCAAGTCAGTTTATATCCAACTCTGTCACAAACTGGCATGTATCAAAAGAAACTTCTTTGTCGGACCACATGCACATCAGGTTCGATAAACCGGGAGTGATCATACAGGCGGCAGAGCGTCGAATCTCTTGTTTTATAAACTGCAGAGTTTTTAAGACCTACAGAGATCCTTTATTCATCAAAGCGCTGCTAACATCTTATTGTAATTGTGTTCAATTAGTGGCCTAGAAACTGCAGCATGTTTGCTAACTGATGTAATCCTATCTTCTTACTGAAGCAGCTGTGTGGCGCGTAACGTTGTAGTAAATCGCAAAGTTCCATGGTGAAACGAACAGCTGGCTAAACTCCGTAAGAAGGTTAGAAAATTATTTATAAGAGCAAAGCATTCCAATGAGTGGCATGAATATAGGCAAGCCCTAATAAACTACAACACGGAACTAAGGTGATCCAAACACCTTACGTGGAAGAATAGCTGTGATAAAATCAAGGATATACATACAGCTGCTCAACTCCTGCTCGCAAGGAGTAACTCGAAACCTTGCTTCAGGTGCACTTTCCGGGCTGTACTGTTTGCGACTCTAATACAATTACTAACCCCATATTTGGTACACAAATGAGTGCAAATGTGGGTTGAGTTAATAGTTTATACGACAGGCTTTTTTCTCCGGAAAAATTAAAATGGGATATTAACTCCTTTCAGTCATGCAAGGCTTCAGGTGGGGATGGAATCTTCCCTTCTTCAAAGGGGCTTGGACATTATTGCCCCTGCTCTGGTAGCCTTATTCAGAACTAGCTTCAATTTGAGTCACATACCATAGGCTTGGATTCAAGTCAATGTGGTTTTTGGATCGCAAAGCTTGGCAACCGGTCAAGTGAATCCCTATGTCATTCGTCCTATCATTTCATTATTTCAATCTGATATATCATTTGTATAAAATGAACTTGCCCACAGAAACGGAGTGCCGACTCTGTTTTGAAGAGATAGAAACCGCAGAACTCATACTATGTGTGTGTGTTGCTCTGTGTACACTAAGGTGGCTTCATTTTGAAGAGAGATATTTACCTCCGGAGAAATGTAAGTTGGCCTCTGCAAATAGCTTTCTCGCCTTTATCAAGAAGGTGGAGAACCTTTTGAACTAACAAATCCCAAGAGCACAAAAGATCTTTTAGGTGACAGTGCTGGCTCTTTGAGCAGCAGAAAAAAATAAAAATAGATCTCTATGCTCAAGAGCATATTAGTCGAGAGAAACAACGATTGTACTACGTGATAAAAAGGTTAATAGTCATAATACAGTTTCTGGCAACTCAAAATATAGCGCTTCGAAATGTAGGCTAATAGTTACAGACTATATATACTGATGTCGTTTTCTGGAACTGCCCTACTATCATGGAAAGATCACCACGATCTATCATGCTTTAATGTATAAACGAGACATACCATAGTTAAATTTACGTAGATGCAAGACACTTCAGTATAATATTTAAAATCATGAGGTAATCAGGATTAATTATGTTTCATATCTAAATTAAATTTCCCCACAGGCCAAAACATAATTTTTTTTACTTCTGATGTTGATTATAGGGTTTGCCAAAAAATACTGATAAATTAGTAACGATCAAGATTAAAATATTAATTAATTAAAATTTCATAACCCATTCAAGTATCTATGGTAAAACATTTTAACAAAACATACAAATCACCAATGTTTTCGACATCCGATGCACACCTCTCTCCGCGCTCCAGTCAAATTCCACTCTAAACCTTTTAAATTATCATTATTATTAAACGTTTATTTTTCATCAAATTGTCTTGGGATATTTTTGGGGAATTATTATTCCTTAACAAAATTAACAACAAAAAATTAAAAGAAAAATTTTAAATCAGACCAAACCGCATCACATAAAAAAGGTAAAAGAATCTAGAAAAGATTTTTTGCTGGTCTGTTATACATTTTTTTTAATTTTTTTTTTAATTTTATTTTAATCGCTTTCAATGTAATTATATCCTTGTGCAAAATATATAACATAGAAAAAAATAAAAATAATAATATAATTTTTATAAGGCAATAAATCATTTAAGAAAATATATTATAGCAAAAAATTAAAAGAGAAGACAGCAAAAAAAAACCAACTGAGCAGTGTTATAAGAAAACCAAAAGCATAATACCATGAAAGTGAATTGAAGATCATCATGATACTAATTTATTATTATTATTAATTTTTTTTTTATATACAATATATATTATAATAGTTAAAGGGTTTTCTAGTAGGGGAGACGGATTTTCTGAATGGAGGTCTCGGTTGTTACTCTCCGTCCAGAGGTAATTTGACTCATTTACAAGTCCGAATTTTGGCCAAACTTAATTCATGGCAAACATTTTTAACCATGTTAAGCGTAGCCTAAAGTGGGTCATTGATCAAGCACGTCGAAATATAAATGTGGACAAAGGCTTGACTAGGTTTCTAAATATGTGAATATTTACCAGTACGTGATCCACACATGTAAAAGAGAGTTAAGCGTCCGGTGAACTACCCACCCTCATGTAAAAATTGTAATGGTAGGTGCACCCAAAGGCTTTGGGTTAAGCCCACGGATTCATCCCACTAACAGCCTTGAGTATTGCTTTCGGATTATGCTATCAAGCCTAGCGGTATTATTATACTCACTCGATGTTTAATTGTTGATAATTGTCGATGTTTAATAAAATATTCCCAAAGTTACATTGCATCGAATGATGCAAGATATGCAAATTAAATTGATCGCGGAATGCTCTCAAAAAAACAATCTAAAAGCATTACTGGCTTTCTATCTTTTAAGGGTGCTGACATGGACAGCGATCATATATGCTTGTTATGTTTAACAAGCAAACAAGACAAATATGTCATCAACCTTTAATAGACAAACAAAAAAGACCATGCGCTGGAATGTCGATGCATGAAAAATCCTAAATCAAGTAAGAACCTTGTAGCTGCTGTTACGAAATACCTATTGATTGGTAAGTCCGTCCTGAAGATTCAGTCAATATGCAAGAGCCTTGGCAAATATTACAGTTAGCCCTTATAAGTAGAGCACAAAAAACCATCGAAAGGCGACATCGGTCTGCTCGGTCGAAGCAGCCGAACTCATACTGTCCAAAGTTCCAGACGACTCAGCTTATAAATCAAAGTTCTCAAGACTAAGTTCTTAACGCCATCAAGTACCACCTCTAGGGAAAATTTGGGAACTGATGAGTATGAGCTGAGTGAAAGACACATAAAATATATTGGGTTAACCATAACATTGAAAAACGATTTAAAGGTACATATAAAATCCCGCATGGCTTTCGGTTACATAATTTTTGATGCACAGCTGCGATAAAAATATTATTAACAAAAATGCGGCGGCGGTGCTAACCCACAAAGCTTGCGCTTCAAGCTTTATTCTGACTCTCCAACGAATGGAGAATGATCTTTACATTCGAGAGCAAGATCATTCGATTGATCTTTAATCGCATAAAAGTCACTAAGCACTAGTATCGGATATGGATGAATTTGGAGTTTAACCTACTCCGTAAATTTAACCGAATTAGATCATTTGATCTCGGTATAAGAGCACCATGATATCACACTATCTAAGTGACATAGGATGTCAAAACTGGAGGTAACGTTCGATTTATTGAGATGGATCAAGGTCTACTGCGTATTGTAAAATCTCTCTTTGAGATGTAAAGCCAGAGAGCGAGAGAGAGAAAAAGTGTGAGAGAGAGACGTATTTTTGATATTATGCCGGCCAAGGGGTTTGATTATGTGCTTATGACAAAGGAAGAAAAAGGTAGGTTGGAAAATGAAAACATTTCAAATTATTTAAGCCCCGCCTACTTGTTTTATTTTTATCGAACTTGGAGAATTTGGCACTTCTCCATTTAACTGCACTCAATATTTACTAATTTGGTTTGCTTCGAAAAGCATTATGCTGTAAATTTCTTCTGATTTGTTCTTTTTGCTAAATATCATTGTCGTTATGTTGAAAACATAACCACAATGGTTATCCAATATTTCCATTCTCTTAGATCATCTACCTACATAGGAATTATAATTGTAAAACCTCATCGCTAAGTTTGTTCAATTCTGCTATAAAATTTTAGATGGAATTTTTTAATATTTTGGAGGTCATTTTTTATGTAACCAGCATCAAATGATTCTTAAGTATCTGTTTTTCAAAATATTCATTTAAACAGATTTAAAAACAAATTCTGCATTTTTCTTTTTAAGTCGACGTGTTGTAATCTGTGGTTAACCAATTTGCTCATTTTAGTTTCATACATTACGATACACAATTTGTAAAGATTTGTAAAAATACTGCAAAAAGTGCTAGACGTTGAGTTGTCAAAAAGTATGATGTTTAGGTAAGTAAAATGTTTTTTTGGAAGATTGTTTGCAGTCTAATTTAAATAAAAAAAAGCCAATAGTAATGTTAAAATCGCTAGTAACGCTGCAACGGCTCACGGAACCACATCTAGTTTTCTTAAAAAAATGATATTATTTGATTAAGCCAACCAGGAATACAGTTCGAAAATATAAAGCAAACGCTTGCAGGCCCTCTAGTATTGCTATTATTTAACAAAAAAATACATATTTGAGAGACCCTAGAAGAAAGGACCCTGGAACAGAACGGAGATAATAAAGTACTAAATTTTCGAAGAAACACAAATGATTGTTCCTTGTTTCAACATGAAATATATTTAGCTCTTGATGGAAAACCCTTTAGTATTGTTGTTGCTGTTCGGTGTTTTTTACATTTTTAATTTGAAAATTATATTTATTATAAAATATAATTTTCTCTAGACTTTTTTTTTTGTTAAGATTTAGTTTTCTTATTATTTTGGAGTATCATATTACAAACTGCAATATTCTTAATGTTAGAACTATATAATGAAAGGATAATACATGAATTGCATGTAAAATATTTTCAAATTTTGAAGGTATGGTTAGACCAACACATCTGTTCATGTAAAATGGTAACTGAATATACCATGATTCTGAGTTTATTTAAATTTTCTATTTATTCCTAAAATGAAGAAAAGACAGATAGTACAACAGTTTTAAGAACAATTGTAAATAAGATTTAAAACTCAGTTAGTAGAGCATGTTGGACTATCAAGCTTATACTACAAACAAAAATGCTGCCATCTTATACAAAGTGGTATGTTTTACGCGTATGCCCTAGTACATTGATTATGCCGCTAGATGTCAGTCAAAATGTATAAAAAAACAATATATTTGTGATAATCGTGTGCAAATACTTCAAATTGTACATAAATACACTAAACAACGAACATCATTCCTGTTAGAATTATCTCGAACAAATTAAAAATTTTAAAAAAATTGCCTACTATCATTTTATTCAAACAATCTGTTGCTTTAAAATATTACATTTTTTAAGTAGGTTAAGTGTTTTTTCTTTTTTATTTTGAGCTATTTTGTAATTATTGTTGATTTGTAATTTTTTATGTTTTTCGTTTAAAACAAAATATTTTTAAGAACAATATAAAAAAAAATTTCTTTACAATGATTGGTACTATATACCTTGATCGTGCTGCCTCTTTCGGAAAACATAGTAAATTACATACCTTGATTATGGTGCCTCTTTCGGAAAACATGATCTATATTTACTAAAAACTATACATAAAGAAATCAGTAAACGTTCATACCCAAGAGCAAAAGGGACTTCAATTGTTTGAAAAAATTCCGCGTTGTTTCTACTTGCAGAAACAAATGATGCTACCGGAAATGTAATAAAAGGCACAGTACACTTTTGCACCGGGATATTAAATTTCACATTTCCCGGTGGTGGTACGGTCTTAATCACAGCTCTTATTAGTGATCATATACAGCATCGGAGAATTTCTTTGTTAATAATTACTAAGAAGTTCGTAATTCAAATCTTACAAATAGCAAAGAAGTTTGCGGATAATAGTTCAAAAATTATTGAATTCCAGATCAATACATTATTTACTAACTGGATCCTGTGCTAAGCAGCCAAAGAGTCGCTATATTTAAAATTTTATCCATTTGGAACTAAGAGTATCATTTACAAATTAGTGCGCTAGTCATCCCTACCATTTCTACCAAACTACCATCAACAAATATTGAAACCAATTATCGTCAAATATCCGGCTTATCTTTACCGCTGGCTGATTAAGAATATTATAAAGCAGACGATTTAACCTGTTTTATATTCAGCCAAATATGGAAATATGTTAACTGGAGCTAACCTTAAGGAAGTTTTGGGAAACAGAAGAGTTACCGAGCCAACGTCACTTGTCCGATGAAGAACAAAATACTCGACTATAGCTACCATTTCGAGAAAGAGAAGGCTTGACTGTTCAAACAGCAAAAACTGTAATCACTCCACTGGGAGGAGTGATTGGATGAAATATACCGTATCGACAACCGTCTATTATATCGAGTGGCGAAGTCTCTTGAAAGAGTGCAGTAATTTTTACATTTTTTGCAGTTTGATAACTATCAAACGAGACAGAAGTCGCTAAAAACTGACAAATTGGCAGCATTCAAGTTTAACAATTGATGAACAATTGATTCGAACTCGAGTGAGGTGATCTTATCGACACTATACATTTATCATCAAAACCTTAGGGTAGTGTGGAATTAAAATAATTTGGATATGCAACGCAAAAAATGTTTACCTATTGAAGGCCGAAGTGTATGGTGGTAGGCAACTAATGGGGTCTTGTTCGGCAGATTACGCATTGAATTTAGTCCATTGGATACCCGCACCGATGACCAATGGTGCTATTTTTCAACCTTATTGACCTCGTTGGTGTTATTTTTTGTTCGTTTGTTGGTTTTTGAACCCGAAATCTTTTCTGGGGCTGAAGCTCTCCCAATTCTTTCGCGGTTAATTTTTTAACGTCCTACCTTACGCTGTCACCAGCCAAATCGAGGACGCACGAATACAGGTTCGATTTAAATACATCTGCACTTTGCATTGCTCCAGTCAGCCTGTACTGACATGGACGATGGTTCGGCCCATGGGGTTCTGCACTCCAACAGGGGGTCACAGTTGTGTTCTTCGTCTTCACCAATCGTAATCAGGTGGTGAAAAAACCCTTTTGCAAACCTCCCCCGTTGGGATTCGAACCCGGTACCTCGCGTCCCAAACAACGCAGCTTTAACCACTGCGCCAATTGCTCGGTAACCCCATTGGGGTTACATTTTGTTACATTTTGTTTTAACGCGTCTAACCACAGTTATATGAAGCTGTCGGAAATTATACTCCGACTTATACTGTCGGATTATCATCCGGAAGAAATAATTTCTAAAAACATTGGCTTTACAACTTTTGTGGCTTGAAGAAGATGGCTCATGGCATCATGAGCCATCTTCGTCAAGCCACACTAAAATCATTTTTAAATAGATTGCATAAATAAAAGTTCCGTTGGAATTGCGATATGATATAAAGTCCCATAGAGTTTTTCCCATAGAAAAACTTTCACGTAGAGTACTGTGGATGCCGTATAGACTACTACACGTGCGCACTTTACATGCGATACTGTGTAGAGATCTGAAGTTTCTCTACACACTATTTAATATGTTTGTTCATGATTGCAAGGCAAATGTGATGCTAATTTGCCCTACCAAATTCTCTGATTAATCTGAAAATTGGAAATTGTGCTAGAAGCTATGAAGAAAAAGCCTTAGCTTTTTCGATTTTGAAGTTGATATGGATCCAAAGAACACAAGATTATAATTATCAACAAATATACTCCTTTGAAGAAAAGGTATATTGTTTTACTGTCTTTTTGGATGTTGCACAAGCATTTGCAAACTGTGGCATGAAGAAATAATTTATAAAATTAAAAAAATTTTACAAAACAATATTAGTTTATAATTATAAAATCAACGAAGGGCAGTTTTAATGTGTATAATGGCTGATAGGAAGAAAATCCAAAGTATCTTTGTGCAATAAATTTCGACTGTAAAAAACCTAAGAAATTCAGTTTTGGGGATCCAGCCGTGGATCAATTAGAAAAGCCTCGCAACCAACGCAACCAAAACTACTTTGAAGTATTACAATCGCTCTATGTTATATTCGAAACATCAACATGAGGACCTAGGTAAAAAAAAACTACTAAAGAAACTATCCGAGAGTTTATGACGAAACATTACACTCAAAATTACAAGTACATTCAAACGAATTGGCCAACGATATATTAAAACAGTCGAGGTACCAACGATTTTTGAATGGTTAGTCCACTTGGAATTATGGATTTTTAATATGTAAAAATATTTAAAAAAAATAATCAGAATGAAGCAAAGTATTTCAACCTTTTACAAATCATGTTGATCGGTTTATTATTACCATAGTTAGTTCTATGCACATCTACATGCAGGAACTATTCTTATGTTTCTGCTAGGTACATTGATATTAATATTTTCCAGCGATGATGGTGCATCTATTACACCCAATAAAAGGTTCCAGACAATTGAACACTTTAACAGTTCATTTTTCTCTTTGCCAGAGTTATTTTGTTGTCGATTTTGCAACCATTACGATATGATGGTAATCGTTGCAGGTTTTCATGGTACGGTAATTTATTATCATACTCAAAAACGTCTTTCCAAATTATGTGACAGACAACTTTTTTCTGAATGCTCTCTAGCTTACTGATGTTTGCATCATAAAACGGACACCAAACCAGAACCGCATATTCCAGTTATGGCGGGACGTAAGCGTAGTACAGGATCTTAATTGTCTCAAGATCGTGAATATCTCCCGTCCATCGTTTAATCAAATCCCATCTGGAATTAGATCTAGCAACGCATTGATCAATGTGTTTGTATACTCCATGAAAATGATACCTAGGTCTTCTAGATACTTTTTGTACTGGCATATCATTAATGTTATAATGTTTTATAACAGGATTTACACCGAGTAATTGGCGCAGTGGTTAAACCTGCGATGTTTGGGGTGAAAGGTACCGGGTTCGAATCCCAACGGAGGAGAGTTGCAAACGGGAGTTTTCATCACCTGATTACGGGCGAAACTATCGTCCATGTCAGTACAGGCTGACTGGAGCAATGCAATGTGCAGATAGATTTAAAATCGAACCTGTATTCGTGCGTCCTCGATTTGGCTGGTGATGGCGTAAAAATTAACCGCGAAAGAGTTGGGAGAGCTTCGGCCCCAGAAAAAATTGCAGGGTTCAAAAACAAAAAAAAAAACAGGATTTACTTTTCGGAGAAATGATGCAGTCTTATTGACCGTCAATATAAAGAAGATTTGATTCACGCACCAATTTGTTACATTGTCCATTTTCTTAGAGTTTTTCGGCATCACTAAGGTGCTCCACAGTTCTGTATATTTTTAGATCGTCATTAGAATTTTTATTTTTGAATGTTGTATGACTTCAGTGATCTCGTTAATGAAAATAGTAAAAATCCATGGGCGCACATGGGAACCATGTGGAGTACCAGACGTAGCTTATACTGACTTGGACGTCATATTTGGATTTCAGATATGTATTGGATACGGTTTTTCAAGTAAGACTTAAACCATGCAACAAAATTATTTGAGAACCCAAATGAGTATAACCGTGCAAGTGCTTTACAATGACTTACCGATTCAAATGCTTTGGCTAAGTCAGTGTTGAAAGAAATCAACTTATTTGTGACTTTCAACAACTTTCATTGTATTGCTAGTAAACTCAATAAGGTTGGTTTATGTTGATCTCTTTGTCATGAATCCATGTTGGTACGGCGAAACATGTCCAGGAACCACTTTTTGAATGAATTACATATTACAAGTTCAAATAATTTTGGTATAGATGAAAGCGCGGTTATACCTCTATAACATGATACATCACTTCTTGACTGATTGAACAGCATGCAAAGGTGTAATTTCAAACTGGTATGGTCTTTCAAATAAAAAGCTGGTATTTGGTCTGAACCGCAACCATCTCCGAATGTTTCTATAGCCTTATGTTAATCTTGTACGGTTATATATTCGGCATTTCTATAGAAATATTGCCTTTACTAGCGAGGTATGAGTCTTCGAACTTATTAACGTCTTTTGGTCTATAGACAGATTGAACAAATTCAGCGAACATGTTTGATATAACTTGCGGGTCGTTTCACGTTTTGACTTAAAGAAGTTTCAAAAAGGTTTTGGATCATTTCTAATTTTGTCTTTAATACAAGTTATGTAAGTCTTGTATTTATGGTTAAAATAGTTTTCGAAATTATGGTTGCAATCTGCAAATTTAACATTATTAGCCAAAGAATATTATTTTAGTGCTTCTTTGTAGGCTTTATCCATCTTGTTCTTCAAGTTAATCAGTTTATCGTCATACCAAGGAGGATAATTTAAAGATGTCTCATGGTGATATGAACATATTCTTCTATGCCTTAATATATGACTTTATAAAATTCCTCTAAATTTTCATCTATGCCTTCTTAAAATTGTAATAAGGCTCCTATTTTTTTTTATTTAAGTTATTTTACTTGGCCGGAGCATTACTGCTCATATCACCAATTTTTTTGACGTACATTTTACCATCTGCGCATTGCATAGCTCCATATCACCCTGTACCACCATGACATGGAAGATGGATCGGCCCATGAGTTCTGCACACCAATAGGGGGTCATAGTTGTGTTTATCGCTCGGTCCCTATGACTATTCTTTTTGTTGATCTTCTCTCCTTCTCCAATATTATTCAATCGATTTATGTCTCCAATATTTTTCAATCGTCTAGTGTTCTGTCCAAGCCATTGCGTATTTGACAGATTTGGCTTAGTTTTGAGTCGTTGATAGTATCTGTAACAAATATTACTTATCCGATATCACATTCCAAGCCAGAATTTCAACTTATTCCTCCTTAACAGTCCAATTTATAAATAGGAAGTTCTAGTTGAAATAATTCAGAACTCAGAATCTCTTTGTTGAATGATGTCTCACAAATGATGTATGCAGGGTATAAAGTTTTTAAAACGAAATTATGAAACAGAGTGGCTTTCGAAGACATTTTATTTAAATGTTGGTAATAAAATGTAAGTTTTTTTTTCTGTTGATTTTTCTGTTGATTTGCATTGATGGTTTTTTGTAGTAATAGTTGTTTCAATTTTTCCCGTGGACTGGTTATAGGTGCAATATTATTGAAGTTGGGTCCACTTGAAATGTGTTCACTGTAATTATTACTAGCCGCTTTCGATGAACATTTCAGAATAACTAATTCAAGTTTTTGCTGGTTTAAATTTAAGGCACCTTCAATAGGTGCAAAATACTGCAAATTTTGAGTGTGTCTGGCCACTATCATATAAAGAAAGCTTTCAAAGAGTTTTATGTTTTGGTCAGAAAGTCGCACACAAATTACTTTTCTAAATGTTAAGCCTTAAGTCTCATAAACGGTCAACATTTGACTGCAAGCGCTATTTATTGTAGAGAATTGAGGAGATACACCTATAAAGCGTAAACTACATCTGCTGGTCACTTGTAAGTTGTAGTTAGGTGTTTAGTTTTGGTTATCATTTTAATGGCATTGCAAAAACGCATATTGACGTAGAGCAGTCTGTCATGAGGTATTTGATTCTGAACCCCCAACATTAACATTTTACGACAGTTACAGATCGTGGCTACAAGGCCAAGTAATCCCGCATGTACCATGATGTACTCATCAACATACACCGTATCATATTTTTTAATGCCATTTACGAGATAAGAGATAGTCTTTCGATAGTTGCAAGTTACAATGTTTTCAAATTAATTTAGGCCGCATTGAGATATTATTTTATTCTTTATATCAATTATGCCATGTATTGTGAAGCTAAGAACAAGATCAGTTCCAAGTACATGTTCATTCAATATTTATGCACTTTTCAAATCCTGAAACACATTGATATAATTTCAGATGTATTAGGCACACATATCTGTTTAGTTCTTTTAAATATTTTCAGATATATCATTGTTTCAGTGGCATTGGCACAGATAAGCAATTACTGTCAGAATCAAATTGTACTAATGATTTTCCATCGAAGTGCCATAGATTGCGTATTATTACAATAAATTTGTCAGCTACTCTGTATAATTTCTTAAGTAGCCTTTCAAAAGACATTGGTCCAGTTTCTCATATGTGGCTACAGAAATTATAAGTGAAACGTACGGTAGTGATTTTGATTTTATCCATGAAATCACCTTAGGATCCTTGACAATAAAACTGTTATTTAGGATCTCATTAAGGAATTGATCTACAATCGACTTCCGGTATAGATTTAGTAGCAGATGAATTATTTAATTTGGCAACAATCTTAGTTATGAAGAAGCTGGAAGATGATCGATACAAATCGATCATCTTCCAGCTCCTTCATAGTAGGTTTTTATGTCGAATTTCCGTTTGAGCTGCACAGTTTATTAGCTTGTTAGTATGGATGCTCGACTCGCGAAAAATATAATCCGTAAAATTGGCAAAGAGAAAGTCACCATTGATCTCACACATCGCGTACCTCACTAAAGTCTGGTTGTTGTTGGAATTCAGTAAAATAGTAATAGTTAATTCTGAAGAAGGAACTACGGTGGTTATTGCAGATGTATGCGTGGGGTAGCGTTTCAAAAATGTTTACGGGATGATCTCCACTCGAACTTTTTTACAAAGAGCCCAGGAGGCCACATTGCAGATTGCAATGTCTCCTAAGTAAATTGATCATCAAGTAGACTAACCCTTTATGAAACATAGTCATATATCTGGCCATTTATTCTTTTATGCGTGATATTAATTTCGGCTTACAGATAACCATCGTCGCGAAGCTACGGCTTGTATATTCTGGGAAGATAACGGAAGTGTGTCTGCACTTTCATTAGAGGTCACAGTTTTGGTTTTAACTAATGTAATTTTAGTAGCTATTAATGATTTTGACTCCGTGAAGTAGAAGAGTTAGCTGAAATCTGTACTAAACTATTGGTATGAACAGTGGTAAGCACCCGAGACTACGCTCGTGTTAATCGACGATTCAGCAACGAAAGGTTGTATTGGTTTCTCCGTCGTTTTAATTGCGCTTATTACATTTTTCAAAGTCTTTATACTAAAGATAATTTCTCATCGCACATTCAAATCATTTTTTTTTTTTTTTGCATATGTTTTTCCATTTTTCCATTTTTTCAATTAAACAATTAAATAAACGAAAAAAAAACGAAAATTAGTTTCCTTAACAAATGGTTCGTGATAAATAATAAAAATAAAATAAAATCGAATAAAAAACAACAAAACAAAAAAAAAAAGAAAATCATTCATTTTCTTTTGAAAAACAAAAAAAAATATTTTCGATGAATATCGAAATTGATGAAAATTTTATTATATCCTGCCAAAATACAATATAAAATCTAACAAAAAAGTGACCATCAATTTAAATTCAATTTATTTATTTTTTTAACCCTTCCTTTCCAAAAAAAAAAAAAAAAAAATTTATAATCATAAAAAAATTAAAATTTCCATTTTCCTTTTAATAAAGGTGTATTAAGACAAAAAAAAAACGAAACGAACTCGCGGACCAAAAATAAAAACGGGGATGAAAATATAGTACAATATATAGCTATATACATACACTCACCGTACCAAAAAAAAATTGGTTTTCCATCTCGTAATGGAAAGGATGAAGATCATGCGATGATGATGTTATGTACGCGAGAGAGGACGATGGTATTTAAAAGCATTAAATACATTAAAATAAAGGGTTTTTTTTTTATTTTCCGTTGAATACCAAATACAGAATTTAATTTCGTTTTTTTTTCTAATTTGAATTTTAATTAATTTGAATTTAAAATGAAATAAAAAAAAACGAAAATTAATTGGAATGAGAAGTCTTTAAAAAAAAAAAATTTAAATAAAATTAAAATCAAGTAAATCGCATTTAACATATCCATATATGTTAGTAGCATATCAAAAAAAAAAAATTTAAAAAAAAATGAAAACAAAACACAACAAAAAAAAAATATTGATAAGAAAAGCATACAGAAACATTGGGAATTTGTTTTGTTTCTGTTAAATTTTGCATAAAATTATAAATGCGTGTGAGGTCTTCTAAGTAACACGTAAGAAATCACCAATAATACTATGCATGGATAAATAATGAGAAAAAATCGTCCAACGTATGTATGCGGTTAAAAGGTAACATGAGCAGAACAAGAGCAGAAGCAACAGTAACAGCAGCAAAAGCAAAACCAAGAACGTTGTGATAAGAAATGAAAATTGAATATAAATTTTAATTTTATGTTTTTAGATTTGCTTAAGATAATTTATTGAATATCCAAGTTTATTTTGTTTGTCCGCTTCATCTTACACCAACAAAATATAATAATAGTTGTTCAATCGGGTTAGTTCGATTGAAGTAGTTTTTAATGTACGGTTGTTTTTTTTACAATTTACAAATAATGTTTTATAAACTTGAAGATTGTTTGAAAGAAATTTGAATTTATCGTACAGTTTACCAAACAAAATTAATTGCAATCATCGATTCAATGATTACGTTTAATATTGTGATGATGATAAGAAACAGTACTGAATATTAAAAGTGAAAATTATACAACGAAAGATCATATTAAACCATCTACAGACAAAACTACCGCATCTTATAGCGCAATGTGTCAAGAAAAAGGTCATTGGTAAGTGGTTACAATAGGGTTAAAACCTAAACCTCACCCAAATTTTCCATTGATGCCTTGGTGATGTCAAAAATTACAAGGCAGCTTTTTTTTAAAACATAGATTTCATTTTAAAATCATAATCCGGAATTAAATTAGCCGATCCAAAATTTTTTCAACAAAGAACAATTGATATTCTTATTAAAGGAGAGCCATTTTTCTATATCCTCCAAAAAGGAGATATTAGATTAGGTTCCACTAAAAGTTTTGGGGAAATATAGAATCCTTGGCAGTCTCCAAAATCCGGTCATCAGCAAAAACATTTTGTGAGAACCGCTTCGTAAAAAATCTTGAACGGGACAATAAAAGACAATTTGTAGTAAGACTTCCGTTTAAGAAATCAGCAAATACATTGGGTGATCCACTTGCTGCGACTGTTTATAAGGTTAAAAGGAATGGAACACTGATTTATTTGCAAAATTGTATCACGAATTTATGGTTGATGACAAACGCCTTAACAGCAAGGTAGAAATACCTGCAGTAGAAGCATCACAAAATGATTTCTTTTTACCGCACAACGGCGTAATGGAATTGAACAATACCAACAAGTTTTGGGTTATATTTGATGGATCCGCCAAATCAATAACGCAGACATCACCCCCAAATGATTGTCTTGCTTTTGGTCCTACGGTTCAATCTAATTTATATTCAATCATTTTACATTTAAGGGAACAATGGACAACATACTTTGCCAATATTGAGCAAATGTATCATCAAGTGCGCATATCTAAATCTAACACGCATTATCCTAAAATAGTATGGCGATCTGATCAACCCAAGAAATTTTTTAACAACATCTCGTTGAAACTGAAAACAGGTTTATTTGGCATATAATTTAGCAAATTGGGCTTCTCGTGGTCGATTTTCCAAAAACTTTAATCGCTCTCTTGCTGGTGGCATAGTCATAGTTGGTTGTTGGAATCCATTGAGACATGGCCACCTCAAAAACAAAATTTGCATAAGAAACATCAAACAAAATATTTACTTTCCCTTCGATCCACTCACATTATATTATTATAATAAGTGGTTCAATTAAACGCTAGCCAAATATTCATCGTCTTGGAAGCTATGAAAAATACCGAGTTATATACTATATTTGCCACTAATAGTGCAGCACATGTCTAGTCCAAAATAAACGGTATCTTCGTCGGAAAGAACTTTTGAAATCCACAAAAGTCAACGGAGAAATAATCGTTTAAAAAAGATGCTCACAAATGAAGCACTCCTCGATCCTTGGACCCATTTCTATATGACTTTTTCTATGGGCTCTTTCGAGTTGGAGGACGACTCTTTAAAAGCATGGCGTCCTATTCTACCAAGCATCATGTGATATTGGATCCTAAAACAAATTCTGTCTACTTGATTTTCGGAAGATCCATTTGTATAATAAGCACGCAGGGCCTTCGTTTCTTCTAGTACTAAGCCGATACAATGACACAGCAAAGGCAAAGAAAATAGTTCACAAATATATTATTTGCGTTAAATTCAAGGCCAATTGTTAAAAACCATTAATGGGCACTTTGCAACCGTGTCTGGTTGTCGATTATGCGGGTCCCATATCTATTTATCTCACCAAAGGGCGAGGACAAAAAACTTAAAAGACTCATATTTGTATTTTTAAATGTATGAGTACTAACGCCGTTTATCTGAAGCAGACCAATTCAGTGATGCATTTTTAATCGTCTTGAAGAGATTCACAGCCAGAAGAGGGGTTTGTCGTGAACTGCATAGTAGCAGCGGCACTAAATTCGTTTGTTCCGTCTGAAATTTAGAGAATCTTTCAACAAAAAATTTCAAAGTTTAAATAACATACCTAATTATTTAATCCACATTTTCCAAGCCTGTGAGGAGCGGTGAAAAAGTTCACCAAATATCGTTTGGAATAGACACTAAAATTCTCACACATGAAGATTTAAATACACTTCTATAGCTGAAGAAAAGGTATCCTTAATTCACGACCGCTGTGTATCATCATCAACGATGTATCACCAACAAAGTGTAGTTTGTTTGTGTTGGATAATATTCCAGAGGATAAGGTTATTAAAGGGTCTGACTGACACAATTATGCTCGAGAATTTAGAATTCTATCAATTTGCAAGGTAGGTATTGAATCACCAATAAATCTTAAGATACTTCATAAACTTTACTGCAGCTTCTCAAATACCACAAAAGTGCGGTGAAGCTACTGGAATAAAAAATCTTGATGTATATTTTGCATCCAAATCTTGTATTGTTGATGATGCCATAGTTCTTTTATTTTTCCTTGATTTTGTAGCCAATGAGAACCATGCCACAGGTTTCCCATTTTCTCAGTGGACTGGATTGTCAATCCAGCACTATATTTGTGAGTCGGTTCAATAAAATGACAGTCGTTGTTTGCATTGCGAGGGAAAAAAGTATACCTTCCACCATCTTAGCAAGCATTAAACCACCATTAACTTTAATCTCGATAAGCTAACTATTTTATCGGTGCTTCCTTTGTTTTGGCTACCATGACGGTGAATACTAACGTTCCAGTAATCCTCATTCTCGAATATAAGAAAGCTGCATAAGCATTTTCGATGCTATACGATTCCTTGGGTACCTAAAAAATGGATGGATGATTTTCCATATGTCACTGCGTAAGAACTCGATACGTTTTCACTGTTTCTGCAGCATTTTTCCGTTAAAGAATTCTTTGATATACAGTGCCTTCTTCTCGAATCCAAATTAGGCGAAACATCTTTGAAATGTCGGCAGTAAAAACAAACTGGTGTTTATTGCAGCTAATCAAAATATTAAATAATGATTGCTGAATCATTGGTCCACTAAGCAATTCATTATTTAGAGACTTTATATTTGCTATCACAGCGCATCAGTCTAAAACGACTAGTATGTTCATACTTTGAATTTCTGCTTGGAGCTGCGTGGATCTTGCAACTATTTATCTTTTTTCTGTCATTTTTAATATTATGGTTACACCAACCACTATCCAACCACACTTTGAATTTTGTGCTATGATCTTATTATCCGATTTTCTTAATTGCCCATTAAATAATAAAGAAATTATCACATACAATTAAAATGTCAATTTCCTTTTATCCAAAAAAAACTGAATCTTATAACTTTAATTGAATAAGTTACACATGCTCGACTAAAATTCGCAACGGCTGCTCGTAGTTCGATAGTTTAAGCAATATTAACGGTTGAATGTTTGTTGTGATCTTATTATGCATGCGTGAACACAAATACAATTTGGTATGCTTGTAGAGATACCTGCGGTTGTGCCACTTCCACTTTATTGAAATGCGGCAGTTGATTATTGAATGAGGCAGTCAATCCACTAATGCTACGATTAAAATTAATGAGATTTAAGACCCATAGTCTAACATCGAACAGTAGTTTGACGACTTAAATCTCTTACTTTAAGTTCTGTTGTGAGTAACAGTGCTCTTATGACTGCCGAATCTTAAGCCACCTGTTGTCAAATTTTTGCTTGGAATAACTTTATTATCATCTTCGTATATTGTTGCGCATATAATCTGAGTTTTTTCAATGCCTCTTTCTGCATTCCATTACTTTTAACCACTTGTCTACGATGCGATAAATGAAAATTGAAAATGAAAATGAGAAGCCACAGTTACAGTCTGATATACAAATTGCCATTGCACTAGGCAAAATTGGCTTGTTTTACAGATTGTTGTTCTGCTGTAGCGCCTTGGAGAGAGTTCATTCGTATACTTCAGAAATCGAAGAATTGTTCAATTTAAGGAAGGTCCTTTTCTTCAGTTTTAACTAGCCACATTTGCGGAGTTTTGAAATCTTACTTTTGAAGAGACAAGTAAATTGGCCAGGTATCACGCTCTTCTGTCTCAGGCCCAATTGCTTTGTCACGTTTATCATATATAGTTGATGCCTTATTGCGATAGAAGAATCGGTTAGATAAACGCTGGAAGACTTCTATGGTTAAAATATGGTTAGCATAATCACCACTAAAATGGCGAAATAAACCACTGGCTTCTGCATTCAGTAACCATTGTCAATATTGACAGTTTTAAGAGGGTAAGAAATTATGTTTTTCGTGCAAAGTCGCTTTAGAAGAGAATGCCATTCCTCATACTTCCCATCAAAGTAAGCTATTGAGCACGGTTTAAGTTTTAAAACAGATACATAAGGGTTACAAAAGGTGATATTAAAGTTTATATTTAAGATAACAGCCTTTTTTATGAAATCCATCTTGCAACTATCTGATAATACTGTCCCGTTATGATAGAACCGTCTGTGGCGTGGATTCTATTTTCGCCTCTTGAATTCTATCAAGGCGACCTGTTAAGCCATCAAAACTGATCTCTATGGTTGCAGCCTTAACATACGTTTCTAATTAGGTTGTGGTTGTTCTATTTACACCTCTTTTTTGGATAAGAGCCTCTATATCTTATTTGGCAAATTAGAATCCACTCAGGTTTATCTCACTCGATATATACCGGTTGATTTTTTTAAGATGAAACTTTCAAATATTCCTGGAAATAAGCACTCTACGAACAAAATGTCCACGATTAAAATATAATCATTCCACGAGGGAAATTCATTAGTGCTAAAATTCGTACCCCTTTCCCTCACTGTAGATGGGGTGGTGGTAACTTAGAAATTAAGATAGAAACCCTTATTTTTTATTACAGATTCGATTCTCCGGTCAAAAATAAGTACGTAGGGAAAATAGCTTTGGTGGAAATCGGCGAACCGGAAGTGGCAGAGTTTTTATTTTTTTTTTGTTTATTTTTTTAATACAACATTTTTGCATTTTACAGTTTTCTCATGAGTGCTGTACTTTTTGAACTATTTACAAAACTCTTTCCTATGGAAGCAGCCATTTCCGGTTAGCCGATTTTAGCCCAAATTAACCCTTTACTTATTTTTAGCTGGAGAATCCGAATCTGTAATAAAAAATAGGGGTTCGTATTTTAATATGAAAGTTACCTCCCGCTCCACTTACAAGGAGGGGAGGGGGTACTAGTTTAAGCACTAATTTATTTTTCCCGTGGAATAATTAATTTTGATCGTGGACATTTTGATTGTAGAGCGCTTATTTTCCGAGATATATGATAGTTTCAGCTTAATTAAATCACCCGGCATTTAATTATTAAAGTATACATTGTAAATTTTACTGAATCAGCAGACTAATGAGGTTGGATAGGCTGTTTTTATCCTACTGATTGTTGTTTCTTGAATAATATTGTAACTTTTTGTTTCTGTGAAACATCTTAAATTTATCGACTATGTGCTTAGTAAAAATCCGAAAAATGATATTGATAGTCACTCGTGCAACTATGTCAGTAGCATCATGTTAACTCCAATTATCCGATAACGTTTGAACCAACTGAATAAACGATCAACAAAGAAGTAACAACTTTTTGCAAAATCAATTGAATTCATTTTGTGAAACATAAAGACTGTAAAAACACAAATTGAAGCATGTTTAATCTCTAAAACGATTCTTCAAGCGATTTTATTGATTAAGATGCTCTATAGAACCGACGCACTATTTAATTGAAAGACCATTAATGTCACCTTCTGAGTCATACAAAACTAATTTATTTATGTGTAAAACAAATTTGATCCCTGGTTTTCAAAAGCAGGAGAATAAATAAACAATACAATTATTTCTGTTAAAACCTATAACCTTATAGTCCATAGCAAACGGGAAATCATTTATATGTGACCATTAACTTCTTATGTTTCACAATTATACCTACCACATATTTATCTTTTTTTCATAGTCATGGATTCTTATGAACGGGAAGACCATGGATGAGTTACAGCCCAAAATACTTTCTGACCGACAAAATTTAGAATTTGAGGACAAAATTTACTGGAGTCATCCATTATTTAAAAGGATAAATTTTCACAAAACAGTGATGTAAAATTGTCTCAAAATCAGAACAGATGGATTTGCGCTATACATACTACACAAGTTGAAAAAACATTGTGGTTTTGCGATCGTAATATTCTTAATGTGCAATTTACAAAATGCAGGTTTCAAAATAATGGCTTCTAAAGTCATATGATCTAACATCAAAATAGATTTTTGTTTATACGTTTTTTTGACGAGTTGATCGTAACAGCCACAAACATTTAATGATCCAAAACCCTAACCTACATTTAATGAAATAACTCTAGCAACATGTTAAAAGGTTATTGAACATTTTGAAATCCGAGTTTTTGCATGCTGATTCAGTCAAGGTAGGCAATTGACTGTAATCTGTACCACTAATAATTGTAGATCATCATACGTTTAAAACAAAATACTATTTTCTTAAAAATAACATAGAGGCGCCATAGTCAATGTGATTTCGTGACACACATGTTAAACAACTTTAAACTCATATACACACTTCCAACAATAAGTCATTGTAAATCAATATTCAAGCTCAACAAGAAAGTTTAAAAAAAAACAACATAACATTCAATGTTATATCTTCAAATATCATAAATTTAAATTTCCTACAAAAAAAAACCCAACGAAAATTCTACATCCTTTCAGACATACTTCAGACTTTGACATACTTTTTGTTGTTTTAAAAATACTCTTCGAGTTTTCTCTTTCATTGAGGGAAATAGGAATTTTTTTTAGATTTCTGTGAAAACATGTTATGTTTTTTTTCATTTTCCCAACAATTCAATTCTAATGCCATTTTCCCAACTTCTTTTTTATCGTATTTTTTTCATGTTCAATCTCAATACAGCCACTATTGTGTGGGATTACACAAGAACATGTGATACCGAGATTTTTTTTTTATTTTTTTTTTAGGTGAAAATGAAAAGAAAATTAAATATTGGAATTTTCGTTACTCTTTTTTTTTTATACGTTTGTTATTTTGCTCCTAGGTAGTATAAAATCTTATCGTACATAAATATAAAAAAAAAATACGGTTACAGGTTATATATTCGTAGATAAAAAAAATAAATTTGTTAACTTTAATTTAAATATTAAATGAAATGACTTATTACCATATCACACGTAGAAAGTGTTTTTCTTCGACTTTTGCTGTTTTTGTATGTGAGTCGGTATATGTGTGTTAGGAAATTTATTTTAATGGAGTACATAATATAATTGACATTCCAATTAAAAATTTCTAATATCTAATATTGGTAAAAAGAATTTTTTATGAGAATTCAGTATGTCTTCTACTATAGTTGGTACATCATGGATAAAATTTATTTATTTACTTTTTCTTTTTTTTTAATTTGGTTGGTTAGTCTTTTAATGACGTTGACGGTAATTACAATTTTTTTGTGCAGTTAGTTTTTTTAATATGGTAATGTGGTTTGCAGCCACTGCTGTTATGGAGCATATACAATGCAAAATAACTAATCACTAATTACAGCATTGTCAAAATACCTTAAAGCTAGGGAGTTGAAACAGGAGCCGATGTCGGAGACTTAAAAAAGTCGGACAAATTTTTATTTTATATATATATATATATATATATATATATATATATATATATATATATATATATATATTGTTGAAATTCTTTTCGAATCGAATCCTATTATCGTTGATTTAATATGTGTCTGTCACCAAAATGCTTATTCAAACCAATATTGCCAAGAAGAGGCTTTCGTTTTCAGGTCATCCATTACCATTATGCCATTAGTTAGTATAAACCAAAATGTGGCAGTTATACCGGATGAGGGTACCACTATACATCAATTTATTTTACGAATGTTGGCCCACAAAATTGTTTATTTTTGCAGTAACACCAGGAGCCTGCTTAAACTAAATATTACTCGTATGCTGAGAAATTTTATTCAATATAGCGTAATAAACAATTTCTGATTCAGCCACAATTTTATATCATATTAGCATATTCATGTAAAGAGCTAGGCCTATCGATCAAATTGCTTATAAAAGCTCTCTATATATCTAAATAATTAGGTAGGCTCATCGATTTAAACTAAAAAAAAAGCGTTTAAATTCTATATAAAGCACAATTGAGTTTATGTCTATTTTAGGTTTGAAAGTAGCTTAAAAACAACTGAAAAAATATACTAAGACTAAAGTTTGTTAGTCATCCAAACAATAACATAAATTAAAAGCAGTCTTCTTTCAGACCAATCAATGTTACGAAGGGACAAAGATTTATTATTTGTGGGAATTTTCGTTGGTCGAATGGAATTATGATTTTTTGACTGGTAAATTCGGACTGAAAGTGCGGATCGAAAGTAACTTAGGAATAACGATAAAAGGCCTTGAAAGCAACGGAAGTACGTTAAATGAGTCAAGTACGCAGCATGAACAAACATCTATACATATTTAACTAAAACTTTAAGTTAAAATGAACAACATTTAGATTAACTTAATAATTAGGTAGAGACGATTTTACAAATTTAACAACTTTTGTCCCCACACTAAATAATTTAAACATGGGTTAGCGGAGGTAGAAAATTGTCTTGATATTCACATTTTTCCATAGAGGAAGCAATTTAAAAGAACCCCGATGCTACTCAATCTATTGCTTTAAATGTATTAGCTTTACCACCAACTTTGGTTAGTGTTGAACTTTTAAAAATATATTAACAAATCTGATTTAAAAGCGTCCATAACAGACGAATTTATGAGGCAATTATTTTTTTTAATATTAAATTTTGCATATATTCCGTGACGATTATTACGTAAATTACGTAAAATTTGTAAATGTGTTTGCAACCATTTGTACATCTGAATCTACCAAGTGTTTATTATACTTTTACGTGGTACCACCCGGAAAATGATATATTAACAAAATATTCGGCTGAACTACTAAATGCGGAAACTAAATAGCAATGATTAAAACAATAAACAATATAAATATTCATATTCAGAAAAATCCACTCTATTTGGAGGTCTGCTTCATAAATTTTGACGGGGTAACCAACTATTGCTAGATATAGATAGTAACGAAATGAGTCAAAGTTTACCTAACATCTTTTAAAAGAGTTGGACAATTGTAATATCTCAAACGCTACGGAAAAAAAATTAAGTAGTTGAACTCTACAGCAAATGGCAACTAAGGCATATCAGTAGTATATTAAAAGTCCCCAAAATGAAGAATTACCAATAACTCTAGTGGAATCTAGACAAAAAGACAAAGAACTAAATGCTGCCATGAAATGGATACAAGAACATATAAAAATTCTCGAGGGATAATTGATTGATTGATTGATTTAGAATGTACGACCAAGTATTAAGCAGGATCTTCCGGAAAGGAAAGGCCCACTGTACACTCGTTTTTACATATACTTAGAAGGATAGGACATTATGTATTCATGCATAAGACAGTACATCTTATTTTAATAAGATCAGTCACAATTCTGTGACATAAACATGGTAATCCGTGCTTTTGACATGAGCATTTATGTATGTTGCCTGATCCAGAGTAGAAAACCCAAGTGATTTATAAATTTACGACCAAACGGACGTTATAAATTTATTACATTTTGTGTGGGACAGTAAATTTCACAGCATGTTTGTCTGTTACGTTCAAAGGTTACTACCATCAGCGCAAAAACTAGCTTCCAACCTTACGTAAAATGCTTATATAACAGCTACCTTTTAAATGTTCTAACTTTAGCTATAATATAATCCGTTAAATTATCATTTCACATTTCCATAGACTTATAACCATCTTTACTTAAAATTTAAAAAAAAAAAAAAAAAAAAACTAAAGACAACTTAGCTAAACAACATAGATTCATACACCCTCGAAAAAAGTTAAGAGCATCTTCACCATTTAAGACATAAAACGTTATCAGGGCAAACAAAACCAAACTTAAAGTAGCGAATAACTTCACGCCAAATAATAAAACATGCCGAAAGCCAATCAACAAGACGCGAGCGACCAAGAAATGATTGAAAAGCACTAAATGTGACTTACAGCAGATACTGTGGCGGCAGTGCTAAGACATGAAATGAACAAAGAAGGTCGCCTAATTAAATTTATTAGCGTTGCTTAGCGAAACAATAGCGTCAAGGCAGTCGTTTCATTTAAAATTCATCCTCACAGTTGCAATTGATTGATTTACAATATACGGCCAAGGACTAACCAGGATCAATATAAAAATACTCGAAGGAAAAGTAAAAAAACTAAAAGAAAATGTAAAAATAGCCTATCAAATTGGCCAGAAGTTTCGGAAAATGTCGTTTATTCTACGGACGAGGACGAATTAGAGAAATTGAGTGGATTCGAGTTAAGAACCAAAGAAAAATAGGAAGGTAAACAACATGCCTAGTTCCACTTAAAGCAAAGGAACTCAAATGGTACTCCTCTGGGTATAACAATAGTAAACAATTTAATAAAAAAACTATCAAGAGATATATAAATTTAAAAATCAATCTGTAGCTACATATCTTTCTAATTGTCAAACAGCCACTTATCTGAATATTCGTGATGGACGGCTACCAAATGTTTAAAAAGAATTTGACTTAACAACAGGATAGGTGCTCAAGAAACTCTTAAAACCCCAATTATTAAGCTTATCTAATTAATAAATGCAGCAATTAAACTTAAATACAAACCCAACTTATGGAAGCTCACTGAAGTCATCATGTTTATCAAACCTGGAAAACCACCACAGGAAGCAACATCATACATATACCAATATCAGTATTTCCAGTAATTTCTAAATTATTTGAAAAATTACTTCTTAAAAGTCTTCAGGTCTGATCCACAGAATTCTTTGAAATCCTTAAAAGGGCTTGATGACTGAGTCAGTTGAAGAGGAAATACAAGAAATTAAAATAAAAAAATTAATAAATTAAATAAAAAATAAATAAAATACAAATGATATAATTAACCTGGGAAAGTACCCAAAAAATGAAAATTAATGGGAAACAACTACGTAAAAGAAATTAGAGAGCTTTTGTCAGAAAAAAATGAGCGAGAAGAATATAACGGAAAAAAAGAGCTCCTCAATATAAAACGTTAAATAATTAACGACAACAATGCTGATTATTCACTTAGGAAAGCAACCAAAACAATTAAAAAGATCAACAATGCAGATTCCTCCAATAAGGCAAAAAAGTTAGGAATGGGCCCAAATAAAGATAAAGCTCAAAGTTCTGCGGAACAAAAAATCGATAAAGTATTCCAGCCACATGATGAAAATCATATTGCAATCCCAAATAATAACGGAAAACTCAGAAAAAAAATTAAAAATATCCAATAAGCTTCCCAAAGGAGGTAATGCTTGAGATTAAATCCAATATGAATCCGAAATAAGCTCCTGTTTATTATAATCCAAACAACTTTATAAAACCCGAATTTAGATGTAGTTATAAGTATTAAGTATTTTGGAAGGCCCTAAAAATATAATATTTCTACACCACTGATTGTTTGATTGATTGCCAGCGCAGTGCGGTGTAAACACATAATATTTTGGCACGATAAGTGTTATCGTGCGTTAAGAAGTAAAACCATAAATACGGTTGTGAGCAGTCACGTGTACGAAATATTAATGGATTTAACGGTACCAGATTTACCGAGTACAAAGTCGCTGGAAGAGTTTTTAAATGTGAAACGATAACAATTTTCACCAATAAGTCCGACAAAAGAATCGTAAGTCTAAATATATTACAATCCGAATATATTATTAGATAAAGTCGTTGTCTTAAAATTTGGTTTCGTTGATTTTTTCAAACGAGAAAAATACAAAAAGTGCTAGTTTATATTACCAGAATGCGAAATGATCGAATTCGACAAAAGACATTAGAAAATGATTCGTTTAATATGAAAATGCCGGAGAAATAATCAATAGCATTAGTGAAACCAGTGGCATCACTTCCAATTTCATCGAATAGTAGTCCATCTCGAAGTCACTCATATGGTCAGTAAAGACGAAGATATTCCAGTAGCAAATACTAATCGAAATACGACGAATCTGGTTCACAAAACAGTATGCATCGGTGATAAAGCATAGTGGCAAAGATATCAATTTAGAAAGGATTGAAATTATTACGATTTTTCTATAGTTAAACCTAGAGCCATCTATGAAGTAGTATTAGTACTAGCAAAAATATAGAAAATAGAAAATAAAAGAAAAGCTTAGTGGCATCTTTAAAAAATATAATTAAATATTAGAAAAATAGAATATTCGAGATACATGTAATTTTGGTATATAAACGGCGTACATTCGTGAATTGAGATGAAATGTATTTTAAACACGAAAAAGTTATGATTAGTGTCATAGCCCCCACCAGTGACAAGCAGTTGATTTGGTGAAATTAAAAGTATTATTTGAAGTGAATTATTATTGTCAAAGTGTTTTACTGTTGATAAAATAAATCGAAGTGGATTACTGTTGATAAAATAAAGAGTGGTTTAGTATTTTAAATAAATAATAATTGTGAAATTTATTGAGTAAACTATTGTGTTTGAGAGTAGACAGTATTTAAAGTGAAAACTGTTGTGTAGTGTTTATTTGTTTGTGAAGTATTGTGTACATATTTGCGAACAGAAAAAAACAATGAAAGTTATTCACAATCAAGTAATACGAATCGGTAATAGACAAAAACGTAACAATTGGTGACAGTGGTGGGATTGTGCGCAGTGGTTAAAACTGCGGTGTTTGTCGTTGGCGTATAGTAAGACGTTAAAATAACCGTGAGAACTGGATGAGTTTCGGCCCTAGAAAAGATGGTAAGGTTTCAAAATATAAAAAAATAAAAAATAAAAAAAGTGATCATGGACAATTGAATGAATAAACGATTGAAGGAGGAGTTCGTTCTTCTTGATTTACCAACCAGGGTAAATGTGAATTAAAAATAAGACTCCGATGAATTATAAGACTTCCCTGAATTACGATTTGTCGACGGTAATGGTTGCCATGAATCTAATGATCTAACAACAGGGCGGTATAAAACAAATGAAGGAGTATCAGTAGAATGATTTGAAACTGTATAAAGAATGGCAGTTTGAACAAAGCAAACGACTGGATAAATGTCAAAAAGAACAAAACAATCGGCAAGAAAAATACCTAGATTAAAAATTTTTAAAAATCTCTATTACTCTTGATCAGAAAGTAGATAAATCACAAGAAGAGTTTAGAACCAAGGTGCAGGAATTTAAAATAGAGTTTCTATAAGTAAAAATGGATATTCAACAGGTTAAAGAGGAGGTTCAACCTGTTGACAAAAATTTCAACAGACAGTTGAACGTCTTGAAAGAGTGTTCCTTGACGTCAAAAAAATGAAACAACATCGCAAGTATTTGTGAAGATGTCCAACCGTAGAAGCATTATACTAATTTGATACTCTACAGATCGTTCCAAGTAAGCGTGGTGATTACAGAAAAGCAATGCAAATGTTGTAGTGTATATATAGAGAAAATCATAAACGAGAACTCCAAAGAATGGAGGTAACATTTCGTTATCAAAAGACTAGGGACAATACGAGTATGCGACAGGCATCGAGAGGGGTGCATCTACTACATTCTAACATGGCTCTAGATTACATAGAAGAGCTGCCTGCGCAGTAACCAACAAGACGGCATATAGTATTATCAAGATCCAGAAAATTGAGATAGATGAACCAGCGATGAAAAGAAACAACACCTAGTCGACAATAAAATTCAAAAATGTCAACTGAAAGATCATATGCTGGGTTTGTGACTAAACAAGTCATAACTTAGAAGATAGTGAATAATGGCGATAAAACGATCAAGAACACCATCGTTGATGTATAGCAGGCCCAGTAAAAAAGTTTAGAGATTGGACAAGAAAGGGGAGCAGGTAACGATTAAGTCGTTAAACTAAAGCGTGTCAGTTTCGAGGAGCAGAAACTGAATATCACAACCAAATGATTTATAATCTCTATCTTTATCTCAAAATTAGCTAGAGGTGGAACTTCAAAAAAGACATAGCAAGCGGGAGCCAGCTAAATTTAAGATTAAGGTTACTAACGGCTACTGATAGAAATGCGGTAATCAAAGACAAGAAAAGAGTATGGTTACGGATTGAGAACAGCAAGTTTCATCATGAAGTGTTGCATGGATTCCATGAGGGTTAGCAGATCTGTTTTGGATGTTGATCAGGGAGTTTTAAGTTACAACATCTTGAAATTGCATCTGCAAATGAACTATCGAGATCCAGTGATAAGACAAGTTATATTAGACCATCGAGGAAGGTTAGTGGGGAAAATTACAAGAAGGTTGTGGATCACAAAGTTTGTGGGTTGTCGAAGACAATCAGAAGGGTACTAGCGTATCAATTTTAATGGTTTTTGCCATTACTATACATATATTACTGTGCAGGTGATAAAACAAGGTGATTTATAGGAATTCAAAGGCTTTCGGAAAAAGCAGAGATAATGTACATTAACAGTAGTTTTTGTACATCATTAACCACGCGAACTTTCTCTACATCTTTTGGTGAATATTGGATTCGAACCTTATGAAAAGCTTCGTTGTTAAAACGGAAATTATCATTTGTTTTGTACCACAACAGTATAGGATAATGTATAGACCCACCCATGCGACCAAGCAATTTTAAATTGCAAAATATTCAAATTTTCAATTCTCGGCTTCATTAATTGTACACTTGTTGAAGTGCAATACCTAAGTTACATTTTTCTTCTCCAACATGTCAATCTCAGTCATCACGCCAATGAGAGGGAGATGAATAAACTAGTGCTCAACTTATGGAAAATTCTAGACGTTAGGCAAATTTAGAACCTCCAAGAAACATTTTTGTTTAGAACACTTTCCATTTTTGTTGAAATGGACTATTGACACGTTTTTTCCTCAGAGCTCTTTTATCAAACCAAAAGAAAAATCCATAAGTGTTCAAGGTTCATGATCAAGTTTATCATAGAACAAACCATCTGTAATAAGTCATGCTTTATGAAGTAGAAGCTGGAGCAATACAAGAAGCTTGCAATGCAGGTAATGATATTATGCCGATTGTAAATTCGAAGTTCCGCCGAGATCGTTTTCTGAATTTTTCACGACGTTCTGAATTTTTTACCAGAGTTTATATTAAATTCCAATTATTCCATGCCATGATGAAAAAAAGAATATATTTACCTAAATTGGCCGGTTTTTTCCCAGCTGCGTACGCTTTATCATGGTCCATAAAGAAAAGAAAAACTGCACCAAGAAAGCACTAACACTACTAGATTATATGATAGCCTAATAAACGACTTGATATGAGAAAATAAAAGTCGATGCCATCGTCTTTTGTTTGTAGAGTAAAATAAATGTACGGATGGAAAATTTGTAAAATAAAATGAAATCTTACCTGTTAGTTTATAGCTTTGAATTATATCATCGTCATCATAGCACACAATTTTTAAATTTTTGAAGCATTCACGTTCTTTAGCTTTTTGGTATGAGTACCATTTGATTACATTACGATTTGCTTATCAATATCAAAATATGAACCGGAAGCAGTCGACCGTTGCAAATCTTTAACGAAAAAATAATAAATTTCAAATTAGTCAACAAAAAAATCAGATACTTCACATCTTTCATATTTTGGTTGAAACAAAAACAGAACATGTCCAATATTCAAACAAATGCACCCACTCAAGTCAAACTTTGTTTCTGTATCATGCACATATATAGATATAGTGTAATGTAAATTGGGCTTAATCGTGAAATATCATTTTTTTTTACAAAATCCCACAAAAAAATGTCATTGAACTGCGAAGATTAAAATAAAAAATGCCATCGAAAAGGTTTTGTACAATTTGTTTTCCCAATAAATCTATCTGACACAAATCTAATATCCTATTCGTCTTTTTGTCCTATACGAAACAGCAATTATAATTTGATCCAGAAAACAGCATATAATTTTTTTTTGTCCATGTCCTGTTCTCTGCTCCGCATATATATAGTTTCCAATCAAAATCGAAGCAATGAATTTGAAAACACACAACAATTTTTTTTGCGAAAATTAAAATTCTAAATCTTCCTCTTGGTAACACAGGAACAAAAAACCAACCTACAAAAATCTATCGCTAAATAAATAGAATTTTCTATGTGTATATACGAAAAACTATAAAAAAAAAAATAAAAAAATCCACTGATGCAAGGATTCAGCGAATTTTTTTTTTTTATTTATTTTGTGTTGGCTCTATGGAAAATTTAATTAAACGGATTAGCCATCAATCGAAGAGATTTCTCATTTCGTATATATATTTGTTGTTGTTTTAGTGTGCTTTATATTTCATTATTTTTTTTTGGTGTGTGTGTTTTTTTTGTGTGCGCGCCCAAATTGTTGTTGTATTTCTACTCTGTTATTTCACGGAAAAGTATAGAAAAAAAATTAATTTAAAAAAAATAAAAACATCAAACCAACCAACCAAACGCTAACGACAAATTTCGCGAATTTTCCTATTTTCATTTTGTTTTTTTTTTTGTACTATTTTTCGTTTTTCTATTTTATAGTTCAAAGTTTGAAAACAAAAATTTATTTTTTCCAATCATGTTCGTAATTTTACTCTAACTCTTTTCGATTGAGTATGGCAAAGTACCACACACATTCGCCATACTCTTTTGACATAATCAACAAAAAAGAAAGCACAACAAGCAACAAAAATAAAAAAAACAACAACAAAACTAGGAAAAAATACTTGAAGCTTTATTGTGGATATATAAAAAAAAAATTAAATAAAAAATTTC
Source organism: Tipula confusa (assembly GCA_963556175.1). Taxonomy (NCBI): domain Eukaryota; kingdom Metazoa; phylum Arthropoda; class Insecta; order Diptera; family Tipulidae; genus Tipula; species Tipula confusa. Next base: position 89,383,390 of record OY744476.1, read on the forward strand.
GCTGCCGCTTCTATTCCAGCTCTTGCTCTTCCAATTCATCCTTCATCCTATATGTACGTATGTAGTCGCATATAGGGTACAGACCTATATATTATATACGTACATACATATATTTCGAGTACATATAGATTTTTTGAAACAACAATAATAAAATAAACTAAAATTTATAAAAAAAAAAATCGACATTCAGGAATTGTCCAAAAAAAAAAATTGGGAATTAAAAAAGGGAGATTTTCCTCATTTCCGCCACCCACACCGTCGATATTTAATTTAATTTTTTTTTTTCTGTACGTTCCATTATTAGAAAAGTTAAGTTAAAACAAAAACCACCTTTCAAACACGCGAAAATTCATCGAATCACCCCTTTTGTGTGAGTGTCTCGATTTTGGTGTGTTTGTAGTGTGTGTGTGAGAGAGTGGGTCGCGGCTCGCATATAATTTAACTCATTCCGTCGATAAATGTGTCACATTTGCATTTTTATTTTGAAATGTGGATATTTTTTTCGCGAAACATATATAAAAAAAAATATGACGTTAGAGAATGGTGGGTAGATTGGGTGGGGTGTAATTTTTTACGTATTTTTTTGCTAATCGGGTGAATATAATAATATATGCGATATGTGTGCTACATGTAGGGAGGTATTAGTATATATATATATATAGACGGGTAAAATTATAAATTAAAAATAAAATATAAAAATCGTATTATTATTTTTAAATATGTGCGGAGCTAAAAATTAGAGGTGACTTTTGGTGATTGTTCCCCCTTTCGGATTATTTTTATTGTAAATTATTTTACGAATCGATAATATATTCCGAATTTTCATATTTTGTTTTTATTCGTTTCCGTAATTCCACGAAGTATATCAAGTCAATGCAGATGTGAAGGAAGTGGCTTACGAATTGGTAATAAGCTGTTTATCTTTGGCCTCTTTTAACGTGTAATTAACGTGTGAATACACATCTAAATTATTAAATAGAATCAATAAAGAGAAAAGAAGATGTACTTAGAACAAACCTTACATTTTCATCTAAAAAAATTTAATTTTCTTGGGCTGGGAAAATTGGTTTGTTTTTAATTTAAAACAAAAGACATTTGCGGTCCACCATCACCACATGCATATTAACCGTTAGTATAAGAAGCACACTTGACTTAAAATAATTAGTCCTTCACCTCCAATTTAGGAGCAAAGACCACTAATTAGACTAGACCATCTAACTGTATATTGGACTTCTGCTTTTAATTCCCGCCTTGATTAGCCAAGTTATCCATTGCTAGCCCGTGTTCCGTTTCCTTATTGCAATCCCAATATTTAACTGTTTTGAGTTTCTTGGCAGTTCAAAGTATGTTATTGTGTTCATTATTCGTTAAAGATATGTCTTTTCCATCTGGTTGATTTGTTTTAATCTTCTCTCCCCATCCAATACCAAACTTTTGTTGCATTTCCTTTCACCTGGTCAATCACCGACATGAGCAAAATAACAATATTTTTTTCTTCGCGGATTCGCGTTAATTTTTTTTCCGCCAAAATTTGTGGTCTATAAAGTATGTAGATTAAAAATAAATATTTTTTTGCCGAATCGCGTGTTTTTTCTATAAATAAAAATTGGAACCAAAAGCAGTAACAGGAGTAACAAAACAGAAAAGGAACAACCATCATCTGGTTCACCGCCTGCACTTAGCTCATCGCCTGCACTTGGCTTATCAAACCAGTCACATCTAAATATCCCCCTTCTGGTGTGAGCAACAAAGTGCATGGTTTACCACCATTAAAGTTCAATTCTCACTTCATCGCTTAGAGAACAACGATGATAAGTACGCCAATGCACCTGGCACCATGCCACAAGTGACGATACTTATGATCATCGACATTCGTAAAAACCTGCCACCAGAAAATATGTATGAAACTATAAAAGCCGCGTTACTGAACCGCTACACAGTTAGCGAGCAGCAACAACTCGACGAGTTACAGTCATATTTTCGAGCAAAAGAAAATCTACGACCATCCCAATTTTATCGCCAGATGGAACAAGAAGATGGATATTCATTGCTAGTAAATACTAATTTACTTAAACACCTCTGGCTAAAACGCTTGCTAGTTATCTGGCAGATAAGTGCTGATAAGTGACTGTTGACGGTAAATCAGACCTTGCGAAAATGCAACGACAACTAGACTCAACGCAACAAGAGTTTAACAATCTTCAGAGATCAATTAACAACATGAACATTTGTTTTCGGAGAAGATCGCAAGAACAACGTTATTTCAATAACAGATCGAGATCACAGACGAGATCACCCTATTGGCTCCAAACTATAATTTGTTAGTAAAACATAGTCTAGTACATTTACACAAGGTCGGTTATCTTGTGCTAACCCGCGACAACTAGACGCATCAAAACTGAAAGCTGCAAAAACCGAATTTCAGTTTATGACAGATATCGAAATCGGCCACCGCTCATCATCACCAGCATCCTCACCATTGCATATGGTATAAAAAAAGAACAAGGACTAGTGCCCTAGTGGAGATTATCGACAGTTGAACACTGTCACAGTTCCGGAAAGATATCATATTCCACATATACACAGTTTCTCGTTGAATCTTGCCGGTGCCAATATTTTCTCGAAAATAGACTTGATTCAGGCATATCACCACATTTCCATGGCTACAGAGGATATCCACAAAACAGTGATAACGACTCCTTTCGGGGTTTTTGAGTTTACATAAATGCCATATGGTCTTCGGAATGTAGCCCAGACATTCCAGCGATTCCTTAACGAAGAGTTAAAAGCACTCGCCTTCGTCTGTTCTTATATATCGACGATATCTTCATTGCGAGTCACTCCGAGATGGGACAGAGCGAACATCTCTCTCGAGTCAGTATTCCAACGTCTCTTCGGATTTGAATAAATATCAAAGCTTCGAAATGGTTTTTCGGCGTGAAGTCATTTGACTTCTTAAGCCACTCAATTTCGAAAGCTGACTACGTTTAGCCGAACTGTTATCGCCTATTTACCGGCATTTGGTCAAGACTATAGTAAAAAATAGCAAACCCAGAAGAAACTGATCTTGGCCTGAATATTGCAAAACATTTTCACCAAGGTCATGCATTCCCTTGCCGTTGCCACTCTTTTGGCACATCCGTTGACCGACACAGAGTTTAACATTACTAATGACGCCTCCAATATAGTAGTTGGAGCTGTCTTACAACAACTCAACAATAGATGTTGGCAACCATTAGCGTTTTTCTTAAAGCGTTCTTCAGCGGAAAAAATATTACTCTACGTTTAATAGATAATTTCTTGCTATATATTTAGCAATCAGAATCCTTCATTAACAATCCTCTCCAAAATAGATCTCATCAGAACATAACATTTAATTGCCGTGGCAAATAAAGACGTTCACAACACGGCCAATACAACCCTATGCAGTCTCTTTGGATTTATTTGAATGCTATTTGGTCTCATAAATGTTGCCCAAAAGTTTCAACAATTCATCAATGAAGTCATTCGAGATTTAGACTTTCTTTTCACGTTGTTCTCGGAGTCTTACAAAGTGAGGAATAATACAAACGCTATTACAACTTTTCCAGCGACTCGAAGACTTTGGCCCAACATCAGAGTTTAAAATGTATATTTGGTTTGAATTTACTTAATTTCCTCAGCCCCACAATCACAACGAATGGTATTCTTTCAAAGAAGATGGAGTTTATGCTATTAAGGAATTCCCGGCCCTAACATCAATCAAAAGAATCCCTCAGTTTATTAGTATGGTAAGTTAATGCCATCGGTTTATACTTATACTGCTGAAGTTTTTCGCTCCAATTCATGCACACTTGGTCGCTCTGCCAAAGATACTCAAAACAGCAAAAAACGTATGTTGACATAAGGTGCAATATTACAACCGATTCATCAAATACTGCTATTGGATCAATACCACAACAATATAAACACGCAAGTTTGGATCCACTTTCACTACTTGCCAAGAAGCTCCCTAAAACTAAACGAAAATACTCAGCGATTGACCATGAATGTTGGACATCGGCGTCTACATTAATCACTAACCTCTGTCCAGGGCAATTCAGTCGAAAACTAAGGATAATCCAAGACAAGCGTGACATTCGCGAAAAAATGAGAAACGAGAACTGGTGCATTGTTGTGTAAAGAAACCACAATTTGTTTATACACAACTCTCTCCACAATCTCCCTCAAACGCTTCCTATAACATTTTGGCCCAAACAATTCTTTAGCGACTGCAATGCGATGCTGTTTCTGAATAAATAGAGCACTCTTGACACAAGGCACGCTTCAACGAATTTGATCCCGTGTTTATTCTTAGTATTGTTCTAGACAACCCGAAGAAGAAAAGTCAATTTCTACCGCGAGGAGCCATCGTCGCCGACAGAACCTTTGCGTCTACCAAATGGTGGCTCTCCTCACAGAGCATCCTCTTAGAATCCGTTTGTAGTAAGTGACGGGGCCAGCGTACTCGCTATCCTTTTATTTCATGAACGAGATCAGAAATTTTCATTAAATTCATGATCCCGTGGTTGAATAAAACTCGGTAAGTGTCTTCACTGTCGTGTTTGGGGCCAAATATTATGCGCTTAATTCTTTTCTTATATGTCATTAACCATCTCTATAAATCATTGGTCAGAATAAAACTCCCTCAACCCTAAATGACAACGGGTTTGATTAAAACTTTTTACAACTTCAACTTGTCGGCATTTTCAAGGTATTTTGACTTTAGCTGCGGGCGTAAGGCATACATATTACGGTTGCCATCGGCAAAACGTGCTTTAATATCTCGTCTTAAACAATTAATTAGAGTGACTTGGGACCCAAGGAATCGTAAACTTGTCCCTCCTTCAAATGTGTGGTCACCTCTACTAAAACCAATTGCGTCTTATAGCCTCTAAAACCAGTGGTCATATATTTGATTTTGGACTCATTGATTTTGAGACCATCGGAAGCTGTCAATCGTACAAGTGAATTCAGTAGTTCTTTGATACCGTTATTAATCATTCCAATAACCAAGATATCATCTGCATAGGCCAGAACCGAGTTGTCCTGACGATACAAAATATTGTCCTGAGGTAAACACCTTTACCAAAAGATAAGTAGCATGAGATTAAGGAGTATCGGGGACAAAGCATTTCCTTGCCGTACACTATAACTGATTGCAAACATTTCTAATAGCTTGTTCTCAACTTTGACACAACATTGTGACTGAACTACTGTCATTTTACATAACCACACATATTTAGCAGGTATTTCCAGTCATCACAGAATAAACCATAAGCTACCCCGATGAATTGAGTCATGCATATTCCCGCAGTCTGTATCTGACAAGTTTCATATACATCATTTGATACTTAGACTTGTTAACCATTTAGTAAATCAGAGAAAAGCTGCTTTTAAGTGTCGAGCTTTTGATCAATGTTAATACGGAGGTTTCCATCCTGGTTCCCAATGGTGATAGACCTAGATCTGAAGGAATGGTGTTGTCTGGTGATTCCTTTAAAGGAACTACGAGAACTGCGCTCATTGCTTGGTGGTTGTAATCTTTCAACCGAAGTTTTTAATACCTCATAAAAAGCGTTCACATCATCAGAACGGTGGTTGGTTTACAAAAATCAATTGCTTACAAAATTCTGACATTGTGCTTTCTCATCTTCGCAGAAACTAACTTCGCAGTGGAACCTTCTCTTAATAATTAACACATGGTCAATTTTCTTTCAGGACGTCTTACGACGGTGTGTCTAATTATCCAAATGGATATTTTCATGAGGTAAGAATGTGATAGCCAATGAAGTCATGCGCAAAGACATTATTCTTTACCAATTATTGGTCGCTAAACCGTTTTAGGAGTACCGACCTATGTTTTTATTTAAGTCAGTCTGATTTTTGCCAGCTCGAGCATTAAAGTCACCAATCACTGTTCCGACGTCGTGCTCCGGTATAGATGCCATCAAATCATTCAAATTTTTGTAAAATGAGTTTCTATCTTTGGGTTGGCTTGCATCAGTAGGCACTTGAATACAAATGATTCACAGGTTGGCTAGTCAGCACCAAAATTGAGGTCATTTTGGGAAACATAAACGAGGGACCGGTTAAATTTTGGCGGTATCCATATTTTTTTTCAGTTTGTTGATTATTTTAACAGTGAAGTTACTTTACGGATGCGAGTAGTCAGCCCACCTATCCAAACTTTGTTTAGTCGCGTTCTTTTACAAACCACGAAAGATATGGTGAAATTCTAAGGATAGCGCATGCTCGGTAAAAAGTATTTTACGAATCATACGAGTGCTCCCAAAAAAAGAGACCAGAACAATACAAAATTTTCAGTTTCAATTTTTTTTACAAATCCATCCATGTATCGATTTTAAAAAAGTCTTAATATTCGATATAAATTTACTTATTACCATATCATTTATATTTAAAATTTAAATTTAAATTCAAATTAAATAATTTATTACCGTTATTACATCATTTTCGCGTAAATTTTAGCTATTTCGACGTTTGGGCTTAAACAAAGCACAACACGAAAATTATTTAAAGAAACCTTCCCAAAACAGCTTTTTTGTTGTTGTTGTATTTTTCTAATTTATTTTTAGTGATCCCTTTTACAATGTTGATAAGGTGTTGTTGGTGTAATAATAATGATAATTATAATTATTCATTTTACCTGTCATTTTCTTGTCTTGTCAAAAATATTTTTCTACCAAATATTTTTCGTTGTCGTTTTTTTTTTTTTTAATTAAGGAAATTTTTATCGAGTCTAACCCTCATTTTATTGATAATAACTTTTCGTGTCCTTTTTTTTTTTTTGATTATATTTAAACAAAATGCCTTTAATTATTAAATAGTTAAAATTAATGTCAATAATTTGAAATATTTTCAGAGCACGATATATAAAAACAGAAGGAACATTTTAATTGGTTTGACATTTTTTTTTTATTGTGATGTCTCTCGCACATTTTCTATTTTACAATAAATAGTTCGATGATATCCTGAATCCGAACTAGACATATATTTGAATTCCCAATCACATGCAGACACACACACACACGTAATAAAATCACGTCAGGAGGAACATTTACTAAAAATATTCAATCAAATAATATTCAAAGATAAGATAATTAAAAATTAAACAAAAAAATGAGAAAAATCCGACATAAATGGAATGTTAATGCCCAAAACAAAGCAAATGATTTCAGCACACAGCTGTAGGTAAGGTTTATAAATCTATCCGTTTCCACGTAATACAGCTATGTATATATATAGTGACTGTAAAGAGAGTGGTATATGGCAATGGAAATGCAAATAATAATAAAATTACAAGAAGCGATGAAACATGTCATCCTAAAGTGGGAAGTTAAATCAGACGATAATTATAATTCAAAACTGCAAAAAAATGAGGAAAAATTGAGATTGGAAAACATTTTCATATGTACTTTTCCCATACATAAAAAAATGTATTTTCCTGTTCCATAAATATATATATATATATATATATATATATATATATATATATATATATATATATATATATATATATATATATATATATATATATATATATATATATATATAAAGTATGTAGTCTATATGGAAATGGAGGAAAATGGGATTGATTTATTTTCTGTAGATTTTTTAATGGATAGGTAAAAATATGCATATAACAAATATAAATTTTAAAATTATGAAAAGATGACTTGTTGGTTATGTGTATGTATGTATTGCTCTTCCTTTTGCTTACATTTTAAAACTGTTAGAGAACCGGGTGATATTATATTATATTATATTATGATATGATATTAGATTGCATAATATCGATTTGGATCTATGTAACAATGTATACTTATAGGGCTACAAAATATTATTCTGCCATCAATCTCGTAATTTACAGGTCTTATTTGCAATCTTTAGTAAATATTATCAATTTTGTTCTTATAAGTAAGCAAAAAGACTACCGTTTAACTTCTAATAGTCTTGCTTGAACATCTTAATAAGAGCGACTTTATGGAAGTCTTACAATGGTATATTGTATTTAGACATTATTTGCAATATTAAACTCTGCTATTTCTTCTCCTACTTTATCATTGCAATTTGCAAATTGTAAAAGTCGAAAAAGTCAATCGGGTGTGGCATTAACCATTTTAGAAAAGTATGTTGAATCTTTTCTTCCACAATACGTTTCTTAACGCATTAGGCACAATATTTAAAATAAATTTTCCAATTTTACTCACTTTTTTGCTTAAATTTATAGTAGCTTAAAATTACTAATACTCCTAAGAAACTACTATTTGTGCGACTATCCATTAAATGAGAACTTCCCCTTAATGCTAAACTACGCTCTGCTAATCCATGTTCAGTGAAACACAATTATTTGATTACTTCAATAGAGATACCGAAAACCGAGTGGAAGATGTGATTGAACTGATTAGAGGACGTTGGGGTAGCCAATATAACAACGATAGTCTAAGTCGTTATTTTATCGTGTTGAATTATTAAGATTTGGAGATGATGGGCATAGTAATGCTCGTTTTCGATCTGGATGAAGATTTTGTGCTTTTGATTAACTAGTTGTCATTTCAACATACTATGACAGGTAAGGGCTATGTGTAGACTTTGAATTACACTCTTGGCATATTATTATATTTAATATATGCAGTACTAGCAAATTATATGAAAGCTTTTTGCTATCGGTTAATGTCAAAATACCACGATTCTGATAATTGAATTGTGCACAGAATTGCGGTGGTTCAAAGTGACACTTGCAAAGCATCCGAAAAAATTAAGAAAAGTGCAAGATATCAATGTGATTGAAATGTACGCGTTTATCGAAATATTGAAATATGTATCGAGTGGATCGATTGTGAAATTAAATTTAAATTTAAAATTAAATGTTTTAAAATTAAATTTAAATTTGCCTTTTTTTATCTGAAATGATAAAACAAACTATCCTGAATTAGTAAAAATAAATTTAGATACCCGTAACCAAACGCAGAAAGATCCAAAGGAATTTTACATACCTTAGTAATGCGACCTTACTAAAACAGTCCTGGTGCCTTTTACCAAAAGACGTAAATTGCCCCTTGGTTCAGTTAGTCTAAATGATATTACTATCGAGTATTTCAATGAAGTTAAATACCTGGATATTATCCTAAATAATAAACTGAATTGGAACCCTCCTATTAACTCAACTCCCGAACGCGCGGTCAGAGCTATATGGGCTTGTCTGCGTATATTCGGCAGGAATGGGCCTCAGCTCAAAAATGTTTTTGGCTAATTGTAACCTATGGGGTCATAGTTTGGTAGCCTAAGGTAAAGCAAACAATTATTATAAACAAACTAACGTCATTTCAGAGGCTAGCATGTCTCGGAATCATTGGCGCTTTGAGCCTAATGCGGCCATGACAGCCCTCATCGAGCTCACTCTACTTCAAATCTGCGTCAAAAATCAGCTGCTACTAGTGCAGCTAGATTACATTTAGTGAATCAATATATAGTCATGATGATCAAATGGGTCATTTGGGCCTTTCTAATGTACTTTCAGACTTGGATATGTTCTTTAGACACCCGGACGTGATACCCAAAGAACTCTGATTTGGCAGGAATTTCGGGATAACATTTCTTGATAGAACATAGTAGGATACTGGTGGACCTTCTATGGAACCAATCAGCCTAGTCTGGTTCACGGATAGATTAAACATGGAAAGTAGAGTTGACATTAGTGTTTTTGGACCCAACCAAAAAATATGAAAATCACTGGGAACTTATTTCAGTGTTTTTCGAGCCAAAATTCAAGCCATCGAAACTTGCGTCTCAACTGTTATAATTAAATGTCTTAAAGGCGCCCACTTGGAAGAACTGGCATCCAACTGCCTGAATTCTACGTCGGTTAAAAGTTGTTATAAACTGCTGCAATATCTTTCTTGTCATAACAAAATTAGGTTGTGGTGAGTACCTGGTCACAAGGACATCACTGAAAATGAGATAGCGGACGAGCTTGTACGGGCAGGCTCATCGACTACACTCATTGGCACTTCTGTAGCATCCCGTGGGCTTCTTCAGCCTACACAATTAGGAAGTGGGGAACATTTATTTCCTGTCACTGTAATCTGAGATATCATTTGAATAAAATGAACCTGTTCACAGAGATGGATTGCCGACTCTATTTGGAAAAGATAGAAACCACAGAGCACTTACTATGTGAGTGTGTTGCTTTGTGTACACTTAGGTGGCTTAATTTTGAACAGAGGTATTTGGTGAAGTTTTTGGACTAATAAACCCCAATAGCACAACAAATCTTTTATGGTCAGACAAACGGAAATAACTGCCTACTGTGTGTTTTGCTTCAGGCCAATTTATGACAAGCACTGTGTTTTTGAATGTTAACAGTGACTCTTGTAGAGTCAAGGAACCTGATTCCGAAAAAGAAATTTTGGAAGAAAAAACACTGAACTACACTTGTTACATCCACATCTGGCATTTTAACTCCAGGCATATCTAATTTATACCCATATCCACCCAGTTCACTGGGTCACATCCATCAATTTTATTAGTACTAGAGAATACGCCTCCCCAAACACATATTTAAGCTAGTAAAAATGATTAAGATTCTATAGTAATAATCTAGTTATAAAGAACCAAAATACTTGTGATCGTATACAATGATGGAATTAAATTTTTGTCATTACGAAATGTGGAAATTTTACTTCATAATATCGCTGAAGCAGTCAAATAACTTTACGATAATAAACACTTCTCCGTTTTTGGTATACATTTGCCTCGAAAATAACTCTATATTGACAATGTTTTGAATTCCGATGAACTATAATTTCTCCAAAGTTATTCGTTGACCCAAAAAAAAACAAAATGATTTGCTATAAGGTCGATAAAAACTGCATATGTGACGTTTCAGGTATTTGCTTAAAGTTTCAACGAGGTTTGAATCGGTTCAATTTCGATTTTCTTTACCGTACTAATCTTGGCATCTTTGAGTATGAGCTAATTTTCAATCTCTATGATCCAGACATTAGAATCGCGCGTATGACTGAATGGCGTTTAATTTCACCTGACAATATTTTTTATTATAAAAAGTGGTCAATGCTTAATTCTCAATTTATTTTCATGATTTCAAATGGTGGTCAACTTAAAAACTTTACAGTAGACAATAGAAAAGTAAAACCTTTCAGTTCAGTAATGAATTGCATGAGTAATGTTTTGTGCAGATTGTAAAAAAAATTGGCTTATTACGTGCAGTTTTAGTACGAGTTTTAGTGCAGTTTTTATTATATGGCGTGCACACAAGGAAGGGGTCCGCGGATCCGGACACCCCCTAAACATTTTCATTTAAAAAAATTGATTAATCTACCGATACTTGGTGCTCATTTATTTTAATTTCAATTTTTATTTTATTTTGAAAAGAGCTTTCAAAAGAAACTTTTGACGAGATATTGCTTTACATCCCAAGGCAAGTAGATTTTGATATATAAACGTAGTAAAAATAATTTTTAATATTGAATTGAACTGCAAATATTTTAATTTATACTGTGTCCGAAACTCATGATAAATATTTGTGCATACAAATTTTTGAAAAATAATGACATCCAAATTATCTCCATTATGTATAATAATTTTTGACAAATGCCAAAATATTCTATGATAAAAACCAAACTCATCGGATAGCACACTCGAATATATAATAATACATATAAAAACCACTAGCTTGTTTCGTCATACTACCAATCAAAAACCATTTAAGAAAAACTTTTAACTTTTTCGTTGCCATGACAATTTTACTTTAACAATTTTATACGTAACAAAAAATTTATTTAAAAACAAATAAGGCGGGGAAATTTTTTAAATCAACTCTATATTATGCTTTTCGGACAGCGTAATAAAAAATTGGGAATGTAGGGAAATATTTTTTCAAATGTCAAAAATTGTATTCACAATTTTTTTTCATGGGTTTCGGACACAGTCTTAATACAATCTAATTTGCAATTTGCATTTTTTTAAGATAATGTTTTATTTTTCATGCTTTTGATTATGTTAGTCGAATTTTATGGGATATTTATAAATTCTTATGTACATTTTAAATTTTGTTTGACAAGAATGTTTTGTTATTTTGGATTCTTCCCTAAATTTTTTTTTGTGAGCGCTCCTGCTTAGTCACTGTAGCCTTTTTTTGCATAGAAATACTTATGCTTAACATTCCAAACAAAAAAAAATCCATCTAAAGTCTTACGTTATATGAATTAATCCTAATTATAGTGCTAGATTATCTGTAAACCACAATGGAGAACATGATAATTTGATAATTTCACCTAAGGAGACTTGTATGATTTTTAATACATAAAAAATGAGAGAAGATAGATCATGTTTCTAGAAGTAGGTAGTATAAATCGCATTCCCTTAGTTAGCTTATTGTGCAGAGACTTGAGAAATGTCGGTAATATGGAATTACATATGCATATTGCTACTTTCAGATGTAAGTAACTGACAAGAAACTTTACTTTAGAACTTTATTTTAAAAATAGGTCCCACTTCTACCAGAAAACTTAATAAGTAACGAGATTTACATCTAAGTATATCCGGTCACTTCATATAAGATTATAGTAATATTAATTGCCATCTCAGATTGAAATTATTTATTTAAAAATACTTTGTGCCTCTTACCTCAATCGAAATGTAGGTCCAGTGCAAATATAAGTACCTCTGTAGCCTTTGTTAGGTTACAACTATATAAATTAATCCGTTTTCTTTAATAAAACAAAAGAGAGAGGTAGTAAATATTCACCTTAAGAACTATAAAAAAAAACCTTCTGATGGATTACCAATATCGGTTATGGAGAATCGTTCTTCAGGTGGGCTCATTGCCTATATTTTAATAGAAATTTTAATAAAAAGCCAACGGGGCACTGATCAAGGTATAGTTAAAATTCCGTATAATCTTTCCAATTCATTAAAAAACATCTCGTAACTTGTCACAAACCTGGATTACCAGTAAATTGATTTCTTGAACATTTTGCAGTATCAAATGAAAACTATCGGCAATTTGTAAAATTAGTCATGGCGTTGCGAAAATATGTCCTGTCCAAAATATAGTATAGCATGAATAGTTTATAAAATTGGTTGATAACATTTGAGAAAAAAGTAGTGCTATAATAATGTTTAGTCCAAAACAAGATGAAGGCAGCAAATACTGATTTGTTTCTAGTTATATATTTTAGGAACTTAATTAAAACTTTTAGTTTCCGATTGCATAGCGAATGCCGCCATCCTGAGTTTGAAATTATCGGTTTACAAAAAATTATCGGTTTACAAATATATTACAGATGAAATTTAAATTACAAATTGATCAAATTGTTTTTGGGCTGATCACCTAAACCTGCTCCCACACAATTTGTAATAATGGGTTCAAAGGGTCCCTTTCGAGACGACGTAAGAAACGTTAATGGTACCTTTATTCCAAAATTAGTGTAATGAACCGCCGTTTATGAAGTATCGTTAATGACCGTGAGCATGCGGACGATTTACGATTTAGGTGTTGATTTTGTACAGATAGTAAAGAGTAACGATGACTTTTTGAACTAATAAATATCTTTTCTAATTGTATAAAACAAAACAAAAACGGTTTACCATGGGAAATGTTGATGCCAAATTGTTGATTCGGTTCGACCAGTAACAGCAATGGATTTTAGTATGTGAAAATGTTTCTGAATTAAGTTACAGACAGAGGTTATAAACATTGGTTAATATAATTTTTATGTAAACATTATTCGTTGCCATGTATACACGAGATTTTTATTGATTTTACAAGAAATGAATCGCTCTCTTTCTACGGCTCTTATAAAAAGAATAGGTCCAATAAAAAAAATTTAGCACATTTGACTAATTTTGTTTCACATTTTAATGAGATTTTAAACGAATATAAATTAATTATTAAACCAATGCATCCACCACTATTCACCTCTCGTTTAGCAAGTTTGGGAACCGAATATTCAGCCGTTTAAGAGATGTCAATTAGACTGTGCGGAGCAGTGATTTAGCACCGATGAACTTTTTTTATTAGAGTTTCTTTGAATATAGATGATGTTATTCGGATAATCTAGCGACAATTCTAGCTTAAAAACCAAACATTGCGACTCTTATTCGCCGAAATCATTGAAAAAGTTCTGGAAAACTGGACTCTCAAGATGGCCTAATTTAAGCCCACTAGAAGAAGCTACATGGACGAAATTATTTTTCTTCTTAAATCAGAGGCTCCAAACTCAACAATTTAAAATCCTAGGATTTAAAGGTAGTTAAAAAGAAACTCTTTAAAATTATCATGCTTTTTGTCTTTAATTACTCTAAATGTATTCTTATGCCCTAAGTTTCACATAATTTATTTTAAATTTTGTTCAACTGTAGGCCAGGTAATATGAGTGGGGACATTTAAACAAAAAAAAAAAAAAAAAAACTGTAGACCATTTAATATGTAAACTATTTCGGACCATGAATAGAGGTTTTACGGTATAATTTTATTTTAAGGATTCCTGCAGTAAGTAATTTCCAGCTATTCGTTGATGTCGAAAAAAAATTTGTTCCCACCAAATTAAGTGAATAGGCAGCACAAGATACATGCACCACTAAAAGACAAACCTTTTTAATCCACAACTGCAATATTATTTGCCGGTTTACTTCTGCAAAAACGATTAATGGTATGGCTCTAAATTTGCTACCCTAGGCCAGGGCCTATTGACAAATGAGGCACTGGAAGTGCTTCTAACTTTACAAAAGAACAGATTAGTGAATTCTTAAATACAAAAAAGTAAAACTTGGTTAGCTTAAGTCTTTATATAAAGTAACACAGTGATGAATAAAAGATCGTCATCGTTTTTTAAAATCCAATGTTCTGACGCATACAAGAAGGTTTATACCTAAAATATCATCATTTACAATATGTCCTCGTATGTTAACATTGATTCAACACTTTCAAGGAATGAAATCCTTTCAATGGATTCTCTGAAATTTATATTATTAACTGTCAACGAAGGTTAACTGATTTCTCCTTTATTTGGAAAACACCTTATATTAAACGGGTACCCAAAAAGTGATACAGCTTGCTATGTATATAACTGCCAATTGAGTTGGAGTACTTTCTTCTAAAGTAATAGAATTAAAATAGAACACTCACTTTACAAAAAATATGATTTGCTGATTTAACCTGAGTAGACTAAATATTTATAAGGGTTTAATGTTATAAAGTTTTCTCTGACTTCAATGCACAGTCCAAACGGCTGGCTCACCTCAACGATGTTTTAAATCAAATTTGTCTTCATTCGTTAGTCTTTAAGACATACGGATGTATTTGTCATAAAACGGTTAATTCAACTGATTTGTAATGTTTAATCGATTTTCTAAAATATAATTTAAATTAATTTTAAAGTTTTGTGTCAAACAAAAGGTATATAAATTAGATTTTTGTTATATGACATATAGATATATTTTAGGCGATTTTTTAAAATCGTATTTTTAATATTTTCGGTGTTGTTGTGTCAGTTAAAGTGAATAATAAGATTTTCATGCAAATACTTGATGTATTTGCTTGTTACTTGATTTGTTTTATTATTGTATTGTTGTGCTATTACATTATTATATATTTTTTTTAATTTGTATATTTTCATATTTTCGTACTATTGTATTATTGTGTTGTTATATTTTTAATATAGGTATATTATTGTGTTTTTTATTTTTGAATTATTTACTATTACAAAGAATAATTTTTAGCTTCAAAAAATTTGTATTTTCAGGCGAAAATTAATTTAATTTATTATAGCGTATGGCTAAGAGCAAGTAGTTAATTAATAGACTTTGTTTTCAGGGAATCTTTGCAGATTACAGATGAATGGTGGCACACTGGAATCTATGATTTGAGATGACAGAATCAGAAAAATTGTGATTGTCTTATGCTAACAGTAGTTTGAATATTGACTACCGGGAAACCAGACCATTTCTGTCATTACACCACAAAAATTTACTAACTATCGGCTACCAAGGTGACTATAACCGGGTCGATTTTAATAATTTAACTAATATCCTGCCTTATCCTTCCAAGTTTATGTAAAAACGGGAGCACGGTGGGCCCGTAGCTTTCCGGGATATCCTGCTTAGTGCTTGACCGAACATTCTTAATCTATCAATCAAAAAAAAAAATCGTTACTCTTCCTGAGTAATCGTTACTCTTCCTGTTCTTTCAGTTATTTCGTAAATTTGTAGAGTACATTTTGTAAAGGGAACTACTCTATGTAGAGTGATTTTTATCTTACACGACTTGCAAGATTTGTCTTTAATATTGGCCATCACTTAAAATTAAAACCTTTAAATCTTTAGGGTACTGATCAAGGGTTTGTGCAAATAAAAATAACTCTTTTTTGAAAATCTGAGAACTTGTATACCTAAATAAATTTTTAGCAAAAGTATTTCTCCAATGTTTTACAGCTACTATGTTTTAGGTCAGATATTTGAAAAATATGTAAAAGAGTCAAAAAGGTCTATAATACGTTGCAGATGCCAAGAAACTGATACTGTCAAGTGTTAGAAAGACCCTACGGCTATGAATGCATAAGGATGTGGCAATAGGATCCTGACCTTCAGGTATGAGAAACGACTATTGACATAAAAGAGTAGTATTAATACTATTTGACATTAAACCAAACCAAGACATTGACCAACCATGACTCCAAACACTTTGCAAGAAAAGTCACTATTTGGAATGTTCTTAGTAACGTCGGGGACAATGTCAGTTTTAAGTACAAAATTACTATTTTGATTGTAAATGTTAAACCTTCCGACTAGGAACAGTTTTATATAGACACAACTTAAGTACGATGAAACAATTTTTAAGTTTTGCAAATTCTAATGAACGTAAAAGATCCCTTAGCTGAAAAAAGCATTGCACTGGCCAAACCAAGAAAAACTATTTAATTGCAAAAGTCTAAACCAAAAACTGCAAATACTTTGCAAGCACCCGGTAAAGATATTATATATAGAATTTATAATACATTTGAAAAATAAAAATTCTACCATTTTCAGTACTATATCCCCAAATGTCTGTTCTTCTTTTATAAATGTGTCCAGATTTTATCTTTCCTATTTAGAAATGGAAAAAAGGCAAAATAATGTAATTCTTGATTTTAAGAGATAGATATTTCATTATTACAGTTAAAATTATAGAATTTTTTTCTATTTATTTAGTATAAGTTCATTATATAAGATCGATACTGTATGGCATAGAATTAAAATTATTATTATTGTTGGTTTTATTGTATAAATAGTTTTTTTTTTGGTTATAATAGTATTAAATTATTATGTATATATGTATGTATAAATATATATATAAAGGATTGAACTTTACTAATACTAATATGGGGCTTCTGTTATCAGTACGATAGAAGTAACATAAAAATAACATTCCCATTGAAATACTATATACAGTATCTGTGTGCTGTAGGAAGAAAATCCAAAAATGTATATTTTAAAAATGAAAAATCATTTAAAATGAATGATACGTTTATTGCAAAAATATGTAATTTTCCGAAAAGAAAATTAGAGAATAACAAAAAAAAAAAAAAACTAAAAATCTGATTCCATATAATACTACATAAATGTTATGAAGTATAATATGAAGACATGAATGTGTATCTGGGAAAAAAGGTTAGTATTTCAAAGTGAAAGAGTAACATAAATAAAATTGTCTCTTCATTAGAGTAAATGGTACAAACGTATATTGTGTTACTATGCAAAATATGAAATATGTTGCAAAAATGGTACTCTTGTACACAACATTGGTTATTTAAAACTTAAGAAGGTTTGCCACGTTACAGACGGTATGGAAGTTATTGAAGTAATATCGAGCAATTGGCGTAGTGGTTAAAACAGCGGTGTTTTGGTCGAGAAGAACAGTACTCGAATCCCAATGTGTGAGAGAGATCAAAAATGGATTTTTCATAACTTGATTGCGATCGGTGATGACGATAAACGCAACTATGACCCTATTGCAATACAAAATTCATGGGCTGAGCTGTCATCTATGCCAGTACAAGATGGTTGGAGCAATCTGTAGTCATGTAATAGGACGTTAAATTAACCTCGAAAGAGTTTAACCTCAAAAAACCTCCTAAAAAAGAAAGATATAACTCTTTCACATCTTACTTCATATGGGGAAAACCCAATTTGATTCTAAAGAGAACCCCATGGGTATCTATACAACTATATCTTTATCTAGTGCAATGTGGCCTTTTGAATTGGTCAACTCCAAACGTTGAATAAACAAAGCACCCGCGTTTTTTTAATGAGGCTAATAACTGAAACAGAACACAAAAATTGAGTTTAGTCATATTTTTTCTCCGCTTTTTCTGTCTACAAGCCTTACAAAAAGTTATGCTTTGCAATTTTTTCGAATAGCTATTGATTATTATCGATTATTAGACAGTTTTAGGGAAGTAATGTGTTCTTTCATAGTTCCTTTTATTAAAGTATGTGATTATTGTTTAGCTTTGTCTGTTCAATATAATTAGACTATTCTGGTTATTGGAAACCAATATTTTATTTTTTTAGTAGTCAAGTAATCTTAAGGATTTGTAAACCAGCCTCCAGGTTCTTCACTTAAAAAATATATTAAAGTCTTTGCCGCTTTATAGCATGATTATTTTAAGTTTAAAATATTGAAATTTTTTGTTGTGCGCTCCGAGTAGTATTCGTGTAGCTGATTCGATCAACCTCGAGGTGGGTTAGGAAATTCTTTTAATACCCATTAAATTCGATTAATTCTTTAATAACATGGTTCTTGACGTGCTTTAAACTCGTCACTTCTAATTTTTAAGTCCTGAATTTTTTATTAATATCAGTTGATTATTTGTTAATTCGTTGTTTCTTTTTTGAATATATTTTTTTTTTTTTGGGAAAATCGCAAAAGCACTAAGGAAAATCTTGATAAATAGTATCAATTCGTTGTTATTTTATAGTAATGTTTGGCCATATTTCAACCTAATCCAAATGAACTTTTACATCGACTCATAATCTTCGATGAAACATGGACTCACTAAACACTTCTTAAACAAAAGAACAATACTAAACAATGGATTGAAGCTGGTGCACCGAAGAAGGCAAGAGTGGTTGCATCGGCAGGCAAGGTTCTGGTGAATATTTTTTGGAATGCAAAAGGTGTGATACTTATCGAACATCTTAAGGCACAAAAAACAATCACATGAGTTTTTTACTGGACAAATTCAATGTTAAAGTACAGAAAAAATGCGCACATTTGGCAAAGAAGAAATTGTTTTTTCATCATGACGAGGCCACAGCTCACACCTCAAGAAAAACTAAAATTAAAAAAAGACAATAAATTATGATAGGAATTGCTTCCGCATCAACCATATCCTCTAGATACAGCCTCTAGTAACTTTTTCTTGTTTTCAATCTTAAAAAATGGCTTGGTGGAAAGAGATTCACGACAAATGATGAAGATGAAAAATGCTTACGAAAATTCATGCAAGTTGTGACTGTATAACATTATTCACCCAGAGCATTGGTGACCGACGTAAGGTCGAAATGTTATATTTTCAAACTGATTTTAACTTCATCTTTGTCCACCGATCATTTATATCGGTTTTGGATAATTAAATTCTTACATGGATCCTCTGATTCTATTTTTCAGCTAAGTGTTTGTAAAAATAGCACAATGCTTTGTAGACATTCAAATAACATTGTTTCAAGCAATATAAGTCTCATTTTATCTATTTTTATAACAAAAGACTCAAATTCAAAAAAAGAACAAATACTTTGCTTTATATTCTGCTTAGAACAAACTAATTGCCTCTCTATCATGTAATCTTCCTGTCGGCTACCAGCTCCCAACGTTCAACATAGTTTATGTGCACTCGTCCTATAAGAAAAGGTCATATGGTGTTCATATTTTTAAATTTTCATATGTAGCAAGTGGATTGATATGCCAACACTTAAAAATAGACACCGTCTGAAATTGTATTCACCGTTCAATGTCCCTATTGTATGGTAAAGATAATGCTTAGCAGGTTCTACTCCGGAATCGTACATTAAACCAAACTATGGGATACCAAGTGGTGAAAATTTCCAGAATTTTTTTCAAGCCTTGCTAATAAATTAATTTGATTGGTCATAAAACGGTTAATTCATTTGATTTGTAATGTTAAATCAATTATTTTCAAATCTAATTTATATTATAATTTGTATAATTTTATATTTTTAATGATGTAATAAATTAATTAATTGTAAATTTCAAGCAAAAACTGTTCCAATTTATTACAGCATACGGCTTGGAAAAATTAGCCCATCAATAGATTTTGTTTTTAGGGAATTTTTTTTTGCAGATTACAATTAAATGGTGGTACTCTGGAGTTGCTGATAAGAGATGAAAGAATACAGAAAACAGAATGCAGAGCAGTTCAACAAAATTGTGGTAACAGTAGTTAAAATATTGGCTACCGGGAAACCGGACCAATTCTATCATTAATGATACACCTTTCCTTTCCCTACACCACAAAAGTAGAAAAGAATGGTGCTGTAATGATCATGAGGTGTCTGAAACTGGGACGTTTCTTTCATACATGGACAAATATTTATAGAAATATAAATATATGAAAATCCCTCCTATCGTACCGTTTGTTAAATGTAAAAAGGTTGTGGTAATAGGACCGGCGTTAACCGGAACATTTGACAAGCGCTTTTTTTCGCACAGACTTGTTAATAAAATAATTTGGCTTTGTATATCTATACATTTTATATAGACCATGCAATTCAGAATTTGCTGCTACGCCATTATTTCTATTAACAGAAACCACATTCTTGCATAATCCATAGTTCCAATTAATCTGTAGTGGACCTACTACGTTTGATGTTTCTTGCACACCGATTGGTGCACAAGAAATTGGTTCTATCACCCCGTTTCAACTGAAATCTTTCGGGGAATCGTGATTTGATATTTCATACACTAAGATTGGTAAATACGCGTGTAAGAAAAATTTACAACGAAAAGTGTTTCAGCTGATTGAAGCTGGTTTGGCTATACTCAACTGAACAGAGTTTCTTATTTTTCTTACTGAACGTCTTTATGTGAACGTCGAGAAAAAATCCAATTGGATTGGCTATTTATTCAAAACCGTGTTTGTGAGGGCTTGTCACTGTACGGTGGATCAGGTGCTTATGAATAAGTACGACCCACGGGTTTCATCATACGAATAAATGAATCCTAAGTTGCGCGAGATTTAGGTTATGAATTTAGCATTCGATTGCTCGGTTGTCGCTTGTAGCAGAACATGGTATTTCGAATGCCAGATTTAGCCTATTTACGGTGATTGTTAGTTGTTTGCCTTTGATTTTGACCACAGCAGTGTTTCGTAGGTTTTACATTACTTTGTATGGGCCTTCATATGGCGGAAGCAAGCCAGTTCAAATTTTATCTGAACGGACAAAAACAAAATTGCAATTTTCCAATGATTTCGGTAGGAATATGTCATTTTGCTTCATTTGACGAGGTTACGTCGGGATAAGGTTTTTCAAATTTGTATGTGCGTTTGGAGTTTTGAGCGTTGACAAGCATAACTATACAACTTTGCCCAATAGGATTTATCTTTGTTTATATTAGGCCAAGAATAACACGCGGTTATCAATTTCCTAGAGTCACAGACATCAAGATGCGAAAGATTATGTATGATGTCGAAGATATTGTTTCATAGTATTTCTGCGATATATGACCGATTAGTGCCCATCGACGTTTTACAGGAGATTTCCGGGTAGGTTGAAAACCTCTAGTTGTATGTTAGAAATAAGGTGACGGTCGGTCCCAGAAAGTAAATTCTAAAGTTCTAAGTTTGCTTTTTATTAATAATTTTATTAATGTTGAAATGCGTATTGACTGTCGCTGTTTCGATATCGTTGGTGTGAGAAAAACTTTCTGAGACGACCGTATGTTTTCCTTGAACATGCTGAATTTCCGTGCTTCTAAAGAGGTTGATTTTTTTCCGTCATCAATTGTACTTCCCGAATCAGGCTTATGATAGGTGTAAATTGCAATGTCCCGACATTTAACAAAATATCGGAAATGCTTCATGGATAGATAAAATGCAAGTGTTCCCAGTCTGAATATTTTTTTCAGCATCCGACAGTTTCTTAAAAAAGAATTCCAGTGGCCGCCAACAATCATTACTGAATTATTGCAATACTGCGCCGACGGCAATGTTGGATGCATCTATAGGTTAAACGAACTACGCGTTATTTATTGGACGTTTTGTTAGTCGTTTTTGGCTTCTTGAGTGAAGTAGCGAAGTGTGAATGAATTGGGGCCAACATTTTGGCAAGTTTAGGAATAAAACGATGGTTATTATTTTTTATCCCAATTAACTGATGAATGCGCTTAATTGATTCATTCCCTAATGGCATTAATTTTCCCTGATGAAGGCAAAGTGCCATTTGGAGTTAGTTTTTAAATGAGTAAGTCAAGATTGCTTGAAAAACGCATTTGAGTCCCTTGATTATTACGCCGAATTTGACTAACCTGGCTTCCTCATTTTTCGATGCAACTAGAATATCGTAAATTTAGACAAAAACGAAATCTAAACAAATCTATCTTGGAGATTTACATAGAGAAATTGTGTACGTGAGAAATCGTAAAGCTGTCCGGTAATCCCTACACGGCCTCTAATCTAAATTTTTTTTCATTACCATGTGTATAGTGGACAAGAAACGGTTGATGCCAACATTCAGAAAATCCTTAATTCCACCATATGCTGAAATCTATTGCGATATTAAAACTCTTTCATATTTGACCAAATCAATAAACAGAATAATCAATGAGAGCCCTCATACTAACAATACTTTCCAAAGCAAGTCGAATATTTCATCCCTTGGAGCGGTTGTCTTTGGTAGTCACTGAAATAAACAGATTCTTGCAGTGCGTTGTGTTATTTTCTTTCAAACTGATATCTGCTAAGGAAGCTAAGCTGCAGTCGGGTCCTTGCCTGATTACCAAATCGTGCTAGACTAGGAATATTATCACGATACCATTTATGGGGAATTTGGATTATACTTTTCTGACAATTTGGTGGATTGTACCTCTATAGTAACATGAGCATGTTTACATACTGAACTTACCAAAAGCTACCTGTAGTGTCTTGGATCACAGTGGTAAATCGATCGAATGAGCTTGACCAGCTCTCAAAATTCCGGTACTTAAGAATTAAATTGCTAATTTCTAGGTGAATTTGAGACCTAGTTACTTATATAATTTAATGAGAAATATTGCAGTAGTACAGAAACTAATGAATGGAAAGTTATGTAATTCTTACCTTATCATATTGTTTGAAATTACGTCACAAAATCGGTACGATTTTAATTTAATTAAAAAGTGATACTGATAGCTGAATTTAACTGTAAGTCACGCAAACCACCAATGTTCATCGTAAGTTCATTCCGTGAACGAAACCACCCACCAAGTATCACCATTAAATATAACAACACCTACACAATCATCTGAAAATTGTATCAATACACAAATCGAGTTTCATGAATATACAATTTTCACGTTTTAATTTTCTTCGTCAAATTTTAAAATAAAATAATTTTTTTGTAATTTATGAGAATAAAGAAAATACAAATTTCCCATTGGCATAAAAAAGGGTTGTATTTTTATTTTTCTATTATTATTTTCACTTTTATTTATACATTTCCATATATTTTCCTTTTTTTTTTAATTGGAAAATTAAGTAAAATTCAAATAAAAATGGAAAATAAATTGATGAATTTCTATTTTATTGTCATTTAGAAAAGAATATTTTAAAATAAAATAATTTTTTTAGAACCATTTTAGATCAAACGAAGAAAGGGGTTGTATTCCGCGTGCACGTATGTAAATATGTAGATACATTTACAAAAAAAAAATACAAAAAAAACTGTGTGGACGGTCGACGGTATCATAAATGTAAGTAATACTTTTTAACTAAAAATGATCACGATATAATTGAACTCATGTCCCCCATGTAATACTGTAATTTAGTCCAGTTCAATTTTTTTTTTGTATTTTTTTTTAATATTAAAGTCTCCACTCTTTCGGCATAAATTTGAATATCATTAAACTAATACTATTTTTTTTTATATGTTTGTGTATATTTTCCGCTGTTCCATTCGATCCAACAACAAATACGAAGTGAAAAAAAAAACAGAAAAAAAAGTGTCCAGAGTGCGACGCGGGGTAGGTACAAAAAAATATATTTAAATCCAATTCTTCACAATCAAGCAAAGAGGCGACCTGGAAAAAATTGAATCTCTTTTAACTTTTTTTTTTTGTTTTGGTTTTAATTCTTTTTGTTTATTTTTGTTTATATTATGAAAAAATAAAGTAGAAAAAATACATAATCTTCTAATTAAACCTCAATTAAGTGAGTATGCAAATTAGTTAGAAGGCTTTAATTTTAATTTCTTTTTTTTTTTCGTTTGTATTTTAATTTTAATTTTATTTTATTTCCTGATAACAAAAAAAAATGTTCGGAACGAAGCAATAATATCATGGTACAGTGAAAACATATTCGGTGCTGAGAATTACTCTTATATACTATAATATGTACATAAAATCGTTATCACGATTACATTGGTATATTACATAAAGCGTCTCTAACTATTATCGAAATAGGAATTTTATTTAAGTAAATTAAGTGGATTACATTGAATGGGTTTCAGTGGCTGAGTTCATTTTTGGACTTTTTAAATAAAATGGTTAGGAAACTAATGGCCAGTAAAAATGATAAAAATTTTTGCACTAGTGACTTTTCTGTATTGTTATCATTTATGTGATATTTATATAATTTGCAATCCCCACTAATTCTTAAAATTCTATATAGCCCATTGAAAAACAATCTATTTTTTTCCTCCTTTGTTAATTATACCATCAGCAACTGTAATAGACTTGATCATGTAAATCTGGGTGTAGGCCAACGTTTAAGTCAAGATACATATAGAACTTCCTAAGTCGACCCCGGTAAAATTCGTTTAAGTATGCCTTATTCTTAGTTTCATTTATTAGTTCAATTTATGTTACAATTTCTTAGGATACCACTGCTTTCATCGGTCCACATAAATAAACATATAATACAGGTGGAAAGGGAGATCTTGTGGGTCAATTAATTGAACCCTTACTTTAAATCCAATTATTTAGATAATTTTCGATTAATAAATTCTTAACATTTATACCTTAGTGACTAGGAGCACCATCATGTTGATATGTGTGCCAGAATCTACTTAATACAGAAACCGCATAGAGGAAGAGAAGCAAATCATTTTAAAATAATTGTAAATAACGTTCGCTGTTTAATGTCGGTAATATGAATCGTAAACAAAATGGATGTTAATTCCCTACCTGAGAACAGTGCCATGATAATAATAATTTTTTTAAATTAGTTAGAATTCTGGATTCACAACACAAGAAAATCTTTCAACACTAATGAAAATGTTTAATTTTTGTTTTTTCATCATTAAACATCGCCTACTGTTTTACTGATCAAAAAAATTGTTGCAACTTTTACTCTACTACATTTCCTAAATTGCTTAAAAATAAACGGTTTAAGTAAAAATGTTGGCATGTGGATACAAATAATGTATTTGGAGATTGTAGAAAATATAAAGGCGAATTAAAATCATCATATCTTTTAAACGGTTGAAGACGAAAGTTAACAATTTGGATTTTCCAAATAGCCTAAATAATTACCAGTCGGTTCTTCTTTTACAGTTAATTTAAATATTTTGTACGTTACAGTTTAATATTTATGTGTACTTTTTTTATAAATTAGTCTTCCTAGTTTATAAACCAGTCTTCCTGGAGTCTTCCTCGACAAATGGATATTTCCAAATTACACCAATTTCACCAACTATTATTGATCAGTGATAATAATGGCCGACAAACAAAGCGAAAACGAAATTGAAAAATTGGTGCGTTGGTGTTAAAATTCAGTTCAGGTCACATCCAAAAATTGTATGATGGGTTTCAGGTACATGAGAGATTGTTTTAAGTTGTTGGATTTTGAAATTAGATGAGTGTTTCGATAACTACCATATAATTTATATTAAACTAGCTGACTTGCCATCAGAGTTAGAGGAGAAAAAAATTCTAGAAGAAATTGAATTAGACTATTGTGATTTCCAAGAGTTTGTGGTAACATTTTTGTACGTAAAACAATTAAGTTTTTACTAGGTTGTTTTCCAATTTTAGCCTCATTAAGTAATAATAGTAAAATTGATGTGGCTGGGGTATCTGCATTTATAGGAAATCTCATTATAAATCATTTATTTCATCAGAAGTGCTAGAAGTAGTTAAAGCTCATATTTGTGGCAACCATTCGTGGAAAAAAATCTATTAATGAATTTATTCAAAACCAAACCGTAGGTTTAAATAACTAAACGTTGAGTTGCAGGTACAGCTAAAACGACGCAACAAAAATGGTCTTCTAATTCACCAGAAATTCTCAATGATATACTACCAGAAGATCGTGAATCTTTGCTTCAGATCGATGAATCCAAGTATGTCAAATTATTGGGCATGTACTGGGAACCTCAAGTCGATGAATTTCATTTTCATGTCACACTCTTAGAAAGGACTCAAATCACAAATAGGACTATTACCAGCAACATTGCGCTAATTTTTGATTCTCTTTGTTTATCAGCTCCAGTGTCTACAACAGTTGTGGCAGCTCAAACGTGCTTAGGATGAATCTCTGCTACAAATTCTACATACCAAATGGCAACGCTTCAGAGGCCAACTTCTTCAGCTTGACAAGCTCAAAATCAATTGTCATCTCTTCAAAAGTCCTTCGTCAGTCAACGTGCAATTACATGAGTTTGCTGATGCGAGCAAACGAGCATAAGGTGCGGTCATTTATACAAGATGTGTTGACCAAGAGGGCGAAGTAGTCGTCCAACTTTTATGTTCAAAGTCGAGAGTATTTCCATTACGAAAAACTACTCCTCCTCCTTAGAGCTCTGCGCTGCCAATCTTCTCGCAGACCTAGCACATTAATTACTCGCAATAATTAATTTCAAGGTCAGCAACGTTTTTTATTGGCTCAAGTCTGAATCATCTACTTCGAATACATTTGTTGCCAATACACTGTCCGCAGTATCCAACAATTTACCAACGTTAACGATTGGCATCATGTCAAATCCAAACAAAATCCTGCAGATATTGTTTCCCGTGGAATCATGTCAAAGAAGTTGCTTAACAGTTCAATGTGGTTCAATGGACCGCAATTCTTATCAACAGATGATCAAAATTGGACAGTAAAACAATCTTCACTCGAATGCTCTCTACCTAAACTTCGAAACAACAAGTCAGTTAAAGTTGTCATGAATGATGAATCGAAGACAAATTATGGAAATGATTTAGTCAAATCAATAAAGTACCAAAACGATTTAAGAAGCCTACGCAAGATCATGGCTTGGATCAAGAGATTTATTTCTAACTGCCGTTTACACTGTCGACTGCGAGGCCAGTGGGAAAAAAGAACAAATGCTGCTCTATCAACTGAAGAAATTGGGAATAGTCTACAGAGTATCGCTAAAATTGTGCAAGCCAGAGCATTACATGATGAAAATAAGGATACTGCCATCAAAAGGCTTACCAATAAAAAAATGTATAAGTTCATTACTCCCTTTCTTAGACGATAAAGGCATATTGAAAGTCGGTGGCCGCCTTCAGAAGTTTTCATTACCATTCTTGTCCAACCATCCTATACTTCTTCCATTCACAATAACTTTAATGTCCGAGTGTCATTATAGATTGATGCAAGTTGGACCTCAAGCTATGCTAGCGGCAATTCGGTAAAACTTCTGGCCATTAAAAGGACGCCACTTGGCTAGTAACATATATGAATCCTGTATTAATTGTTTCAAAATGGCTCCTCGTTCGATATCTCATGGGTAACCTTCCGACTCACAGGATCAACTATGCACCAACATTTAGTGTAATTGGCGTGGATTACTGTGGCTCTTTTTACATCCACTATAAAGTCCAAGAGAAGACTGCTACCAAAGCATATTTAGCAATATCTATATGCTTTTCAGTGAAGGATGTCCATTTAGAACTTGTGTCAGACTTGACAACGGATGCCTTTATAGGTGCTCTAAAGAGGTTGATTGCTACCAGAGGGATATGTCATCATAAATATTCCGAACTTCAACAATTGCGTAACTAACACCTATATCTTCGAGTCCTGACGGCCTAAATGCCTTGACTCCTGGTCATTTTAATCGGTCGTCCTCTCAACACAATCATTAAACCAAACACAACTAACGAATATATCAACTGTATGGCGGTGGTGATTGGTTCAGCGGTTACAACAACATTTTTGGTCTCTTTAATTGAAGAACTACTTATGTGAACTTCAACATAGAAGAAAATGGACCACCGGTACTAAATTGGTTTCACAAGGTGAATTAATGCTGCTTAAAGAATAAAATATTCCTCCGCTAAAATGGAAAATGGAACGAGTCATCGCAATATATCCTGGCGATGATGATCATACTAGAGTTGCAATAAAAATTAAATTAAATTAACAATCTACATTTTCTAAAAAATGAAAACGATGAAATAACAAAATGCCCAAATTAAATGGCAGGACACATTGACAGCAATGAAGTTGTGTTTTGTTGTGAACTTGTATTCAGATTTCCTATTCCATCAACCATCTTGCAGCAACAACAACTATTACCAACTAGATATTGACTACATTTTTCTATTTATGCACATCAGTTAAGTTTGCTAAAACGTTGTTGTATGGAGAACTACCCGTCAAAAGTTTCAAGAATGCTGCTAGTTACTACTGTGCGTCGACCTATATCATTTGAAAACAGTCGTGCAGTAAATATCGCGAGGCATGTCAGCATTGACAGTCAATGATGCATCATTGACCAGCCATTCAAAGTAGATGCAGATATTAATTGAAATTATATAGTGGTGACATGTCTCTCAATAAATTCAAAAGAATTGTAGCAAAAGTTGGCCACTAAAAATTGCAAGTACCTCTACTGCAGCTATGAACTTTATACAATTCCATTTTAGCAACGATAATCGGAACGCTGGATTGTATTTCCTTTAGATGCTCTTTTTCCAAAACAGTTGCCATTTCTTTAATGTTGGCAAAAATTCGTTCGCAAAACTAAATAGCATTCGCAATTGCATCATAATATAGTATGACAACCACACTGTTGGATGAATTAAGAACGGAATTAATGAAATTAGCGACCAATTCAACATAAATTCATTTACGTATACAACTGCAATGCAAATGGCTTCGGTGCATTCGCATCGAAGGTGGAAAAATAAAGCAACTGCGTTTATTCTAACTACTTAGAACACAATTAAAAAAATCAACAATGGAAGCGAGAATATTTGATTTCATAAAATAAGCCAGGCTTTCCATTGCAAAAAACCCAATTACAAAAAAAAAAATAGTATCCCGATTACTTTGCTACGAAACATCGATCCACCACGATTCTAACTGCAAGATGACGTTGGAACTCAAGCGTCACGGTAAAAAATCATGGTAATAAAATTCAAAAGCTATAACATCAGTCGCACCAAAACATTTAATTAACCAAATATGTTCGATACTGTCGGAAAAATCCGTTTTCACGATTTTTATTTAAAAAAAAACAAAATAATATCGTACTAAAAACCATTTAAAATTAAATTAAAATCAGCTGATCCATATTTGTTAAGATTGTTTTACTGCCTAGTCAAAAAAATTATTTGCTAACCATACGCAACCGGTTTCGAGGTTTTAAAATGTATTAAAGCAACAACAAAAATATTACCGTAAAGCTAATTGAAATAAAACCATAATAAAAAAATTGCACACCTATAAAATAAATTAGCACAATTTACATTTTATAATATTTAAAATTGTATTGGAAATTTGAATCGCATCGCGCAAATTGATCGAACAAAAAAGTTCGACCGATAGAAAAAAATTTAAATGGTGTCTTTCCAAAATAAAAATAAAAATTGATCCATACCTGAAGTTTTGTTTAATTTTGGAAAAATTGTTCATTGTACTTAATTTTATTTAGCACTGCACTTAATTTTAGCACGTAATAAAAAATGATCACTATTAAAAAAAAATAAATAAAAATCGCGAACACTCAAAAGCTTCAAAAGATTAAAACGAATTAAGAAACGCGTTAAAACTACACACACACAAAATGCACACATATTTCACACTGCACTTTCACAAATCGACTGATTTCATCTAGATAGAATACAATAGGTAATTTGTTTTTTGATAATTTTACCCGTTACAAAATCGTACCATCCATCAAAACATTCAATTATTGGTCAAAAACCAGTCTCGTACAGAAATTAAAAAAAAAATAAGTAGAAGTTGTAGATTGAACACTAACCGAGTTAATAATTAGTATCATCCAAACCAAATGTTAACCGTGCTGGTGTTAGGACATATATGCAATAAATAAGATTTCAAACCTTTTAGATATCTAAAGCACTTAGATGTCAACACTGTGGTAGAAAACCCAATAAATATCGACACTTATCTCAAACGGGTAAATACACCACAAGGATTAGCTAACAAATTATGTAATGAAATCTACAGAATCTTCATTATATACTATCATAAGGATGATAAGCAAATGACACAAATATTTTCTTTAATCGCAGACTCTCAGGGATAAATCCATTTATGTAGTGCGTTGCTTAATAAACATTAACAATTGGTAAATTCCAAACACTATAGATTTAGCTAATCCTAGTTTCAATTTCCCGTGAAAATAGATATATTATTGGGAGATTTGAATTATATCACAATTTACTAAAATATTGCATGATTCAGTTTTTGGTTGAGTCATTGGAAGAAAGTTCGAAAACAGTTTTAATTTTATGTTTCCATCATTATGACGATCAAAATTATGTAGACTCCAGATTAGATCAACAAATACAAAGGTTTTGGGAAGCTCAATCGTGTGATCCCAAGCCATTGTTGAATTTAGAGGAAAAATAGCGTGATTAGCTGATACGTACTCACGAGAGACAACTGGTAGTTTTATAGTAATTTTACTGCTTAGAGAAAATTAGTTTTCATTGGGAGATTTAAAAACAAAAGCCACCAAACCTTTTGAATATTTAGAAGGAATTCAAAAAATTATATGATGATTTTATGCGATGAAATATTAACAATTAAGTCATATAAAGGTTAATTATATGATGAAATATTATAACAGTTAAGTCATATAAAGGTTATTCAACAAAAATGTGATAAATCATTTGAATACTTCTTGGCGCACCATGCAGCTTAAATTAGACAGTGCAACGACCAAATTACGCTTAGTGTTCGACGCGTTCACAAAAACGGTAAATAACGTCCCGCTAAATGATGTGAGCATAGTAGGTCCTATCAAACAAAATCAGTTGTTACCCATAAAATTGAAGTTTCGAACGTTTGACGTTGAAAAAATGTACAGACAAATAAATGTTTGTAAAGATTGCAAGCCATTTCAGAAAATTTTATGGCGTAAGAATCCAAATGATGACATACAGGAAGTTAAATTGCAAACCATAACATACGGCACTTCAGCTGCACTCTATTTACCAACTAAATATCTTTCAATTAGCTATTGATGAATATAATTAATTCTTATTTTTGCAATTAGCTCTGGTGTACGGCTGGGAGATGCTTTGTCCCCGATATTCTTTAATCTATTGTTAAAATTTATCTTTCGAAAAAGTGAAACACTTTCTGAGACGTCATCTAATCGCAATGATCTTTAACCACCTATCATATTTTAATTGGTTAAAATTATTCCCTAATTGAACCGGACATAAGGAAATTACCGGAAAATAGACTATCGCAATGAAAATAACCCAAATAGTACAAAATTTATGGAAACGATTCAATGTAGAATAAGTTCACACACTTTGTAGAAAATGGAAGATCGCAAGTGCAAACTTAAATAAAAACGAATTGGTTATCATAATATATGAAAATCTGCCAGTAACTATTGGTTGACGGGACGAGTAAAAAAGACCATTGAAGGCTCTGATGGTGTGGTTCGATGTGATATTGTTTGAACCAAAAATGGTCAAATCAAACGAGGTATCAATTCGCTGAATGCTTCAACAAAAGTGAGAAATGTTGGAAATCTACTTCGTGGCGGCATTATTGGGCCGTATTTCTTGGAAGATAAGGCCGGCGTGACCGTTACGGCCAACAAAATCAACTACCGCCACATGTTAACATATTCTTTGTGGCCATACCTTGAAGATATTAGATTGGATGATGACCTTAAGTTCCAGCATGATGGCGCGCTATGCCACACATCGGGCGTTACAATAGTGAGACTGAGTCAAAAATTCGATGGCCGCGTGATCATTCGAAATGGTGACGTGAATTAGCTAGCAAGGAGCGCTAATTTGACGCCTTTGGATTTTTATTTGTGGGGTGCCGTAAAAGACAAGTGTCATACGGACGTATAATGTGCACTTCAATTTTTTTAATCAAATAACGAACCTTTGATTGAAAACATGTTCTTGATCTATGAGAATGTGTTTAATAGTAACCACGTAGAGTAATCTTTAATAAACTCAGCATCCTGGATATAATTCATACAACTGCCATTGGAAATATTATATAGGAATACTAAAAAGTAGATATTTACATAAAATCCTTGTTATTTGAGAATAATGTAATAATAATATTTCAGCCACTCGAAGTTGCCAGTTTGTTTAAATGTTTGATTAATATGCCTCTTCAAACGACCTGTCAATCTTGTGAAAACCGTTTCAACCAAAAAGTTTGATTTTATTAAATATAAAATCAGCCAGCTGATGAACTTTTACCCAACTAATAACATAAGAAGGTGCGACTATTTTAGGCCAAGGAATATTGACAGAATTTCCGTAAAATATTTAAAATATTTTTTATCTATTTAGCAGCTTAATTGTTGATCTTATCAAATCATCTATGAAAGAGGGACATGCACCCGACATTCTTAATATTGCCAAAGTGATTCTAAACTGTAAGTCAAGAAATTGATTTTATTATTCTAAATAACAGTTTTACCGACTGCTTTAAACGCATTGTAACTTTCGTAATAGTAATTGTATACCGAGAACTACGTTAAAATTCAAACCTTGAAAATGTCGAGATAGAAGGTTACTTTAAAAGCACTTAATTACTTAAACACATTTACAGCTATTTATTTTTTTATATATAGAAAAATATTTAATAAAAAAAATATTTAAGTTTTGTTAGCGTTGGGAGGTACAATCAAATTTCAATGTTCCAATGCTTTTAAATGTTTGCTTGCTAGTTCATGTTATTTTCTACAGTACCAGGAACATCCTGATTTACAAGCAGGACAGCCAAATGATGGTTTTGGCTGCACTGATTAAATTGAATGGATATTGTTAGAAGTGAAAAACATATCAGAGAAGTTCACATGCCGCAAGCAATTTTTAACACTTTTGTCCAAATCTTCTGAAACTCTATCATTTCTGACAAGTCTTCGGTAAAAAAACAAAAACTATAAGTCCTAGACGTGTTGCAGTATATTAACTAAACTACAGAAACACAATTTAAAGATGTTCAGGTAGACCAAGGTATATATATAAAATAAATTACAACCCGGTTTTCCTGTGAAAATGAGCCCAAAAGAATCTTCAAGTATATTGAGTGCATAATGGATTATTTCATTCTGGGTTTCCTACCCATATACTGATGACAAACATAAATTTTCTCATGCATTCAGACTTGCGGTGATCAATGACAGTTACGACACCTGGGTTATTACTTGAATACATAGCCAATCAGTATCCTATCCGATCGGTGGTTATACTTTTGTCTTTACCCACAGGATGCAGAGCGAGAAACGTGTACAACAGACACACCCCTTTTAATTCAACTAAATACTAATGTCTGCTCCTGTTTATCCACTTACGACCACCTAAAATATAAATATATATCTTGCAAAATATTGCTGATTGTCTGACGTACGACAATTTGTTGAATAAACCGATTGGCATGATTAGGGAAACAGAACTCTGAAAGAAGAGTACGAACGAATATTGATGACATTTCTTAAAAGTCATAAATATATACGATACACGAACTGAAACGTCACAAAAGTGGTGAATTAAAAATTCACTTTAATAACAAAATTAGGAAGTATATCTTATGCCATAAAAAACGAAGGTCAAACATTCAAAAGATATAACTCTTAGATAAAATTGAGAAGCCACTTTGTCGTTAATCTGCTCAATTTATAACTTGTATGGTGAATATATTTAATATTTTTGAATATTGAAAGGCTAAGATGGCTCTAGGAAGTCGAAATTGACAAAATTCGTGAGTTGGTTGGAAAAAAGCCAAACTTAAACATTCTATATAGTCAGTATATATTTTAGAAGATTTAGTGAAAATTCTTCGGTTTTTATCTTATTTTAAATTGTTGTAAATCCGTTAATAATGCATTGTTGGAGAATTTATATCCTTAGAAATATCGTCCTCGCATCGTTATCGTTCATTTGGAACCAAGACTTTAATTTTGTCCTTCAAATTCGTGCTGCTTCAAAAGCTTTTTGTACTAAGCATGATAGTGATCATACCTTGGTGATTCAAGCAAACGCCAAAAGCTTCTGTTGCACTCACGTACCAAGCGACATTGATGAAATTTATTTGTTCTTCGTGTCTAAGTTGAGGATTCTCGCAAGGACTGATTGTCATATTCACACAGCCAATTTCTTTAAAAATATATTTTATAGCGCACAGCGACGTACAAACTTTGACGTTGATGTGAGCATTATATTCTAAAAGCTGAGGATTATATGACATTACTTGGGTCCATTCACATTGCGAGCCTTTGTCGCACGATTTTTTTCATTGGAAAGACCTTCTTGCATTTCCTATTCCTCATGCAGGGTTCGCAGATATTCACAATTTCATGTGGTCCTTGCATCTTCTGACGATTGAATATAATGCATATAACCGTGTATTTCGGTTATCATCAGGAATATCTGCTGACACGATTTGATCGATGCGCTCTTTACATGTGAATTCATCCTTTGGTCGTACCGCCTCGTAATGTTATTAAGATATACGACTAAGGTCATCCGCGCTATTGAAGTTCAATGAAGGATAAACAATATTAGCTCTAAACTTAGGCTGAGAATATTCCTATTAATTAGCGATTGTTGCGAGTTACCTGGATGTTTTAAATAAACACAATACTTTAAAGATTGGATCACTATCATTTGTTATTAAATACCATAGTGATTTCATTGACAGTGGGTGCATTATACATTCGCAAATCAGAATAACGATCCCAGCAAAACACTTGATGTTGCAAGGAAGTTGCATTCCAATTTCTGGAACGTGTTTGCTGTCAACAACGTAAAGTTGAGCAAAATGCAGAGACTAATCGTTCACTGGTTACAGATTGCTTCTTCTAAGAAAAATATGAACATGAATCTTGGCACATAAGGTCCACCTCCACGAAGGACAACCATTTATGTTTTTACCGATGTAAGTTTTATTCGAATCAACTGGTTTTTCTAATTTTATTGTGCCGTTTTGACAACAACTGCTATAAACTTTCCGAAGGACTTTCGGCAGCTACATTTGTTGATGTACAGAACTGGCAAAGACTTTCGCCATACCGGAACTCTATGACCGTTCCACTTTGACATTTTGACACTTTCTGTTAACCATGCACGGTGATAGAGCGTTGATGACGCCACTCGGACCGTGAATCATGTTTGTAATTACAACATCATGGTCTGGATTGGTTTCGAGACAAGAAATCTCGGCACATATGACGTCAACTATTTGGTCTGGTCAAACAAAGAGCAACAATTGAACAATTTCTATCAATTTTGGATTGCACGTAAAAGTGATGAATATAGATTCATTAATATAGATCCCAAAATTACGTACCTATGCCATTGTATCTTGCGCATATTCATGCATATGAAACGGGCTGCCAATATATGTTGCCGGTCGATCTTATGCGGAATTATTTACCGTTTCGTTAGATAGCATGTAGTTGTTAAATTGTTAATGTGTTGAGAATACGCTGTTTAGATGGACAGCCCTATTTAGTATGTTTTGCATTATAATCACCTCCCGCAATGAATTTATTACCTAGGTGCTTAAAATAATCCAAGAATTGCTTCTTTTTTATTGCTTGTGTTGGAGGGCAATAAAATAATAGTAAACAGTTTCCAGACCACTCCACCAAGCAGATATTTCTCGCTTGGATATGATCTTTGTCATATTTCTCAAGTTCAAAGTATTTTAGTCTTGTTTTAATCAATACAGCTTTACCACCATGTGCTTTACCATCAGGATGTTTAGTGTCGTATATTAAATACCCATTAATTTTGAAAAAGTTTTTTGGTAAAGTGTGTTTCTGATATTAACATTATGTCAATATTGTGCTCGATTAGGAATGCTTGTACCTCTGTTTTGTGTTGGTCAAGGCCATTTGCATTTCATATGGCTATTTTGAGGACAGTCATTTTGGTTTACACAACTAACTGCATTAATGTGTTCATATTTTGTATCATTTGATCCATAGTTCTCTCCATCATTGACATAAAGCGTTGCATCATATCTGTAAGCATGTTTAACGCAGTTGAAATATTTCCTTCTTCACTAGTTTTAACATTTGGATATATGCCTTTAAGTATACTTGCATATAAAAAAATGGGATGCAAAGCCCTATTAACGGTCAGTTTTTGGTTTCTATTAGTGTAAACTTCTCCTGCGGTTGCACTTCAAAACTAGTTTGATGTAGCTTAAACAAGCGTTGTTTAGTCCTCTGAAGATTAATTCTTCTTTCCAGGTCTATATATCCTGGGCACCCTCTATATTTTGCCGTACGATTTCCAGCGCAGTTGCTGCATCTTTTTCCAGAAACATCAGTTTGAGTGTTATATCATTGTTTGGAACTATGAATTTTACCACAAATAACACAAACATCATTTAGCGTGCAGTAGGCTGTAGTGTGCCTGTATTCTTGACACTTAACGCACTTTACTGGACCGGTTCTTAAAACAAACATTTAAGTTGTTTCAACCTCTATGAACATTTTAATAATTTTTACGCAACAACAAGG
Source organism: Tipula confusa (assembly GCA_963556175.1). Lineage (NCBI taxonomy): Eukaryota > Metazoa > Arthropoda > Insecta > Diptera > Tipulidae > Tipula > Tipula confusa. Next base: position 89,420,587 of record OY744476.1, read on the forward strand.
TAATCAAGATTAAATTGAGCGCATCCCAATGTGGTGAATCCGAAATAGAGCCAATATTTGTGATAAATTGAAAAAGAAAAATTGCGATTGACACTGAATCATTTTTTATAAATGGAATTAAAATATTTCTATAATCAAACCCACCTTATCCTTTAAAAGTATTTTCACTAATAATAAAAAAAATCGTTAGCGTCATCAACACCAAATTCAGTCAATTATTTAATTTATTAATGAAAATGCTTAAATGACATCACGAACAAAATTTTAGGCTGTTCACTCCTTTTTTGTGTGTGTGTGCGTATTTATCTAATGATTAATTGACATTATCAAAGTATTTTCCAGTGAATTTTTTATTTTTTTGGTTTTTTATCACCAGCGCAGCTATACTCGTGGAAATTATAAATAAAATGAGATGAGAAAAATCGGTAACGAAATGAAAATTCTAATTAGAAAGTAATATCGAATAGAAAATTTTCTTAATTATTTATTTGGGAGGGTTTAGATAATTTCTTTTTTGTTGTTTTTGTTTTATGTGAATTAAACAGAAATAATACCGTTAACGACATGAAAAATTGATTAATTCTTTGTTCATTTTATTTAATGAATTTTCGAAGATTATTCAGTTTCCAAAAAAAAAGATTTATGAATTTTATTAACGGCTATTTCTTGTAAATTTCAATTAAGAAGCATGTGCGTCTTTTAGGCTGAACTATCTGGGGGTTATATTTCCTTGCCATATCCAACCACAGCCTTATTATATCACTATGTGATATTTTTACTGTTTTTAGTATTTTAGGATCAACATTTCCTTATTGATTTCAATGTAAAACTGCTTCGTTTTTCCGTGCAGTACGATATTTGCTATGGTGTTTTTTCTGGGTACTTAAGTATCGTTGAATACACCTATTTACGAACACTGGCGGATTTCTTATGATCTTTTTCTAATGTTTCCATGTCTCACACCTGTTATGAAGTATCCAAACTAGCAACATGTTAAACCCTGTTCATCACAATATACATTTTTTTAAATAAATTGAGTTTATTTATTTTATTTTATTTCAATCTTGTCTCCTGGACTAATGAGCAATTTGTTTCTGACTTAATTTACTAAGATAAATATATCTCTTTCCATTGGCGTTTCACAGTTTCTGGTAAGTTGTTGTTTATGCCACATCATTATTGTGGATCGACATCAGCAAGCCGCTGTTTGTTCTACCAATTAAACCAGTTCAAAGGGTTTGGTTCTTTTCAGTCTGCGTATAATATTGGGGCTGCTTCAAAGCTGAATTGCCTCTATATTCACATGTTGCTGAAGTCTTTCTTCGTGTTTCCTTTCATTTTTTTAAATTTCAATTGAAACGGGGTCCCCTTTAAGGTCTCTATGTAGATCACTATTCCTGACGTACCATGGTACATCGACGATGTCCCTTAGTATCCTGTTCTGAAACCTTTGTATGATATTGACGTTGCTGGGTTTTGTACAATCCCAAAGTTCAATACTATAAGCCCATATTGGTTTCAGTATTTGCTTATAAAGTGGCAGCTTATTGTATGGTGATAGAGAAGAGTGTCTGTCTATCAGCTAATGCATTTTTATATATTTTAGTTTTAGTTCTTCATTTTTTTTTGACGTCGACCTTCTATCTAAGTTTAGTATCCAGGGTCATGCTTAGATACTTAGCTGTGTTCGCATACGGTATTATTTCTCGATTTATTCAAACAGGTATATGTTTAACTCGTTTGTTGGTCAAATTTATGTGAACTGATTTAGTTTCATTTAGCTTAACTCGCCATCTTTTAATCAATTTATATACTTTGGAGAAAGCTGATTGTAATTTTTGTGTTGATTCTTCGTTGCTTTTTCTAACAGCTAGGATCGCAGTGTGATCAGCAAAAGTCGCCACTGTGTTGTTTTCTAATTCAGGTAGATCATACGTGTATAGTAAATATAAAATCGGTCATAATACACTGCCCTGCGGTACACCTGCTTTTATTTCTTTTAATTCAGAATAAGTTTCAGCAAATTTAATTCTAAAGAATCTATCTTTCAAGTATGATTCCAGTATTTTAGCGAATTGCATCGGTAAGAGCTTTCTTAACTTATGATTAAGTCCTTCATGCCAAACCTTGTCAAAAGCTTGCGCCATTTCTAAAAATATCGTGGAGCAGACATTTTTCTCTTCAAGTGCTTTCTCTGTTGTATTGTTGAGTGTTGACGACGAAATACGAACTGATGATTTGGGGTTAAGTTATTCCTTTCGATTATTGGATTTAACCTTTTGATCAGAAGTTTCTCAAAGAGTTTAGACGTAACTGGCAACAACGAAATTGGTCTATAAGATTAAGTTTCGTAAGGTGGTCTTCCAGGTTTATTATCATTACTACTTCTGCAATTTTCCACAAACTGGGCACAAATTTGGTTCTAAATGCTGCATTGATAAGATAAGGTAGCTTAACTAGAGCCTTCCTTGGTAGTTCTTTTAAAATTTCTGTAATAATAAGATCATAACCAGGAGCTTTTTTCGAATTCATATTGAATTTTATCTCATGCATGACTCCTTTTGGTGAAGTCAATAGAATTTCTTCACTTTCTTTTTCAGATTCCATCGTTATCATTTGAGATTCTAAAGTTTGATCATCATGTGGTTGGAATATTTTTTCGAAGTGCTCCGCAAAACATTGAACTTTATCTTCGTTATTTCGAGCCCATTTCCCCCCTTCCATTCTTATTGGAGGGTTCTGCATTGTTGGTATTTTAATTTTTTTGGTTACTTTCCAAAATGAATAATCAGTCCTGCTATCATTAGTTAGTTTTTTTGGACAGTTACTAATTGACTCATCTTTTACTTTTTGGATTTCCCTTCTTAACTGTCGAGTTAAATTGTTTAACTTAGTTTTATATTGAGGAGCTCGTGTTTGCTGCCATATTCTTCTCGCTCTTTTGTCTGCCAAGAGTTCTCTAGTTTCTTTAGGGTAGTTTTTCTTTTATTTTATATTTAATTTTTGGAGAACTTTCCCAGGCTGATTGTTGTATATCATTTATAAATTGTTGAACATCGTTTTCTATTTGCTCCTCGCTTTTTAATGGAACCTTTAGATTAATTTTCTCAATCTCCAAACAGGATATTTTTTAGATATTGTCGTAATATTGGTTATGTTATTAATATTATTTTATGTTATATCAAGTCTGGCTTCAAGAAATTATACTTTATTAATAGATTAGATCTATTAGAACCCGAAATAAATTTTACCGGAAGCCGCAAAACAAGAAATTAACTCACAGATACAAGAAATATTAAAAAATCAAATAATTGAACCAAGCATACATCCATGGAATTCACCACTATTGCTAGTTCCTAAAAACTCACCAGATAATGAAAAAAAATTGAGATTTGTCGTTAATTTTCGTCGACTAAATAAATTGACAGTCAGTAACATATTTCCACTTCCAAATATTTGTGAAATTCCCGATCAATTAGGCAATGCATGTTATTTTTTAATTTTGGATTTAGCGCAATATAAAGAAAAAACGGCATTCTCAACCACTCATGGGAATTTTCACTATTTAAAAATACCAATTGGTTTAAAGAGAGCTCCAGCAACGTTCCAACGTTTAATGAATCACGTATTGACAGGCTTAAACGGCATAAAATGTTTTGCATATATAAATGACGTAGTAGTTAATGGATCCAGTTTAAATTAACACAATAATCGGTTGACAAATGTGTTAGAATGTTTTCAAAAATTTGGTATAAAACTTGAGCAACACCCGAACCAGTTTCAATTTTACTTCGATGGCGATTAGAACTGGAAGATTATGATTTTACCGAAAAATATAAACCAAGCAAATTGAACACAGAAGCTGATTCATTATCACGTATAGAACTGACTAGTCTCTTCGATTCAGAAAACTATCTAATCAATGTCATAACTAGAACAAAGTCTAAAAATGTACAACATCATCCAATAAGCAAGTGTCAATTTCAAAGTAATCCATTAAATATAACATTTTTAAGCACAACAAATCACAACGATATACACTTAAAAGGATATACATTTAAATAGTCTAAATCAAAATGACCAAAACATAAAAATATCTGAACTAAAAAATGCGACATTTGTCAAAAAAATTAATATACAAAAAATACCAAGATACCAATGAAAACAACTAACACAACCAAACTCCTTTTGAACATGTTTGCCTAGATGTTGTTGGTCTAATTAATCCTGCTTTGCATAACCAAAATCGATATATTCTAACAATCCAAGACGCAAATTTCACAAGCAAATCCACTACACAATCAGGTAGCAAAAGTATTCGCTGAAAATTTTATTTGTCAGTATGGTCTCACAGAAATAATATTACCTGAGCCAGGGACAAACTTTATGTCACAATTGTTTAAACTGTTAATGAAACTGTCCAAAATCATTTGGGTACCCCAAATGGGGTACTGTTGTATGCAAACATAGCAAAAATCAAACCATTTGTCCCAATTTATTTATTTTCTGTAAATGATCGTAAATGTTCCCCTAGTGTACGATGGCTTCGTTCAAGAGCGTTATATAGACTGCGAATGGTATGCCGTGCATTTGATATGTTTTTGACTAAAAAAGATAAACAACAATTACTTCCGTCATGTTTTGCCGTATAGAAATATAACCAAACTTTTCTTCAGATTTTTTTAAGAAAGCGGCATAAATGCATTAAATCTGACTTTGTTTATTTGTTTATGTCTATGTTATTGTTAATTATGTTTCAGGTGGATTTCTTAAGGACTCGCTGGTTAGCCTATAAATGCGCCAACCGCAGTGAGTCAGTAAGAACTTAAAGTAACAGTTCAATAGATAGGATTTCAATGTTACTACGGCAACTTAACAGTTTTTCGTTCAGTTTCGTTAAATTTTAACTGTAACTTAACAGAATGAACAATTGCATGCAAAGAAAATTTTTGTTGACAGCCTGTACTAAGGATTCGTTAGCCAACTTGTAAAATTTTCGGTAAAAGCCAAATTTTGTTCATTTCCCCATAATGATTTGACAAGTTGTATTACTGATTCGATGGTTGGCACATAAATATCGATGAATAGCTCTTTTCAAAAAACAGTAATGGAGGTGCAATTGCCAAAAATCGATATTCCCACCTTCGACGAAAATTACATGCAATGGCAGTCCTCCTTTGATATAAATAACTACACTAAATATCAACGAAATAATCTGACGGCAGCACAAACATTCCAGTCGTTTGAACAGTCGTTCAACACTCGTTTGTCATCTTTTAGTTAAAGACCAAAGCTAGAACGAACCATAGCAAAAGTTATGATACCTTTGATACCATAGCAAATGGTAAGATAAAAAACCGAACCACCGTAAACGCTTTGATAAAAACGAACATGGACCTGCAGCATAAGTCACAACTAAATGCTTCTAAGTTTCTTAGAAAATGCATCAATATTATAGAATCTATTGAGGGATTTTCAAAGAAAATTTAACCAACCCGAACACAAATAAGACGCGAGCACAGGCACTTAAAATATCTACGAGAACTCCTTATCCAATTTGTAAACAGAACTGATATAGAATATATGAATGTAATTCTTACAAGCAGATGACTTCTGACAAAAGATTAGAAATCGCATTTGGAAAAGTAACTGATGTTTCAATTGCTTTAAAACAGGAATCACAGAGTGCAAGACTACAGATCAACATTGAGATTTCAATATTGCCACTTTTATTGAAATATTGATCAGCTAAATTAAAAAAACGTCTCTGTTGTTAATACTACATTGTGGTGCGAGGTTTATACCTCTTTAAGCATATTATTTTCCTTTGCTTCCTTCATTGTCATTATACAACACTATTCTCTGTGGAACTACTTGCTGATAATCTTTAACTATACTCTTTAACTATACTATACTGCTGATAATTTGTATCATCTCACCCAATCGGATTAGAAAAAAATGATATGCATGAACAGTCATACAAAATAGGTACTTAGTGTGCAATGGGAAACTTTTGTAATACAAAAATTCGGCCAAAACATAACGTATTACCAACTGCCATAATTAAGACAACTATATATAGCACTGGTCAGCTTGTAACAGTAAGAGGATTAAATGATCCAGTATTGCAAGTGACCCGAATTTTGCCAAAGGCCACATGTCAATTCTACTTTTAAAAACAAAACGTGTACTTTAAGATTTCGAGTTTGGTTGGAATAGAAGCCGGTATTCGTCGACATACCGTCAACACCAAGCTTTCACCTAGGTTACCAATCGATTTTGTTTGAAATATTTGAAAAATAGTTTTTGAGAACTTTAAGCATCAACTACTCAAAATTAACACACAAACAATAAATTGGATTCAGCTCCACAACATCCAACAAGCTGTTTACTTTAATCGATCGCAACCAATCGATTTAATACTATAAGTGAAGACTACTATCAAATGCCAACAACAATATAATCAAAAGGGACCTTAGGAAGAAAAATTGAGTAATATATAATGCTATTTATTGAAAGAAAAGAGATCCCAAAAGAAATAATTCGCCCAAAAAAGAAATCAAGTTAGAAAATCAGTTTGCACCAACCATAAAATGTCAAGTAGACGGAATATAAAAGAAAGGAACTAAATTAAAGAATTATAACGTCAAATTATAGGAATCCAAAAAGAGGGCTACTGTCAAGTTGCTGCAGCTGAAAATTAAGTTGGCGTGGAATGTCCTATTCAAACAACATTACCATGAATTCATGGAGGAGCATGTGAGCATGTAACTGCAACATAAACTACAAAAAACCTACGAGTTGTGTTTGATGCCTCGTCGAAACACCATTTGGTACGATCGACCCAAAATAATATTAATATTTTGCCAACATTATGCTCCGATAACGTAGAAACAATCATCTTACGACTGCTGGTATAGAAAAATGTATCGCCAAGCCTGGATTAACAAAGATGACAGATATTACTAAAGTTTACTATATGGAGAAATAATTTTACAAAACCAATAGAAGATCGTCAAGCTTTCCCAAAGGCTGCTGAAGTCATATGATATGACTTTTAAGTATACGACCTGCCGACCGGTTGAGACACCATACAAAAAAACCTTTCTGCATTCAACAATATTAACAAATCATTCTGCTCACGCTTTCTTCATGTACGTCGACTACATTTCGCAACTTCTTCCCCACGACTTCATCAAGGCCTAGAATCTCTACGTAATAATAATTCATATTATTCTCTATATCCTTGTGGTAGCCTTGATGTTTCGGGTAGAATTCTGATTCCGTTTCATTTTTTAGTTCTTTAAGATAAGATATAATGGCATACCAAGGGTAGATGTTCCCCAGCAGTGACCCAAATTTGTATTAAACTTGCATATATTGACACTAATGATGAAGTGCCATCTTCTTTTTTTTAAGAACGAATTGATAAAAAGTTTTAGATTGCATCGAATTAATATGCTAAGACAAAACGAATAAGTTCAACAAAATGTGCAGTGACTTTTAAATTAATTCAAAGTGGTTTTATGAAATAACGAATTATTATTATTTATACATGCATTATACATATATGTATATGCACTGTAATATACGAAAGATCTAAATATTTTTATGAATTTTATGGAAAAACCAAAATACATAATCAAACGATAAAAAATTTATATTTTCATTGGATAGTAACAAAAAAACCAAACCAAAAAACGTTAAAAAAGTAACAGAAATTTCCATTAAGGTAGTAACATATCTAACGGGAAAATATGTATTAAATTAGAATATTCTCCAGCTCTCATCTCATATTCAATAAATTTAGTATTTTCGGTTGGATTTTTTTTTTCGTTTTTTAACGGAGGTAGATTTTGTTTTTATTTTCAGAATTCTAACTTGCAATATTTATTCGATGGATGTACAGGCTCGGCCAATATGGGAGCATAATCTTTGTAAAACTATAGTTGAAATACAAAATATATATTTTAAACTCGATGCAATTATCCTACCCACAACCTTAAAAAAATGTTAATATAAAAAATATTAACAAAAATAAATATAAATACTGCCAAAACTTCTCACTCTTATTAACGATCACGCGGTTAAGGATAGGTGCATGGAACGTGGAGTCACTATAACAAATTTTGGCATGTTAAATGTTTCTATTACATCCAAGAAAAAGTATCGATTGAAGCTCGTTGGTCTCTAAGAAACTCGTGACTAAAAAGTGAAGACCATGTGACCCAAGGCTATACGTTGATTTATAGTGAAAGTGACCACAGACATCTTGGTGTTGATTTTCTTCTTAGATCCCAGGTGATAAAGGCGAATTTGGATTTCAAAGAAGATGATAATCGTATGTGAAGCACGTTTATGCATGCGACTTCTCATCATGTTAATCTAGCGACCGATAACTGGGGAAAAATTACGGTTGCGCATGGTTTCATTGCGGCTAGCATAAAAATATCCACTTGGAAACATGAACACATCATCGTAAGATATCTAGAAGGCAAATTGAACATGTGTTAACTACAAAGGGAAGGTCTGCAAATTACCTGAAATTATCTGCATAATTTAAAATTGCCTTAATATTCTCTAATATCCCCCAATATATAAATTGTACCTATGTGCCATAATTTTTCAGGTAAAGCTACCGTTTATTCTCCATCTAAATAAGAAATGTTGTATAGTGTTAATATTATAATAATTTTTTTATAAGTAAAACAGTAGGCGATGAATATTGGCTCATTTGTTTAAATGTTGAAAAAACAAAAATTAAATATTTTCATTAGTTTTGAGAAATTTTGTATTGCTTAAGAAGCATCTTCATCTATACCATACAACACTCTTTCAATAAGTGTTACCGTTTGAAAGGTATTTTGGCAATGATGATTTTGTGAAACATATTCTTTGGACGTATGAATCTCAATTCACGAGAAAACCATTCATAAAAACATTCACAGCTTACAAATGTAGGCTGCTGACAATCGTCATTTAATAAAGCAAACATGATTGCATCACCAGTTTAGTGTAATTGGCGATAACTTAATTAGAAAATTCATATTACCATCGATCATAAATAGTAAAAGTTATTTAAAATTTTTACAAAATATTTAGCCAATTCTCGTTGATAATGTTCTGGAGTGAGTATGTTGGCAGGCAAATTAAAATCCTGCATTCAAAGTGCCTAAATAAAAATCTCGCTTTTTAAAATCCCACTTTTGAGATTCGCGCTTTTTTAAATCCTAGTTTTTAAAATCCCGTTTATGAAAATCAAGGAAAAATTTGTTGGTTAAAGATCTGCTCCATTTATTAAAAGTCATTATATTAAATCATGGCCTTAAACATTGTCAAACCTCTTATCATACAGATTTAAGGTTTACAGGTTTAGTGATCAACATAAACCCTTATTTAAATAATAAGTTCCTTTATAATTTGAAGCACGTGAAAATTAGTATTCTAATTAAATAACAATATTTGTAAAAGTGTTTATTTATTGAATGATTCAAATCAAAGCCTCCTATATAACAGAGCCGCAATGATCAATCAAATTTTTAACTGAGCTTAATGTAAGTCATAAATTTTACAATATTCCATAAAACACTTGTAAAATATTTTTTTTTTGATTCGCATATTCGGATTAAAAGTTATTCATAACCTCATTTTTTTTATCTATATTTAACCCAAGTCTTTAAATATATCATATAAAAATCTCAATCAATTATATTTAATAATTATATCAATATTTTTAAATTAAAATGTTGGTTTTTTTTTTGTTATATTTTCATGTTTTGCGCGTCACTTTTTTTATACGATCTGTATGAAAATTAGAGATTTTTTCGTCTTTTTACCATCTCTATTTTAAGTTCGATTTTTATCATTGCGGCTTTGAATATATAGGAGGCTTTGTTCAAATACTTACTTAAATAACGTCTACAATTTGAAAAAAAGTGTCAAAATAATAAGTTTTGCCTGAGGCGTAAAAATCCTAAATAAAGATTCAATTCATATTTAAGGAAGGCTAAAAAGAAGAAAAAGGTCCTGCTAAACATAGCCACGACTTATTAAACTTTGAAAAACTTGTCGGTCTTTGTGCATCTCAAGGAAAAAAGTAATAGAGTGCGATCCAGATAATCGGGTAAATTTATCAAAAACCCAAGCTCCAATTAAAACATTATCATATTAGAGTAATTGATTCTCAGGAGCCAATTACTCTGAACAAAATATCGAAATAAGCGTCATGTATACTGATGGTGAGTTTTTTGTTTTATCAGTTAAAGATCTTGGGAAGGATAAAAATATTTTGTTTTGTATACTCGATTAAGTTTAAATCTATTCAATTGGAATATTACACTAAATCTAACTTAAATGGTTTCTGGTCTTGAAAAAGCCTACGTTTTGTCAAAACATTTTTTCCGGTAACTCACTATAAAGGACAAATTATCTGACGAAAAGTACAAGCCCAAGAATGTGCTGCAAAATATGGAAACCGCATGAAAAGTTTATAGGGATTTTTTTAGAGTTATTTTGTTAAGACCCAGATGTAGATTCTTGCACACGATGCTGGTGCTCCAGAGTTACTGTGGTCTAAATGTTAAGAAATGGTTAAACGAAAATTTTCCAAATTTAATTAGACTGAAAGAAAAGATCAAATTCAGTGAAAGTGCTTGTTCACTCCAATGAAATTGAAACAAAAGAAGAAATAATACAACAAATACACACAGCACCTCAATAGACAAGGAAAGTATTACCAAGGTTTGAAATAACTAGAGACAAACTTAAACGAATATTAGCCTGTATTCAATCACGCAATGAGAACATTTTAAGTACCTTTGGTAACTTTATGTAGCACTTTTATCCAATGCATTCTTCTTGTAACTTTTTATCGCAATCAATCAAAAATTTCAAGCCAAGCTTAGAGGATTGAAAAAATAGGGAAAACGAAGCCAATACAATTACCAGACCAGTCAAATAAGATTAAGTTAGTTCCTCTTCGATAAATATTTTGGAAGTTACAGTTTATTATTTGTTTGTACTTTTTTTCTGAACTTATGTATGTTAACACCCTACATTTCAAAAATTGAGCACTCCTTTATGATTTGTTTCTCAAAATAAAGCAATGAGTAATTTTTTAAAAGCCTAACATCCCAAAATTACTTAATGTTTTTTTTTAAATTTGCCTGTACGGTTCAAACGGAATTCGTAACAGAGCTTGGTTATTATTCTTAAATATCAAGTACAGGCAATCATCATGGTAAACCCTTTTGATGCACATAATTCATTCATATATGTACGTTCATTCGTATTTTGTATTTCGTATTTCTACCTATATACACATAGATATACACATATTTACTATAAATAAATATACATTCATGTGTGCAGACAAAATATATCTATATACATATAATACAAATATGTAAAGGTAATGTAACAAAAAAAAAATACAATTACAATTCCCGCAACTAAAATAACAATTTCTCATTTAAATTGATAATTCGCGGATTTTTGCATATTTCGCAGAAATTAAGCCAACAAAAAGTCTTATTCTACCGCATGAGAAAAGAACCTGATTTGCTGCAGTTTATTTAAAAAAAAACTCTAAAATAAAACATTGCTGGAGGAACTGGGTTTCAAAACAAAGTAGGGGCGTGACCTAAATCGAATTTTACATTTTCGAATACAATGATGAAATGAATTCTAAAGGGAAATCCCTCCGATAAAGAAGGATTTATTTAATGATCTTCACAAATTTCTAAATATCAGAAAACACAAGTTAAAGAGCTGAAACTTGCTAAGAAATAACTTCCAAAATAAATAGAATAGTTGCTCAGTTTTAATTTTAAAAATTTATTATTGAAATTACTGATTTATGGTAGAAATGTAATTGTTTTTATTATCTTTTTGAAATTTCCTTTTTGGTTGGAATTTTTGAAATTCCCTTTTTGGAATTCCCATATTTTTGAGCAATTTATTCTGGATAGCAATAAAGTGATATACTCTCCCTTCGATCCTCCTTAATCTCATGTTAAAGTCATTAAATCTTAAATAACCTTTTGTAAAAGAACCAAATCAAAGAAATAACTTGTCCTCTTAGTCAAATGTTTAGTACTGAAACATGAATTAGAAGAAAATGTAGTATACTTCCAAATGTATGGCAACGTTGTAAAAAGAAGTCGTGGGACCTTTTGTCCTCATCTTTTGTTGGTATTGTTGGTATATCTGGTTTGAGAAACAAACCGAGACGGACTAAATGGTAATAAGTAGAGATACAGCAAATGTGGAATGACCTGAATTGCTCAACCACCTAGTCATCCAAAGTTCAATATCAATACTCTAGTTTTGTCAATTAACGTCACCTTACCGGTGTTTTGAAAGACATGTTTCATTTCTCAGACATGATCATTCCTCTTCAGTTTTACAGATAAAGAAAACCTCTCCAACTATAGATTAACTATTACTGCAAAAATCATTTTGGTTGGGCAATGGTAGGCAAATGCAAAAAGTGGTGGCTTCTGATATATTGAGATTATTAAAGTAGCCGCAAACAATTTACAACCACAAATAAATGTCGATCATACTTTAAAGCGATTCTGAGAAATAAATTCGATTAGGAAAGGGCGAAGTATTCTGAGCATGGAGAAGAAATTCATTAGAGGCAACGAATTCAAATTGTTGTTTCATAAGTTTAAAGGAGAGTATGGATTACTGCAACAGTTTGAACCTTTGACCGAAGGTAAAATAAACAATGTTAAATATTATCTGCCACCTTGGACCAGCGGAAAGTAGTCCGGGAAAGCTTCTAAACAGCTATTTAAGTGTGAGTTCTGCAACCCAGTCTAATTTTAATTCACTAATACTCCGTTTTAGATAGCTTTAGATATTTGGCGAGCAAATTTGTTAGACCCTATATTTCATTATCACTTACAAACGATAACATATGGACAATCAATTGGGCCGTTTCTAGCGATCAGGTACCTCAAACAAATAACATAAAATCACCAACAATCATACTCAGTTGCCAATCATGGAATTGAAAAGAAGTGATACCTAGATGATTAAAGGTTTTTTATGTGGACACCAATAAAGGAAAGTTTGCAGTATTTGGCAGTAGATTCTTCACTTCGATGAAGATTTTATGATACCAGCGCGAATGCTTATTCAGTGATTTTATATTTAAAAATCACTACTCGTAAAAATAAAATATGTATGCAACTAATAACAACAAAGAATAAAGTAATATCATTGGCAAGATTAAAGTTATGCGGCTTTTAGCCAAACTGAATGAATCTGTGGAAATTGAAACCAGCACTAAAATGCGCAGCATTAATACTTTAACTGACTCAAAAATTGTTCTTGATTGGCTTGCGAATAAACCTCGCTACTGGCGCACCACATAGCACTTAACATCCTGTGATATTACCTCCAAGAGCCAGTTTGACAAGTCCAATCCGGAAAATCATACTTCATTAACATAGCTTGGTTGGATGATCGTTGACACAATCCATTTTCGAGGACGAATATGAAAAAAATTAATTCGTGAGGTTACCAGAAAATCGACCGTTTGTAGACGTTATCAAGGCAAATTAGAGAATTAAATGGTGGGCGATTTACTTACTACAAAAGTCAAATTAGTTCGTCCATTTTATAAGATGGGTGTTGATTTTACAGATCAATTGTCATTTTATCTAACCAAAGGAAAAGGACAACGAGCGTATAAGGTGTACATTAACGTGTTTATCTGCAGAGTAGGTAACCTCAACAGTGTAGCTTTTTTTTTGTTACAGCTCTTCAAGGCTCATTGCAAGAACAGGTCTTTATGTAAAATATTCTCGCCATATTAAAGATTGTGATAATTTTGCAAACCTCGTGTTGAGTTTACGCAATCATTATTTAGCCCTAATAGAAACTATGCTTTAACTAGTTGGTGATTACTAATAACGTCTGATGACGATCAGATTTGTTTTTGGATTCAAGGTGCCACCCCTACCTACGTTATAATGAAAGAAATCAATAGCAAACCACAAAATTACCACTTTCAAAATTTACCATTCCAAAATTTGAGGGTAATTACACTGAATGACCTTTTTCGAGCTCTACAACAAGACCATTCACCAACTTCAATATTTGAAATCTTTTTGAAGGAGAAGCGGCATAATTACACTGGCACATGCCTTTTGGTCACGGAAAATAGTTTTAAGTTGGCTTAAGCTAAGTTACAAGACCGTTATGAGCATTAGTGACAAAATTGTTGCTGAGATTGATAATTCATATATTTGATAACCAAAAAGATGGATGATGAAACGAAGTCACTGTGAGTCCAAAAAACAGTGACCAAGGAGGAACTTAAGTTTGCAGATTTTCTGAAGTTTTTGAATACACGAGAAGAAGCAATGGATGCAATTTGCATTCCAATACGATCAACAGAGTTTTAAGTTGCCCAAAAAAAAGTCACCTACGCTACCTTGAAATCCATTGCGATTAGCATAGCTACAGCACCAAATCAATCCAACCCTAGTTCTTCTCAGCTTTTTTAGAAAGAAGTACACCAGTTGATTGATTGTTCCAAATAGAATACTCTGGAAGTCAAGGAACACCAAAACTTCTTCGTTTACAAAATCGATGATTTAATTGTCACCAGTTGCATATTGATGGTTTAGCTTTAGACACATCGCGGTCTTGTGTTTGAACCTCGCCGCCATAATTTAAAAAAACATGGTTTGAAAGATCTTGTAAAAGATTTCAGTGAAGGGTCAACTTTGGCCTGTAATACTGTTGATGTTTTTTTACGTTTGTCTTAACATTGAGTATCGTGTTAAGTTTTACAACTTAAAATCAAGATGCGGCATTGATCATCGGAGACTTTATCATAAGTCTCTGCATGCTGACGGATACAATACCACCGCCGAGTCAAAACCTGAAACCATCATGCCTTTGTTGACTCAGCCAAAGAAATAAATTACACAATCGCCAACAAAGGCTATTGCAGCTCTCCTGACATCTATTATTTGGGTAGACGATAATTATGAAATAGAACAAGAATTCAGAGTAGTACTCGATTCTGACTCCCAAATATCGTTTGCAATCGTGTCATGTGCACAACAACTATGCTTACAACTAGCCAATGATCAATTTAATATCAGCTGCATTGGTAATACTTTAGCTGAAATGAAGAAAAACGCTAGCGGGATGAGAGTAGATGCACAGGTTATTCCGAAAACAACATAAAAAACTCATGTGGATACTTGACATGTTTATCAGTCGTACAACTTGCAGATCTCTCAAAACAGAAGCTTCGACATATTGTTGGGAGTTTTATTTTTTGTAAGTTTGAAAATGCGGTCGACTCAGATCACCCAAAAACAACTTAATTGGGCAAAATACAAGGTTTGGGTTGATAGTTGGAGGAAGTGCAGCCATCAAACTTCAAGAGACTAAAACACTCTGTATACTCATCGATATATCTGCACTAGGTTCTCAAGCAATTTCTATTGAACTCAAGAAAGTATTCAATGCAGCGTCTGAAATTGATCACCCGTCACTCAACAAACTGATAATAAGCCGAACCGTTCAGTCTACACTGTAGGCTATTTTTCTGCATTTTTATCTGCATAAAAACGTCAGCTGACATTTTGAAAATGTGCGAGCAGGTATTGGTACTCGAACTCGACTAACCGTACCAACTCTTTGAAGAAATGATGAGAACAATCTGTGTACACGTTTCAACTCACTTAAATTACCTATGGAATAACATCGCCTGCAACTGTCACTAAAAATACATTTCATGAGTTAACCTCATCTTGTTCGCAAGTTTATCCAGATGCTTTCAAACAATACCAAAAGATGTTTACGTGGATTATATATACTTAAAGGGGCCAATATAGTGAAAGAGCTATAGTCGCACTCAAACGAGACATTTGCGCTCTTCTGCAAAGTGGTAAATTTCATCTAAGGGGATTTGTGAGCAACCACCCAAACCATAAACAGCCATAAACCGATAACGTTAAATTTTTGGATGAGTATGCACAGACTACCAAAATCCTTGGAATTCAGTGATACTCAATTCAAGACGTGTGAGAAAAGTAGGCAACCAAAAAAGGTCTATCCTTTTTGAAGCTAGTTGAGTATTGACCCCGTTTAGTTGGCTATCGCCACTGCTTATTAGATCCAAAATCGGTTTTCAAAATGAATAGCTAAAGCTGCGACAAAATAACAAATGTTAGAATTCCATTCAGTGAAGATGGTTGGATAGCACATTTGACGGAGAGAAATAATTTGAACTCAATGGTTTTTACGACGCGAGCGAGATGGCATACTCAGCCATAGTTTTCTTGTCTGTCATCAAGAAGCATCAAATTGCATGTCACATTATAAGATCCAAAGCAAAAGTTGCATCGCTAAAATCGGTGAGCTTACCGAATCTGAAGCTGTTTCGTACTGAACTTTTAGCTAGACACTCATGATAGTCAGTCATGAACGAAAGTAACCTGAAACTAATATGTGTTACAGGAAGGATTGATTCTAAAATAGCTTTAGACTGGTTGTCCAGTGAACTCTAAGGATGAGTGATGTTTATCGCAAACAGAGTTGGATCATGAACATGGACATGGAGTTTTCGTAGAAATACCAACAGTACATCACTCAATAAATCATGATTCAATGAAAACCGCCTTCTTCAATATTCTGCATTTTTAGATGAAGACATGGTTATATGAGATTAAGTGACCAATTTCAAAATAGCTTGGCGCCATATAACACGAAACACCCAATCCTACTGTCTCCAAAATGGATAAGGCAACTGTGTCAGAGAACTACTGAATCCACTTGTACTATTCTCAGGTTTCCCTGGTTTCAAAATCAATGAGACCAAAAAAATATATGGTCAATGATCAAGAGACCAAGACGCAATGAATTTTAGTAGTAGTGACCACAAATTTCAAAGGGTGACCAGTTTCCGATACCTTGGGTCTCTTGTCACTAAAGATAATTGTATAGAAGGGTATATTAAAGCACGTTTTGGTACTGGCAGTTATTTTGACATTAGCAGCGGACGTAAAGCTTTCAAAACGACCGCTGCTAATATCAAAATAACTTTCAAATGCCGAAAAACTGAAGTGGTACAAGGTGTTGATCGGACCCGTTGTCTTGTATGAGTGTGAGAACTGGGTTCTAACGGACGAATATGAGAGCCGTGTTTTGGCATAGACACAGAGGTCACTGTCGGCAACGATGGCTTCTCGGAGTAGAAAATTACTTGTATTTTTCGGGCTGTCTAGAACAATACTAAGAACAAGCTTCGGGTCGAATTTGATGGAGTCAGAATGACAATTCGTTATGGGCCAACAATGGCCTATAAAACCCGTTTTATTTTATTATTTTTGTTTGTTTATGTCTGTACATTATCTGGATTTTTCGGGCCACCAGTATTTTTTTGAATTCAAGGTACAAATGTGGTAACTAATTAAAAATTACAATACACAGCAAGCCCGAACAAAGACGATTTCATTAGATATCAGAAAGCTCATAATATTTACTCTTATGACAAATGAAATTATGATTTTATAACATAAAATTTCTAAAGAATTGTTCCACCCCATCAATCCAGCAAAACAATTTATCCTAACAATAAAAGTCATAAAATAAAATTAGGTTACAAATATGTTATCATTTGGAAAATATATCACAAAAAGGAAAAATTCGATTTTTTTTGTTTCATTTCCATTTTCAACAATCAAACAACCTAACAAAAAAAAAATCGGTTCACATACGTAACGCAAAAAAAAATGATTCAAATGATAATGACATGAGATTAGAGTTGTGTGTGGATATATGTTTTGGTTTTATGTTGGTTTTACCATTTTAATGTAAAACAACATTATTTTTTGTTAAAGGGTTTCCCTTCACACGACACACACATTATCATTATGATTATTATTATGAGTGTCATCAATCCAAAAAAAAAAAAACGAAATGAAAATATTTATAATTTTCACGATAAGGAAAATTATTATGATTATGAATATAATTTAAAGTGTTTGTGGAATTGGGCAAAAGAATTTTACCACTCATATAGTGAAATGTATATAGAGGTAACATTTTAGTTCGTTTTTATATACTAAAATGATATTATCACACAGAAAATGCACATATATCGGGAAAATTCGTTTCTAAATAAATGTAACTGAGCAAAGACTGCGATATAGAGGGAAAACAGTATACGAGCAATACGTATCCGCGCATTTTGTTTAGTAATTTTTTCATTTTTTGTATTTACAGAAAATAAATTTTCCATTTATTTTTTCTAACCAAAAGAAATCAATCAAAACGACTGACCATCCTTCTCATCTAATATATAACATTATGTGTGCGCTTTTCATTTTTTTTTATTTTATATTTCTGTACAATGTCGAGATGTTCGTGGAAGGCAATCGCTAAGGGCAATATAGCACCCCGTTAAAAAATAAAATATCCATGTATGGAGTGTATTTTTTCACCCGTTCATATATTTATCTCTCTACATACATACACACATAAATATATGTTTTAACATTTATATATATATATATATATATATATATATATATATATATATATATATATATATATATATATATATATATATATATATATATATATATATATATATATATAAGTTGGAATGTGGGTGAACAAGGTGGAATAATGTAAAATAAAAAAAAAGTAAATTTATTTTTTTTAAAGCAACCACCCTTATATTTTCTGGACCGATCGTTGTTCGTTGGAAAATTATAAAAAAAAAAAGTATTTTCATTCCACCTTTTTGGAAAAACACTGAACAGAAAATAAAAAATGTACACAGAATGATGTGTTATTATTATTTGAATATAAAATAAAAATTTATATAATGTATTGAAGGTATATGGTAGTCCTGTGATAGCATTCACTTCAATCTACATAAACACCCCCTTGTGGACGTATAGAGGAATAAAAAAAAAGTGTATACATTTTTTTCATACATAAGCATCGAAAGCTTCAATAAAAATATTCAATGCTTATATATAAATAATAAAAAATAAAAAAAAAAATCATCTCGAACACAAAATAAAAAATTGAAAATTTTTATTTTTAATTTCATTTTTGGGGGTGATTTCGATATTTTTTTTATTTTTCAGGGTGGCTTAATTTTTTATTTTTATTTTCATTATTATATATATATATATATATATATATATATATATATATATATATATATATATATATATATATATATATATATTCATATATATGGATGGTTTTTTTCGGATATTTGATTCAGTTGTCTAGAGATTTTTTTTACTACTATTATTCGCATAATCAGACACTCAGTTGCAAAAGCATATACAACGGACCAAATATAAAAACGATAAATTACAAAAAAAAATTCATAATTTATTGCACAAATTCAATATAAGCCTCAACGGGGCAAGCAGAACACACATACTTGTACACACAAGTATATATTCAAAATTAATATAACATTGAACTGTTGTTGCTTTCATATTGTCTTAAGATTTAAAAGTTAATATTTAGAAAGGGACGTGGATTTTAATTTTTTTCTAAATTTACTTGTTCTATATTATCTTAATAGTTTGTCTACGTCATAGTCTACATAGGCTACACATGTCAGAGTAGTCGGACGTTATATTTTTGTTTTTCTTCCCGCCTAAAATTAAAAAAAATTTAATTTTAATTTCTAAGTTCTATTTTGGAAATATAAAATTTAATTTTATTTCGATTATTGTATTGGTTACTAATTAAAAATTATAATAAATTGATGGTGAAAATAAAATCGAAACAATCATATTAGAATGGCGGTTAAAAGTTGTAAATGTGAACAATTAATTGATGGCCTCTTAAGTGCTATAAATTGTCCTTTTTTCAAAGATATTTCATTTAAAATGTGTAGTACCAGAAAAGAAAGGCAAACAATTCAACAAAAACCGGTTTGTTCTATCATTTGTAAGTCTACTGAAAATGATAATAGTTCTTCAATCGATAATTAATCTTCAAAATTAACTGATGGATTTACGATGTGTTCAATTTTTTTTTTTATTTGATTGATTTAGAATGTACGAACAAGCATTATGCAGGATCTCCCGGATATTTAGCCCGGCCCACCATACACCCGTTTTTACATAAACTTGGAAGGATTAGGCAGGATATTAGTTAAATTATTGAGATCGACCCGGTTACAGACACCATGGTGGCCAATAGTTAGTAAATTTTTGTTGTAGTAGGGAAAGGAAAGATATGTCAGTAATGACAGAATTGGTCCGATTTCTCGGTAGCGAATATTCGAACTACTATTATCATAAGACAAACAATATTTTACTGAACTTCTCTGCATTCGGGCATCTCTTGTTAGCAAATCCAGTATGCCACCATTCATCTGTTATCTGCGAAGGTTCTCTGAAAACAAAATTATTGCTCTTAGCCGTAGACTGTAATAAATTGAATTAGTTTTTAATTTGAAATTACAAATTAATTAATTCTTAATATAAAAACATAATTATACAATAGTATAATTCCTACAAGGCATATGCTGTAATAAATTGTGTTAGTTTTTGCCCGAAAATTACTAATTACTCTAAAACTTTTAATTAATTAATTCATAATATAATGATATAATTTCTGCAAGCCGCTGTAATGAATTGTAGAAGTTTTTGCCTGAAATTTACAATTAATTAATTTATTACATTTATAAAAATAGGAAATTATAAAAATTATAAAATAATATAATTAGATTTTACAAAATTTGATTAAATATTACAATTGAATACTTTACGACAAATACGTCATATTATCGCCGAAAATCTAATTTATATACACTTTATTTGGCACAAAACTTTAAAATTTATACAAATTAGATTTAATAATAACAAGAAGAGCTACCGCATGAATAAAAAATAGTACGCATATGTCGCTACCAAATAAAGGAGTTAAGAAACCATCTAAATGCCAGACGACTCCGCCTCGGAGTCTGCAAAGTTTTCTACGAACAACTGAAACATTTGCGAAAAAAACATCTATTGCTTTTGAAAACACGCACTTAATAAAGCACTAATACGACAGGAGCTAACCTAAGTAATCAAATCTTTGACAATGAACTCAAATAATTGAATGCAGAACTATCACTACACACAACCTGACCTAACTAAATTAGCCTGCAAACTGATCGAATCGCTAAAATTAATATACAATTTTTTAAAAATAATTAATTAAAATTAAATTATCAACCAAACCAAATTTGAACCATATGGACCATGACTTTTTATCCAAAATCCTTTTGTATATGTAATGAAACGAATAAGTAACTTTTTGTTGGAAAACGCTAATTGGAATGTTAACCACAGTATTATCATGTCGCATATTAATTATTTAAATGTTATTTGGTCCAGTACAAGTGATTTTAAGATTAAAGAACTTCAAGTTTTACAGAACAAAATAATTAAAATAATAATGAATTTGCCATTTCGCACTCCTACATGTAACCTCTATAACCGTCTTTTAAATGTTGAACATACTAGTAAATACAATTCATTGTATGACAATTTTTAAGTTTTATCATAAATTATTGAAGACACCGAATGAGTTTACTTTATCTAAGGATGTTACAACACTCAAAATCAAAATAATTTTTTCGTTGTTACATCCGTGGTCTTGTTCAGTACAATGGTCTTCCTATAGAAATTAGATCAATACAGTCAATTTCAATGTTTAAAAAAGAGTTAAAATCACATTTGTTTAAAAACTAGTTATTATAACTTCTAATTTTATTGGTACTTTTGAATTTTATATATGTGTTAGTTTTAATATTACGCTCTGGTAAAATATGTATATATTATTTTTACAAGATCCTTATATAATTTAAGACTTTTGAGGATGCATTGTAAGGCGAGGGTGATTTTTGTTTAATCAATCAAAGCAAAAAAAAAATAGTATCGTTTGAAACTTGTTGCTTTCCAGAAAAGTCAGTTTCATAAAACTAAAGACCAAGGTAATTCGTTTCTTTACAGTGGAGATGATTTTTTCAATCGTAGTATTGCATTTCTTCTTGAGCCATAAGGTCAAAAAGGCTACGTGTGTAATTTAATCGAATATTATGAATAAATTAGTGACAAACTAATCAATCGAGTGCTGCGGTCAAATATGGCTATCTAACTTTAAAATTACAAAATTGTCCAACATACAGGAAACAACTCCATGTTAAACAAGGTAAAATCCTAAGAGAAACTTAACTTAATCAGATACGTCTTTAACGGCTAAAAAAATGAATTGGTGGAAACCATCCGGCCCTATTTGGATATGAATCAACAGACTGTGTTTACTCAACCCACACAAACCGATATTTTCTCTTTATTGGAAATAACAAAAACTATGTACATGAAGTCATTGGGAGATTTGAACATTGCAAAAATAAAAATGAACAACTGGAAGCTTTATTTGAAATTTCAGCTAAACATTATTATAATGGTAATAAATAAGCTTAAAATATGATTCTGGAATGCTCGCAGTTGAATAATAAACAATAGTAGTTGAAATTATAGACTGCATTAACATTAAAAAAGTGGTAACTGGATAATACGGCTACGTCATTCAGTAGTCCAATATAGATTATGCATTACAAAATTTAGTATGGGTAGGTGTGGGTGAGTATCAATAAGGTAGGCAATGGTTTATAGTTATAACTTGGTACGGCTTGTTCTCCGTTGTGGTAACTATGTAGAGTCCACCAATTGTATCTAATATACCTCCTAGTGGTACCGGCTTCAGTCGGTTAAATATTAGATGCGAGTGCTAGCACTATAAAATAAGGGCCGATTAAGGAATCATGCGACCCGTGCCGTTGATCAACCTGGCTGGGGGCCTTTCAAATAGTAAGGTTGCTTTGCAACTGCAAGAATGGGCCCCATTTGAACCCATCTGCTATTCGTGGGACAAACCTGGATCCAAAATCAAATAATAAAGAGTCCGGAACTCATAAAAAAACGAAAAATTCTAATAAGGAGAAACTAGGCATTAGGCCCTCTCTCTCTAAAGCTGGGGAAGAGGATATATGAAACGACAATGCAAGTCCCCTCCAAACCAACATTCAATGCTAGGAGGATAGCATGGAAAGCCTTAAAAAGGATTAAGGCAATGTCGGTGGATAAAAGGATGAATAAATATGTAGCTCCACTTTCGTGGGCTACTAAGAATGTCGAGCCGATGACATAGGAAGTTCCACCGAGTGTTTTCTAACCAAAACACAGAGGTCATAGGATGAACTTCCAAAGGCCGCTAAAAGATCTACATTGAAGGCAACTGCAGGTAGGCCTTTTAGTGAGGTTCTAAAAGATCAACTAGTCGTAGCAGTGGTTGCTAGAGCTGAGGAAGATAGTAGCATCACTCTCGCTAATTAGAGGAAGGTTGAAAATGTTGTTGCCTCCTCGTTCCTTAAAGTTATGAGAGAGAAGCCTGGGATGGCTCCTACATGCTGGGACGGTGGTATAGGAACTATGTCAAATTGACCTATGTCAAATCAAAGATCTCTAAATCTTTACAAAAAGGCGATCAGCTGCCTTAGTGAGGTGTGGCCTGGAGCCAGGCTTGATTTAATTGCGTTGGAGAATATTCCTAGTAGATCGAGAGCTCTCGTAAGCTGAGGAGCATCGTCAGCTTGAAAAAAGATTCAGAATCATTAAGGAATCTATTTTGGGGATATAATACATAAATTTAAAAAAACTTTAATACTTTTAATGTGATTTAAGAAAGCCTGGTAATAAGGTTTCCAAATTAAAAGTAAACTTTTTTAAAACTTTTAAACGTTTATTTCTTTAATTTAAAAGTTTATTTCTTTAATTTAAAAGTTTAATTCTTTAATTTCAAAAGTTTAATTCTTTAATTTAAAAGTTTATGTTGGTAAATTTAAAAGTTTAATTTTTTAATTTGAAAGTTTATTTCTTTAATTTTAAAGTATATTTTTTTAATTTTGAAGTTTAATTCTTTAATTTAAAAGTTTATTTCTTTAATTTAAAAATTTAATTCTTTAATTTAAAAGTTTAATTCTTTAATTTAAAAGTTTAATTCTTTAATTTAAAAGTTTATGTTGGTAAATTTAAAAGTTTATTTCTTTAATTTAAAAGTTAAAGTCTTTAATTTAACAGTTTATTTCTTAAAAAATCAGCAAACAATTTACAAATATTCAACTGATTACTAGCTTGATGGTCATCCAAAATTATCCAGATTTGTGTTTAAATCCAAATGTGTTAAAAAATCACACACTCTCACACAGTATCCGGTAAATTAAAATCACCCAATATAATTAGGCGATCCTCGGACTGTAATATTAAACTTGCATTTGAATTAATAATACTGATAAATTTGTGATACAGCTCGATTGAAAAGTTGGGCGGAATATAAAGAGTTGCATGCAATTGAAGGTTTTGATCGATCTGAATGAAACCCTCCTACTTGTTGTAGAAAGCAACACCAAATATTAAGATGTCAGGGTTAGTAAAGTTATTAAATACAGGATTTTTGCAGCAGCATGGTGTGGAATATAAATGGAGATTTTAAATTTTCTGGTTCACATTTTTGAGATTAGCCATAAGAGATTAGCCATATGTGATTTTAATTAAATAAACAAATAAACTTTAGAGATGTCAAGTTAAACATTTCCTGTTAGCAAAACTTAACTACTTACGGTTACCATTTTAATATTGATAAAAGAGAAGCTCCAATAATTGCTTACCTGAAAAAAGATAAAGCATAAAAATTAGAAAATTAAAAAAAGAACTAACAAATAAGATTAATATACAAAGAAATTGAGTGAATTTTAAAAATTAACGGCTAATCCTAAAAAAATTAAACAAAAAATTGATTCATTATTACAAATCAATTGAATTTATGAGTATACCATGGTAGTTGGGTACCTCGTTCGTCTTGCCCAACTTAAAAACTAAATAAATAACGCTAATTTTTTAGTGGTCCGAAAAAATGCTTCTTCAATAACTATCATTAAACACGAAAGAAATTGTTAAAGCCAAACTCACCGAAGAGTTCCTGAACAAAATCGGTAGAAACCATGTATTTCCTCTACGCAGTAAAATTTCTGTGATTGAAAACCGCATTACTCGTACTATAGTGGTTGAAACTATTAGAACGAAGAGTCAGTTCATAGACTGAAGCAAATAAA
Organism: Tipula confusa; assembly: GCA_963556175.1. Lineage (NCBI taxonomy): Eukaryota > Metazoa > Arthropoda > Insecta > Diptera > Tipulidae > Tipula > Tipula confusa. Next base: position 89,445,767 of record OY744476.1, read on the forward strand.
TCAATTATTTTAAAAGGGAAATTAGCATCAAAATTTAAAAAAAAAACATGGAGAAAGAAAGCATAGAAAGTAGTTTGTGGCATTGGTGAGATAAAGGCCATCTATTGAACCGTCACTAATCGTTACGTGATGTTTAGGGTGTTTGCTTTGCCCGTCGCGGTCTAAAGTTAGATTCCAGCCACTGGCCACAGCACCTTAGCCAATTGTATGTAACATCGTTTTTTGAGCGGGCTACCTACAACGATCACCAATTGTAAAAAATACAGGATCTGCTGCTAACAAGAGCCAAAGCTATATCTTTTTAAAGATATTGAGTTTTATGAAGAGTATAATGTGTGTACTATCCATCTTAACAATTAAAATAATGAAAAACTACAACAAAACAAGTGACATGCAATTTTCTTAACGCTATTCGACGTCTTTTTATCCAGAGATCAAAGTATAAATATGAAGATGTAGGTTCATCCTTAATATACTTATATAATATTTGTTCGAAATTTTTTGTACTTAAATCGTTGCATACAGCATTACATCATAACAATAATAATCAGAGTAATGAGAATAATAATTATAATGATGTTTTGTAACGACATTAAATGATGATACTTTTTCGTAATGAATTTAGACATCTGTGTTTTTATCTTAAAATTTTAATTTCGCGTATCATCATTATTAAAAAAATATATATGTATAGTCATAAGTACATTACATACGAATGTATGTTGCTTCTAGCTCGCGGTTATTTTCTTATAATTATTATGTTTTGTTTAATTTTTAACACAATTGTTATACTAACTACTTCAATTCATATATGATAATAATTACAAGACAAGCAAACACTTTGTATCACTGCACCCAGTATGATTTCTTTACATTAGAAAATTTCTTAATTATAGTTCCAATTTTAAGAGATGCTTTAACACCTGAAAGTTTCAAAATTTTAGAAGTTTATCAGATCAGATTATATGAAGAAAGTGTCACGACTGATTATCGCAACACATATATGGTAGTCGCAATACAATAATATCGCAAACAAAAACAATGTAACATCAATATTTCGCTTTTACAAAAATTTTCGAAGAAATATTTAGTCATATGTTTTTGCATCCTACTATGATCGCAAACAACAAAATCCCAACACAAAAATATCGCAAACAAATATTTCGCCACAAAATTTAATTGTTTTCTGTATAAATTTTAGTGTAAGGTTGTGTCCTAATTGGTTAAAAAGTTAAATATTTTAACTGTAGTAAATAATAAAAAAACGATATTTCGTCACTCATATCATTTACAGCATTGCGCGGTTCAAAACTGCGCGTTTTTGTTTCATATTGTGCATTTTTTTTTTGTAAGAAGTAAAAGAAAAACAAACGTACATATTTCTTTTTTTTTAGGTATTTATGGAAAATGTACATAATGAATGTTCAATTATTTCGCAGTTAAACAAAATTCCTTGTTTTTTGTTTAAAAAATCTGCCAAAAAAACCAACCGCGCTATGCGAGGAATTACTGTATATTTCCAAAGATAGCAAAAAAAAGGGATAATTATCCGAAATTACAATGTTACAAAGTTTAGTTTTTTCATAAGGAATCAACTGTCAAAACAATCAAAATGTAGGAGTCAAACATAGGAAATAAATTTACAAATTAAAATATTCCATACTCGTATGTCATTAAAAATGCGCATTTTTGATGACATATGCAATATTTTTATTTGTAAATTTAAAACGATATTTTCCTGCGATATTTGTGGTTTGCAATATTTTTGTTTGCAATATTTGTGTTTTGCGATATATTTTTCAGCGGAAATTTTTTGCATCTTTACTTACAGCGATTTTATTAACAATTGATGAAAAAGCGTTCGACATTTTTGTTATGCGATTATTTTGCCTGCTATAATTTATCTGCGAAATTTTATCTGCGAAAATACGGTAGGGAGCCAATAATACAGATGCATTTATTGATAAAATAAGGGGTTCATCAGTGGTACGGAGGCACGCCAAACAGTGGTGTTGTCGCTTAAAGTAACCTTCCCTAAGCCTATCGTTTGTGTGCTATAAAAACAAATAGGACAACTTTTACAAGGTCATCAACGATACATGAACAACCAGAGGTTGACGCCAAGATGCAAATACGGAATCGGTAAACTCACGTACTAGGCACGTGACCGTTTAACAATCAGTATAGTGTAATAATGACTGAAAAGATTACGTTAGTGCCATTAATATAAAAGAAGCAAAATGTACCATATGATGGCAAATGGTTTCGCGTCGGATACTGGGCGAGTCATTGAATCATTACGTAGCCCATTTTTAACCACCAGTGATTGGTAGTCAGGAATAAAAGTTAAACATGAAACTTTGTCTTGATTACTGTAAATTAAGTGCCGTAACGAAGAAGGTGTAGCGACCATTAAAATTATTATTACACAATTAAAATTATTCAGATATTTCGTGCAATTCCATATAATTCGCTAACGCTACATGTACACTGTACATAAATATATATAGAGCGTAAAGTAGCTATTACACATAGCACTCGGTCGCCATGGCCTGATGAGATGACAAATAATTTTTAACAAAATTATTACGATTTCTCGTCAGATCGAAACGGAGCTTTGCGTTGCACAACATCCAATACTGAATAATTAAAATAACGACACGTCACCGCCGTCGTTATAAAGGGTAGCTTTTCCCTCTCTCAAGAACGATATTATTGGACGAGCTATTAAATAATTTGGCAAAGATTTAAGATCGAATACAATCTGCCGGGTATAAATTAATGGCCAAAAATCAAAATTGTTCTGGGCTTATATACATACTATATAGACGATTTGTGCCAAATCAACTTTTAAGGTATAAACAGAACCAGAGCGTCGACGATGAGCGTCAACGAATAAATATAAATTTCGCCAGCGATATCGCTGTAGTAAACATAATCACTAACAAAAGCGTCAGCGTATCGCGATATAAAAATAACAAGAAAAATTTTAAACCATGGCTACTGTATTATGCTTCTTTATTAAAAAGGCACCTTAAAAAAATAAAAAACAGTTGGCAACATTGTTTCGCCGGCGATAAAATTAGAAATAGACTCTAAATTTATTTCAACGAAAAAATCGTCGTCGCCACCTTCGATGTTTCTGTTAGCACACTATGCTTTTAGTGTATTTTAATTTGACAGGCGTTGACGCTCGCCGTTGTCGCTCTGGTTCTGTTTATAGCATTAAGAAGTGATGGTATAGGAAGAGTCATGTTCAAAAAAAATGAACGGCCAAGAAAAAGTGATTGCGTATTTGTTGCAGTTTGTTACTTGGAATGCGTTAAACAGTTCCATAAATACCTCTCCGGGCATAATCTATATTTATAAATGGATCATGGTGCAGTACGGTGGCTACTTCTGTTTAAAAATCGATAAGGATAAGTTGAATTTTAGATCAAAATAATAAAGCAGTTTAATGCCTTAAGTATATTCAATCAAAAGGCAGCGTTTTGCTATAACTAAATGTTTGACAGTCTAGCCTTGTTGTTTTTGCTAAATATATGTCTTAATTTAAATATCATTGCACAACATCACTCGCACACAAGTCTTAACCGCTTTTAAGTTGTATATCAAAATGGTGTACAAATTTAATCAAATTCAAATATGTGGTTACTTAATGCTTAATAAACATCCCGCAGATGCACAGGCTGTCCCTTAACCGAGCGGTTAATGTTCCACCGAGAGTCTCTACATACTCATTTCAAAAACCTGAAACTGCGTTAGATTATTGAGCAACTAATAATCTATTAACGAAATTTCAATTAAATATGCAATTCAGAGCCTACTATCCGTCACTTCAATCTTAATATAATAAAGCTGTCAGAAATTGGAAAATGGCTTTAACAAAAGAACCGACAAAGGATTAAGTAACTAAAAAAACCAATCTTGTCTTCTAATTTGCCTCTTCTTCACAATAATTGGACAACGTGTAATGTCGACAAAGCAAATGTATTTTGACCATATCTGGGCAAGGTGTTATCGAATAAGCAAATTAGTGAAAGAAAAGTACCGCTCTGCAGCATTGGCATCGTTTAAATGTTTGATAATATATAGGACGAAAGGATTATGCATAAAATGTGAACGAATCTGCCGATTAAATTTAGTAACCATTAAAAATATCCTATACCACCGTTAACTGTAGGTAAAACAGCGCACGCTCTGATAATTATGCAATCCACGTTGGCTTTACTAGGTAAATTTACACTAATAAAGCCAAAGTCAGTTGAAAATAAAACCCTTCAATAATGTCAAAGTTATTTGATAACAGAGTTTGTGCCAGACCAGAAAATATTGGGAGTAAGAAATTTGCTATCATTTGCATTATATTTCTTCGGTGTGTTTTATTAAGCCGTATTGAATAAAAAAACGATTGATTATTATGCATTCAAGATATGCATTCAAGATACTTCTGAATCACTTCCTTAATTGTCGAGTTTAGAATATGTTGAACACGTATTAGCATTTAAAACATGGGGAGTGAACCATGAACAAAAGCAGTAGCTGAATATAAGTTAAATTTTTATTTTTAGCCCTGACTAGTACCCATATGAGTTAATAACCAACCGCGTGAACAGAAATTAATTGAAAAAACTATAGAAATGTCCTAGCCTAAAAGACAATTGGAAAAAATTAAAACAATCGGAAAAGTGTTAAATTCTATGTCAATCTAACTGGAGACAATGACACTCGCATTGAATAAATAAAACGAACAACGTAAAGCGCTCGATTCCACAAGAAATTATTTTGGGAATTTTCTTAAATATAAAAATACAACTGGATCTAAAGGTCGCCGTTTTTTTAACAAAGAAGGATGTTATTCAAACAAATGTCAAATTTAAATGTTTATCAGGTCTGGCTTCAATATTGGTTAAACAATGCCCTCATACTACTACCAAATGGCGATACTCTGAGTGGTAGAAAATAGTACGTTCTGTATACGAACAGATGGGCTTATGAAGACCTTTGATTCTTCTGTTTTCTCTAATTTACTTTTAGAATCGAAACGAGTTAGTTGAGACTAAAAGATTGACGACCGTGTGGGGTTAAAAGAAGACTCAACATGTAAACTGTATCTGGTCGTTATTCCTTACCGTATATTCAAAAAGTTTCTCTCAATCTTCTCTTTCTGAGTCGATCAGATTCATCGATTTTCTGAGTCACGAAGTATAAAAAGATGGCATACTATCATCCTCTGGAAAAAATCATATCTATTAAATAATTTCCGCAATCTGCTCCTCTATGGCAAAAACATAAATTCGTGGAAATCGTAAATTTGTATCACAGATCTATCCACATTTGGTAGAATTACTTGCACCAATACACGATCATTTGAAAACTTCCAAGAAAGGTAAAATAAATAATTTTTACTTTAAGTACCAAATGAGAGCAAATCTTTAATGAAATTATATTGGCTTTCACTCAGTGTGTAATTTAAGCACATCCCATGAATAATTGTCACTTAAATTCAACCACAGATACACCTTTATTTGCTTTGAAATGTGTGTTGGAACTCAATAATGAATCAGATTTTTTCCAAAAAGATTCCTGCTGAAAGCAGAGGAAACATTTTGGATGCTTGGTCCAAAATCAGAAGATGTTAATTTCTTTGCGACAACTTATAAATATTTAATTAAATTTATTTGTTCCATTGCCTCCTTCAAATGTTTTATTTTATATTTTAACTATGATTGATAAGTTTATACGCTGGCCGGGAGCGAAACCTTTGGTAAACATGAACGCTTCTACGGTAATACACGCTTTTGTATACCAGAAGATCTCACATTATAGAACTCTTTTAGAGATACGCAGTCAATTTTAGAGCAACCTTTTACAGGAATTTAAAAAAATGCTAGTTTATCACATAATAAGGAAGGCAAACTACAACTATATGAAAGCTTCACTATATGCTCGCCATAATATCACTAATTGCAGTTCTGAATTCTCGTTAACCCTTTTTGGCATAAGAACTTCATCAAAGATGACCTAGGATACAGTTAAGTGGATTTTGTCTACGAACAGACACCTAAAGCCCTTATACGGATTTACTTTTACATTTAGAAATTTCAACCTCAAATGATCCTTCTTTACCGTTCGAAAAATTTAAAGTATTGATGCAAAACCCTTCTTTGGACAATATTTATTTATGTACGTCAACAACCAAGTCTGAGAAATGCATCCATCATCACTCAATAAATAATAAAAATTCATAAAATTCTATTGTGCATAATCATCACAATTGAATTGTTATAGATAACGCAACCGAATGTAAATCAGAATTATTTAAGAATTGTATATCTATGTATGCTATCGACCTCCATGTTACCACAGCTGAATCCAGCACAGGTAATAGTCCTGTAGAAAGATTCTACTCCACAATAACGGATATATCAAGAATCATATTCTCACAAAATAAAATGGTAGCAATCTTCGAAATTATGGATGAAACCATTTTGGCGTATAACAACTGCATACGTACTGCCACCAGTTTAACACCATTTGAACTTTATAAAGGACACCTAGGGCATATGAAACGAAATGAAATCTTGGAAAGTATTAGGCAAAATTACGAAGTAGTCCGAAATATCGTAAGCGATCATAACCTTAAACAAAAGAAAAAAAAATCAATAACCTAAATAAAAATAGAGAAAACCCAAAAACATTGGGCAATGCCATCCGATACGTGGTGGGCGCTGTTCACTACGGGTCACGGTCACGCGACACGGAAAAGTCTGACCATGTGCTAGCTATAGGTATCATGGAAAAACTACGACAAGTAGTACGAGCACCAACGAGCAACTTGCTCGTACGCTCGACAGACTCAACGTCAGAATAGACAGACGCGAACTTCGAACTTCTAGTCCAGTGACCAACTGGCGAGCACGACCTCGTATTCCTTCCACTGGAAACAGATTCAATTCGAATAGACGCCAAGTCCACCAGCAACTAGCTTCGTGTTACTACCACAATCGTTTCAGAAACGGAGTTGAGCATTGTAAAGACCGTGTGATTTCCCAAATCTACAGGTAAAAAAAACCGAGAATCAATGTTTCCCTGATAAAAAGGCGATTTTAAGGAACAACAATTCCTCAAACTAGTTGGTCTATCGGTTAGCGCGACTGACCCTATCATTGGTTCTAACTTTCTTAAGAAATATGGCTTACTATAGTCGACCTTAGGGATAGGAAACTGATCGATCCAGTCACGCAACTGTCGATCATTGTGTCACAGACACAAGCGAATACACCTTCACCCGGGAACTTCCTGATTGAAAACGGGTACGGCAAGCTATTAAAGAAGTTTCCATCTTTAACAGCTCCACCGAATTACAAACGCCCGTTAAACATAATGTAGTACACCACATAGTAACTACAGGACATCTACGGGTGTCCAGACCAAGAAGATTGGATCCGATCCAACACAAAGCAATCACAACGGAATTCCAACACATAATACAACTTCGAATATGTCGGCCATCGGCATCACCAGTATCATTCCCACAGCAATTGTTTCAAAAAGAAGAACTAAGATTGGAAACCATGTCGGGACTACCGCAGGTTGAACATGGTAACGATACCTGACCGTTACCTTATTTATCACATCTAGAACTTTTCCATGCACCTACAAGGTTGCAAGATATTCACGAAGATCGAGTTGGTCCGAGCTTGTCATCTTATCCCAGTCGCACCTGAGTATATTCACAAGACGGCAATTACTACTCCATTTGATTTATTCGAGTTTACTCGAATGCTATTTGGGCTAAGCAATGCCGCACAATCGTTTCAACGATTTATCAACGAGATCGTCAAGGATCTCGACTTTGTGTTTATCTACATCGACGACATAATTGTAGCCTTAATATCGGAGTAAAACAACACAAGTTTGACCTGGAAACACTGTTTCAGAAATTTTTTGAATACGAGGTGAGCATCAATAGTGCGAAATGCGTTTTTGACACTAGCTCCCTCGACTCCCTCTGTCACAAATAAATTAACGCCATTCGGGAATTTCCAGCTCCACAAACCATCAGGCATATACAGCAATTTATCGGCAAGATAAATTACTACCACAAGTTCCTACCTAGGACAGCGGGAAAACTTATCCACACCCATTTGGCAAATTTACTAAAGAAGCCCAAAACGCCGAAGAACTTCTTCTGACCAGACGAATGTCAACAAGCATTCGACCAGCTAAAATCCACTTTAGCTCACATTGGGTTATTGGCACACCCAATAAATGACGCTAAACTTAGTGTCACAACCGACGCCTCTAGCACTGCTGTATGTGCCGTGTTGCAATAATGTAATAATGGGGATTGGGAGCTACTTGGTTTCTTGTCGAAGAAACTTTCAAATGCAGAAAAAAAAACATATTCCGCATTCGATAGAGAGCGCCTAGCTACCTACCAAGCGATAAAACAATGTCAATACTATGTCAAAGGTCGATGTTTTACAGTCTACACCGCGACAAACTCGCCACTTGGATTTTGCGTCTTAGCTTTTTACTGACATACAACACATCCAAGGCAAGGATAACGTGGTTGCCGATACACTATCTCGAGCATCAAACCACGAAATTTCAGCTGTCGAGACTCATGTCGACTTGAAACAAATTACTAAATCGCAAGAAGTTGACACGAAACTTCAGGATATACTTTTTGGTTCTTTAAAACAATCAAATTCCACTTGGAAATTAGAAAGTTTTAATTTAACTGACTTAGAGATTTACTGCGAAACTTCAACGGGCAACAACCGTCCGTATATCTCAGAACCACTACGACGAACCATTTTTAATGCACTGCACAACATTCTGCATCCAAGCATCCGAGCCACTCGGAAGCTAATATCTACTAGATATCTATGGCCCAAAATGAATAAGGACCCAGCTCACATAGCGAAATCCTGTTTATCAGTTTAACAAAACTGAGTTTTGGAAGAAACAAACAATAGCTCGCACAAGCAACTGAACTGCACTAAATGATAAAGTTCATAATGGTTTAATGCGGGATTGTTCCTGTACCAAGTAACACTAATAAAATAACCTTCTAGTTAGCAAATTATTTACATGAATTAGTCAGCTGCTTTTACAATATTTTACGTATGTAAACAAACACTAGCTTAAAAAATCTTATCATTTGGATAATATTTAAAATTGTCATTCAAACAAAGATTAGCAGACCTTATATTAAGTAACGTCATTAAATCTATCAATAAACTACTTAAGGAATTTTTAAACTCAATAAAATGCTATCGTGTTACAATGATCAATAAAACGTATCACAAACAGCAAGTTTTTATTGTCGATTTTTTATCAGTCATTTAAAATATGCCAATCGTGCGGTACGGTTAAAAATGATTGAATTTCAAAAGTTGTGTGTGTTAATCTTATGTGTTTTGGAGTTAGGTGCTGCATCATCTAAATTTTCTCCTTTTAGTCTGCAACGAAAACTTATTAATGAACAATTCTTTGCCATAAATCAATTACCTCAAACATCAGCACGTGAGGGATATTTCATACTATGGCTTGATCATTTTAGCCCAGATAGTTTTGAAACATTTCAACAAGTAAGTTAGTAACAGTCTTCCATTATGTTTTATTTCAATCAATTGTACTTTTAGAGTGTCTGGATCAATGAAGAGTTTTATCAACCTGGTGGGCCTGTTTTCTTGTACATAACAACAAAATAACAACAAAATACGATGATTATAGATTTTGGACTGAATATTCGCATATGACGAATATTGCCCAACAACTCAACGCCGTAATTTATGCAGTTGAACCACGATTTTTTGGACAAAATCGGCCAACTGAAAGTTTATCAGACGACAATTTATTTCGTTACCTTTCTATAAATCAAACAATGGCAGATGTTGTGAATTTGGTTATATATGTAAAACAGGAATTTAAGGTGTATGGTTCCGATAAATTTGTGCTATATGGATATGATACGGGTGCATCATTAGCCACATGGATTCTTCAAGCAAATCCAGGACTTATAGATGGTGTTTGGGCAGTAGCCGCACCAACCGTTGTTATTTATGACTTTTCAATGTATTATCCCAGCATATTTATGTTAGCGGACGAACTACTCCCATCTGAATGTTTTGATATTATTTCGCATTCGTTCATTGATTTAAATCATTTAGTTAGCAATGGCGATAGTAACAGTATTCAGGAAATATTTAATCTGCAAGCTCCGCTAGATTTATCAAATGTCAAAAATATTCGATTATTTTATGATTATTTTCTATCTTCGCTTAGTGTCCACATTGAATTTGGATCACCAATGTCACTCGAATATTTTTGTGATGATTTAGCGTATGGCGTTAATAAAACCGCACTTGAGAGAGTTGGACGATATTTATCTGAATACTTGCAGTATGCAATTTTAGATTATGACGAATTTATTCGATCGTTACGCGAAGAAAGTTGGGAGTGGCAAACATCATCGGATCGTCAAACATATCACATGATGTGTAGACAATGGTCATGGTTTAGAAGTACGACGCACCTTCCGGAACCGGTTAATGATGCTTTACCTTCAAGTTATTATACGGATATTTGTTCAGATGTTTTTGGATTGAGTGAAGACGATATTATAGCCGGAAATGTGCGTACAAATAGTGAGTATCCAGTTCGAGTAGGAGTACAAAACGTGTATTTCACCAACGGTGAATACGATCCAACACATCTAATTAGTGTTACAAGTGATCTGAATCCAACGGCAACGGCTGCTCTCATCCCAAATAAAGGCAAAGCATTTGAATTGGCTAAAATTTTACCTGGTGTCCTACTCACCGAAGAACTAATCGAGGTTAGAGAAAATGTTGAAACGCTCATTACCCATTGGGTTTCGCATAATTAACGCACGTCTATTTAATTAAGCCCATCCACACATTTAAATGTTACTTTGGTCGGCTGGCCATGTAATTTTAATAATAAAATTAATTTCAACCTTAAATAAAATTAAAATTATCATAAAATTTATTTTTCATCTTTACTTAATAGTCCCTTTTTTCGATGTTTTGTTTTTTTGTTTTTTTTTTTTAGCTTCCAACCCTTCTCAATTAATATCAAAGTATATTTTCAACTGTAATTACTTGACGTGGCTAATTAAACGATACATTTATTACACAAAACTTGACGATGACAACAGAATAATTTTTTGCCTCATTATTATTAAGAAAAAGTCATTTTGTGTACCCAAAAAAAAACATAACCATCCAACCAGCCACATACAAAAAAATAAAAAAAAAATAAAGTGATGGTGATTATTTTGGGTACATTCTCGAAAAAGGGTTGCTTTTTAAATTAAAAAGGTAAATAAAATAAATTTTTGTGTGTCGTGCTTTACGTACGCAAAACATAATTGAGTTTAAAATCAGTGCTACATTATTAATTGATCATAGATCATTGGCCGTTTCATATTATAGGCATTGATTGTGTGTGCAACAATATATTTGTTGTTATTTGCAATCTTTATCTTTTGTCACCAGTGGCGGCGAGTGAGGCGTACCGCCCTTTACGCAAATATATTTTGAAATATATTTTGAAACAAAAAAAATTATTTGATGCACTACCCACCACCCCTCGGTTTACTTAACTGAAAAATTTAATACCATTTATCTGAATTTCTAACATTGAAATAGTTTGATATTTAAGCCACAAATTGTTGTCAACTAAACATCAACGTCGCAGTTTGGTCGCTAAAAAGTATCAACCACTGCGTCAATATCTACAGCACTTCTTACAACTGATATACTAGTTTACTCAATCGAGCTCAAGACATGGAACTTCTAAAATGATGATTCAACAGATTGCGGAAACACTAGTTTTACTACATCAATACGTAGAAAAAATGTCTACTTGCTTGTCGAGTAAATGTTAACTGAGATAATCCGCGCAAATAATTCGACTATTATGTCCTTAGAACCAGAAATATGAAGTACCTCCGAAGTATATTGGCTTTTAAGGTCAAGTTGATGAATCTGTCGCGGATCTGATTTATCAATTTTTTTTGCTTAAATGTCTAAAAATTGCAGTGGTTTGTAATCTGTAAGAATAAACTGTTGCCCCTTCGATCACATATTGGAAATATCTAACAGCTTCATACTGTTGTGGATTCGTTAACGTTTTGAAATAAAAACGGAGCGGCAATGTCTCGCAATTGATGGATTGGTGAAGTACTGCAAATAATAATTCAGCTAAATCTGCTTTCATTTTGTAGCAACCTGGATTAATTGAATAATTTAATTTTCTCAGCGTTCCGCTCAATTTACTCAGCGTACTATCAATTTTTTTTTGTTGCCCCTAATGAATTATTTGGCTGCAGATTCCTTTGATTTTCGACTGAATTTCGTATGAATCTGCGATATAAGTTTATCATTGCCCGGGATCTCTTAAAGACCGTAACTCTGTCTGGAAATTTCAAGTTGTTAATAGTGCTGACATTTTTGGAGATGGTTTAACTCCAAATGGTGTTATAAGATATCCCAGAAATTGGAATTCGGTTTTTCAAACTCATATTTTTCTGGATTAATACACAGAGGCTGCATTTTTAAAATATTTGCCCTGTAATAAGCTTGTGTTTGGTCCCTGTGGTTAGGGGATACTTCCATGCCTCGTAAAACACTTTCAAATGAGCATGTGATGACTACCTGCACCCGTAAAAAACTCAATGGTTAAAAAAATCACTAAACGGAAATATAGATACCGGCAAAATCAAAACAGGACACAGTTTAGGATCGATACGTGGAACGTGCAGTCGCCAAGAAAACCAAGTGCGTTTGATGGCACTATATCAGCCATGAAAGAGTATCGCTTGTAACTCGCCGCCCGTATTGCTTCACAGTGGAAATGACCTCGGCAATCTTGGTGTTGGTTTTCTTCTTAGACCAGAAAGCAAAAAGCTGTTAGAATTTCAAAGCAGTTGATAATCGTATTTGTAAGTTACGTTTACGCATGCGATGAGCCAACCTGTCAATCATATGTGTTCATGTTCCCACTGATTTAAGCCAACTCTAAGATGAAGACTTATTTTACAACAGTTTGGATGATCTGATGAGACCCATACTAGACCATCATTTTGGCTAGCACATTTTTTCCTCATGAAAATAACCACTTGGAAACTAGACACACCTTCGTAAGACGTCCCGAAATCAATCCGACCATGTGTCAATTTCTAAGTGAAGGTCTCGCGTTATCCAAGATGTAAGATCTTATCGGTCGGCAGCCAAATTCGTAGGCAGTTATTATCAATTGGTGACTGCAAAGCTAAAATAGCAGTTTTCGTACAAGTCTGCGGGATCATAGTAAAACGCAAGTTAGGATTCAACTGTGAAGGTCTGACAAACGAAGGTGAAGAAGCACAATAACAGAATCTTATCAGCAGTAACATTATAAAAACCAACCTTTATTCACAAATAGTGAATGCTCTACGGGAGATATTGAAAACTTTGGTTGTCGGTGCTGCCCACTCGACTCTAGGTATGGCAAAAATTAACCCACAACAAGATTGGTTTGTTGAGGAGTGTGGTCGTAAATGCAAACAACGTAAATGCGAAAATAGCCTATTAAGAAGCGTTTTACAATCGCACGGAAGAACAAAGCGGTCCTTGCTAGAAGAATCGCGAAGCAAATTTGTAGACTACAACATCGATGTAGTGCTTGATACTTAGAATGAGCATTTTTCTGAAAATTTTGTACCGTCAGCCTAACCAGGTTCTGGTATATGCAGATGATATCTGTGTAATTGGATTGAACGGCATCGGTATCAAAGAACTATAGGATTCACTTGTATGATTCTCAGCTTTTATTGGTCTCAAAATCAATAGACGCTATCGGTTTTAGTAGTGGTGACCACACATTTGAAGGAGAGACGACAAGCGAGTATAGTTCCAAACGCGACTATGACGTCACTTGCCGAGTATAAAACTCGGCAAGTGACGTCAACCACGAGAACATAAGTTTAATGAACATTCCTGCGATCTCGTCCATTAAATAAAAGGACAGCGAGTACACTGAAACGAATGATTCAGCGATCTCTGAGAGGAGAGCCACCATATGACAGGCGTAGAGTTTAACGACACTTCAGGATAAAGTTCAGGTTGTCTAGAATAATGTTTCAGGTTGTCTAGAATAAAACGAAGAATAAGCTCAGGATCGAATCTGAAGGCATTCCGAAATAGCCCATAGCCAACGTCTTCATTCTCACATTACCTAAATCTGTGATAAGTTGTGTAGAAATAATTTGTTGATGATAAAGTTGTGGAATTATGAACCTGTATCCCTAAAGACGGGTGCTTATTTTAATCTAATGAATACATTTTGGCGGTATCCATCAAAAAGTTTTTGAATTGGTGGTCAGCTACGTAGGTTACACTGCCAAAATTTGTGAAAGCAATAGTGGTCGATTCGACTATATTTTCTGGAATCGATAATCTAGAATTTTAGATCTACTTCTATAATTGCAAGATCTTTACGGTCACCGTTTTGGTCGTTTCGTTTCAGTATTTGTTTGTCAGAATTATAAGCTTTAGGACTTTTTATTGTTTAATTTCGATGTAAATTTCCTTTAAATGGCATTAGAAAGATGCCCGACATAATAGCTTTTTTAAACTGGAGCAAATGTGCAGTAAAGGTCGTTTGATTTGAAATGAACGAATGGTAAAAATTAATTAACCCCAAGAACGCTTACAACTACTACTTATTCTTGGTGCTGAGGTGCCATAAATGGAATTGGTTTTATGTTCTTGTTGACCCTAGAAAAATGAAAGATAAACCACCGATTTGTCATAATCATATGCCTGATGAAAATGTCGATCAGTTTCTGTCGCAAATTATTACCCGAAAATGTGATGATGCTGATGTTGTCGAAATAAGGGTATACTTCTGTAATACCACGCAGGAGAACTTCTTTAAAACTCTGGGAGGTTACCGGCCCTTTTATGGTTCGTAATAGTTTGCACTTGTAGAAAGAGATCCTCCACAAAAAGCTGTTAGTAAATTTAATTGAGGTCGAGCTTCGCAAATATGGACGACACATTTGGTAATGTTGACAGCAAATGATTTTCTGATGAAGTTAAAAAACAGCTTTACTGCCACCCGACTAGAACTAGGGACCGAAATATTGCTAATCTGTTGCTTTAATTTGTTTAATTTTTCATCGACCAGCTCACAACATCGCGTGGGAATTTTATCTTGCTAACATTTTGTAAGATTAAACCACAAAAATATTTTACAATGATTTGTGGAGATAGGACCTTATAACAGTCCTGCAAAAAATTCGTAAAATGGAAAATAGGCAAAGAGGAAATTCCTAATTGTTTTTAGACATTATGGGATTTGCTTCCTTTAAATGACACTTATTTTAGGTAATGTTAAATTTATGTTTGCTTTTTCCATCGGTGACCTTATCCTTTTGATCGGCACTGGCTTTAATAAAAATTAATTTTTTCATGATACGTTAAAGATTCTGTAAGCTAGGGTTACTAGGTGTTGGCACCTTGCGCTTAGTAAATAATCGGTTTATTACTTGAATTACTTTAGTTTGCTATATAGCTAGCTACTACAGACTTCCGTAGAACTAATTGAGGCTACCATCATTAATTTGTACTAAAGCCATTTGTAGCCTTTTCGTATGCCATGTGCATTCCAAACTAAAATTAGTGTTATGTCATTTCTAAGTGCTTTTCTCAGTAAGTGATCTAGTCATCTTTAAGTTTCTAAAATACCCCTTTATGGAGTGTGGATTGAATTTGTTTGGTGCTTATTTTTCTCATTCGTGATGTTTTTCGGTCGAAGAAATTTATTATCAGTTTATTAAAACGCTTCCATGTTTCACACCAAAACAACAACACTAATTTTATACTTAACTTGATGGATGCACTCCATATCTTTTGGAGCATTTTGTTAACGTGTTAGTTTTATGACCTTTACCTTTCAAATATTTTGCGAATTACTTCAGAGCCAGTTCCAATAACTTCTGAACTTTTTGCTGCATACCATCATGTTTGTTTGTCACACACACTTATAAATGCATTCCGTGATCATAATCTGATATCCATTATACTCAGTTTAATTGTAGTTTTTTGTGAATTTAAACTACTTGAAACCATATTTTCCAAACGGTTCAACCATCTCATATTTTATTTTCTAAAATACAACTTTAAATCTGCACAGTTAAGTTCTCTTTATAAACCTGTTATTATTTTATTTTAAAACATAATTTTTAAAATACTAACTATTCCCGCCAAAATTGTCAACAAACCACAACTGTTTAACTCCTTTCGATACTAATTATTTATAAAACTTATATTACAGTTACAGATTCGAGAAGTGCAAAAAAATAAAAAAATCAGGATTGAAGTAAAGAAGAAAGACGACATAGAGGAGCAAAGTTTTTTTTTATTTTTAAATGCAAAATAATTGACTCGTTTTAATAAGCTTTTAAATGCTTTTTAGCACTTTCCTGTTGTTTTTTTGTTGTTGGCTAAAATGAAATGTACAGTTTAAAGGGTGCGAAATTTACTGTGAAAAGTAATTATGAATTTTTTTAATGATTTAAAATGAATTGACTTTTAAAAAGTGAATATTTCAGCAAAGTAGTGGGTCTATAATATGATTGTACAGTTAACTTGATATCAGTACTTTAGATGTAGAGAAAATTGCAATTTAAAGAGAGTAAATGGTTTAAGTAAGAGTGCGAAATAGATGAACCTAAATACACAATTGACAAAATTGCTTCGATGTTTATTACTCGTTATATTTAAAAATCTATAAAAGGTTAACATTTGATCTTAAAGCAGATTTTAAAAGGCAAACACAATATAACTTGCTTTCTTGCTAAAATTATAAGCAATATAAGCTTATAAGAAATAATGCTGAGTACATCATTGTCTCATATGCACAATGTCCAGCTTCAAATCGAAGATAGTGTTTTTAAAACAAGAAGGACCCCTAGAAATTTACAAGTCACATTCAAGAAGTCGGCTTGTAATTTAACGATCAACATCAATCGCTTAATTTTGACGGCAGTCTAAAAATTCAGATTTTAAAAATTCATATTCAAATACATTTTTCAGCTATAGTACCAAATTTAAAATGATAAAAACATTGATCCAATTTAGGATTTATCAGTTTTCTTAAGGCTTAACTGCTTGAGTAACAAATTGGAAGAGAAACGCAAATTTTAAAAGCACCAACTAACTCCAAAATTGAATGAGTTAGCTGGGAAATTTTTTGTATATTTCAAAGTTGCAATGTGCGGGTACTTGGCGCAAACTTATTTTGAAAAGATGTCGCTGTCATGATATTAAAAAAACACGAATTTGTCTGGGTCATGGTTGTATCTGTTTTCATCTGGTTGATTTGCTAATTAATTGCTGGTTCCTTTCGATAGCAAACTTCTGGAAATAAATAATATTAAAAACTGCGTAAAATATAGAAAAAAATGATCCTGGAGGTTATCGGAAACGTCTCCAGATGGAATAAAAGGAAATGCCAGTAACGGATCATTGGCGAGTTAGTGGAAAATAGAGTACCACTTAAAAAACTAAATCTTGGGCGAATTGTCGGATTGTAAAAAATACTGTAGGATATGATTTGCTTATTTGCCAAAATTGTAAAAACCATTTCCGAAATAGAAGTCCAATTTGAAAAATGTTTCAAATAATCAAATTATTTACAAACTTACTACACAAAATGCTTAAACCAATAATAGCATTATATAGAAATTTGATTCCACCACATCAATTGGTATTTAGATAAAGTCACTTTACGATAGAACAAGCTATATAGTAACAAACATAATAGAAGACGCACTTGAGAATAAACAGTTATGCTCCAATTTCTTCTTAGATGTAGCACAAGCTTTCGACAAAGTTTAGCGTCAAGTGCTTTTATATAAATTGCAGGGAGATTTACCTAGGTAGTTCTGCCTTAGTCTTAAATTCTACATCACCGATCGAAATTTTGATTGATTGATGAGACTGTGAGACCAAGCACTTGTCAAGTGTTCCGGTAAACGCCGGTTGTATTCCCACCATCTATTTACATTTAACAAACGGTAGGATAGGGGGGATTTTCATATATTTGTATTTCTATAAATATATTTCCATGCATGATAGAAACGACCCTGTTTCAGACACCTCATGATCATTATGGAAAAATTCTATTATATTTTTGTGGGAAACAAAAGGTAATGACAAAATTGGTCTGGTTTCCCGGTAGCAAATATTTAAACTACTGTTAGCATAAGACAATCACAATTTTCTTAAACTGCTCTGCATTCTGTTTTCTGTATTCTATCATCTCTTATCAGCAACGACTTTAGTGTGCAACCATTCAACTGTGATCTGCAAAAAAATTCCGTAAAAATAAAATTTACTAATGAGATAATTTCTCCAAGCCGTAATTAATTTAAAATTAATACAAATAAGATTTTAAAAAAATTGATTAAACATTACAAATCAATTAAATTAACCGTTTTGACCAATACGTCCTATATAGCCGATCGATATTTCCGTGTAAAATAAAACTTAGAGTACCCTGAATTAAAGAAACTATCAGCGCAGGAATATCACAATGTATCATGTTTGGTGCTTTATTGTACATCTTGCAATACCAGAGGTTTGTCTAATACAAAAGTCACAAGCATAGAAACATTTGCAGATCATTCAAGATACATCAGAAGCCGCTACAAAATTCCATAAAATCATAAACACAGTGAGTTGTTGGACAAAGATATGGCTTAGGCATCCTGCTATTAGGATAACCTTCATAAAGACTTAGCAAAGAAATACAAAACCATAAAAGGAACTATCTTTGTTTCGATGTGTTCAGCTTATTGACGAGACCATGATTAAACCTCTTAAAAAGCAAAAGGTCGATAATCAAAACATGACTGAATTACTAAAACTTATTACTTTTGCTCTCGAATACATATAAATGTTTTGATCAACCCATAATATATACCATAAAATGTAACCGAGATTGAGACTTAGAGGAAAATAAATTGATGTGATTTCCACAATGGATTCCATGTATTTAGAGTAGTATATTAACAAAATTTATCATTTAAACTTTTAAGTTTAAACAACAACAAAAAAAAAAAGTTCAGACCAAATCCGAATGATATATCAACCGCAATATACGAAACCGTATGTCATATCAACCTAAATCGTATATAAAACATACAGAGATGGTATAACCAAAACCAATTCATTTCATCTCACTTTTTGTTGTACACTCTATAAATATACTTTCATCAATCTCTTTCAAAAGCATGGAAAATGAAAAATAATAACAGTCGTAATAATACCAAAAACGAAAAATGGAATAGATATGTGAGGAGGCAACACAAAATGCAAGAACAACAAATAAATTTTCGTTGTAGTCCGAAAAACTCAAACCCTCTGTCAAATATATAAAGCGAAACAAAAATGTCTCCAGATAGAGGAGCATATAATATAAACAAAGAAAATTTATCCTTTTTATAATATATTTTATGGATAATTTTTTGTTGTTTAGCTCTAAAGTCCATTGTCCATTGAATAACACTTAAGTTGTGGACTGCGGTTCAAATATATTATTATGTATCATTGTTTATGCAGAATTGAAACGGAAGTTGAGAAATGTCGCTTTTATCATTTGGTAATGATATATATTTGATTAGCTAGACGTTTTTGTATTCGACCGCAATTAATATTGAATACTTGGACAAATTTATGAAGATATATGTTGAAATAAAATAATGCTGTCACTTTAATATAATGCAATTTTCTCCTCAATGTTTTCAAACTACTTTACATTTTAATCCATTTTTTCCAGTTGTAAATGTCTATATACGGTTTCACCATTAAAGCCAATAATCCGTATAATATGTGCTATTCTCGCTGGTTTTTAGCTATTACTTTTTATTTAATGAAAATAGTCTGTAATTGGCTAACAGAAAAATTACTTGCAACGTAAAGCTCTTGGATTTCTAACCAAGTGATTGGGAAAATGACATAACTTTACAAAATACAGAATTAAAATTTTGCTAAAATTTATTTATTATAAGCAGAAAATCAGTTTGGCCGTGATAAATTTCTACTGATGCAGAGCCA
Source organism: Tipula confusa (assembly GCA_963556175.1). NCBI lineage: Eukaryota > Metazoa > Arthropoda > Insecta > Diptera > Tipulidae > Tipula > Tipula confusa. Next base: position 89,465,911 of record OY744476.1, read on the forward strand.
GTTGTTCTGAAAGCGACGACTAGCAACCACTGTAACCATTCAACCAATCACGCGATTGTTGCTAGACTGGTTTGGTCTTCAAAGAATGTACGAATACGGTGATTAAGTCAGCCAGCCTAGAATCCCATGTCTAGAAAAGATTTTTAAGCGCAGTAAATGTCGTGGTTAACTGGACAACTTTTAATCACTTAGAATAATAATCGGTATCTATATATATATATATATATATATATATATATATATATATATATATATATATATATATATATATATATATATATATATATATATATATATATATATATATATATATATATATATATATATATATATATATATATATATATATATATATATATTTATATATATATATATATATATATATATATATATATATATATATATATAAACCACCAAAAATTAAACTGCCTCCGCTTATGTTTAAGGATACGCAGTTTAGGATCGGTATGTGGCACGTGCAGTCGCTAGAAAACCCAGACACGTTTGATAACTTTATATCAGCCTTGAAAGACTGTAGCTGGAAACTCGTTTTTCCCCAAGTAACTCAATGGCAAAAAGTGGAAACCATGCGTCCCAAGGCTATACATTGCTTTACAGTGGTGATGACCTTGGTTTTTGTTTTTTCTTGAGCCTTAGGTTAAAAACGGTGTTTTGAATTTCAAAGCAGTCAGTAATTTGCATATTTAGTAACACTTATTTAATAGCAGTTGCATATTTGTATGCAAAACTGGGCTAACCAAATCACAGATGCAGAAGCAATAGAATCAGCAGAAGCAATAGAAATTCGAATTTCAAGACTCGATTAATTCTATGAGGATTTCCGAATTCTTGAAACCAACTTATTTGCTTTTCCCGGTCAAGTTTCTAAATTAGATGGAATACAAAATCCGGCGTTTGAAAATTCATTTGTGTCCACAATCCACGAGAACCAATCATTATCAGATGTCAATAAATTTAAATTGCTTAAAGGCCTTTTAACTGAAAATCCAGCAGCATTGATTAAAACTATAAATGTGACGAATGCAAATTATACAGAAGCCTGGAACAAATTAAAATTGCGATTTGATAAGAAATGGACAACATTTGTGGAGAATTGCAAGTCGCAAATATTAGAGATAGTACCTCGGGGACAATGGCATTATGTTCAATCGTAAAAACATCCTGCAGACATCGCATCGAGAGGTAATAGCCCACAAATTCTTCCCAATTTGAAGTTATGGTGGGAGGGGCTAAGTTGGTTAATGGGTCCAGCAAATATTTTGCCCTCATGCAATGATCGAGAAACCGTCATTGAAACCATGATAGATAAGTTCAAACCGCCACGGTAACACACATTCAGGACCAATCCAATGAACTCGTGTCGAATTACGTAAACCGATATTCGTCATTTGATTGGAACGATATTCCACGACATACTACATCGATTTGCTTCGCAAGACCGAATCATTCTTTATCAAGGAAATATAGAGAGAGACATTCAATAAGGGAGTACCTGCACGCCAGAAAGGGGAAATGATCAATTGCAAAATCACTTGCGAATCTTGATTGCCAATTCGACATGAAGCATCCCATTATCCAAACAAGGATCATCGACTTACCTGGATGATTGTCCATAAAGCATACATTGTGAACCTTTTCTACCCTGGTCCATCCTTATTTTCTAGCTAGTTAAGGCAAGAATATTGGATTGTGAAGAGTCGACATGTCGTTCGTTGCTTCACTCAAAGATGTATCAAATGCTTTCGTCACAAACAACAAATCACCACACAACTCATGGAGATTTGCTAAGACAACGCGTATAGCTGCTGCACGTTCAATCACCACTACTGGAGTAGACTATGCTGGATCAATTTATTTGAAATCCAGGCTTGAAAGAGGGCAAATATCTATCACCAGGGATTCATTGCGCTATTCATATATGCTTTGCCACCAAGGCAGTTTATATCGAGATGGTATCAGATATGACAACCGTCGCCTTTAATGCAGCGCTGAGACGTTTTGTGAGTCAAAGGGGAATACCAGCATAAATTGTTAGCAACAATGGCATTATTTCGAGCATTAAGAAATGCACTAAAATGTATTCAACGCAGTACAAAATTGCGAAAATAATAAATTAATTTTGGATTTCTTTTCTCAGAATATGATTTAATTTTCATTTGATCATGCCAGTACTCCCCACTTTAGTGGGCTGTGGATATCTAACATCTACATTTGAGGATTAAGCCACGTTACTCTATCAAATCGAAGCGCTACTCCATTCACGACCGTGTCCAATTAGCTCAGATCTAGATGACCTAATGGTACTGACGCCAGGACACTTTTTGAACGGAAAGCCGCTTACATGCATTCCAGAGCCTAATCTATATGAAATTCTGAAGTCATGTTTGTGCAGATGGCAGAATATTCAACAACGGTCTCAAGGTTTTTGGCAATGTTGGTCGCTAGAATATCTCCATAACTTGCAACCACAGCCTAAATGGAGACAAAAGCAATGTATCTAGAATTTGGAGGTATGGTGTTAATCACGGATGATAATTTGCCAAAGTTATACCGCCTTCCACTCAATAGTCAAGGTTTAATAGAAGTTTAACGTTTTTATTCACTTATTTAAAACTACAAAGGATTAGTTTTAAACATAAAAAGTTTTGATCTAAAATAAAACCAAAAAACATTTGAAATAAATCCTTTGTGTTTTGGCAAATAATAAAAAACTCTAACAGTTTAATTTTAAGTACAAAAAAATTATATATTATTTGGTCATACTAAATTTAAACATAAAAGGTTTTAAAATTTCAAAATATTCTCTTAAATATTAAAATTTGAAATATAAAAGATATAAAATTGTCCATAAATGTTATTAAAAAATTAAGCGCATCGAAGATGTAATAAACTAAATTTGCATGGTTTCTTATAATTCACTAGAACAACGTGATCATACGAAGTATAAAAACTTAGTATGAACTAAGAATATTTTGTTGAAAAAGAAGAGGAACCCGCTAATATAGAAATCCACAAAAACTTCGCCTGTCGACTTCAATCGATGTTTATTGATAGGATAACCAATTCTGAAGCACAATTCCTTCGTGCAATTCCTCATTCATGGGACCTGGCAGTCACTGAGGAATACAAGATATGAATCTCTCACCTGACACATAACCCGATAATAATTCTATTTTCTTTTAGGGACAAATTTACTATTAAATATTTATGTTATGTTTAACATCTGTATCATAATTTAATTTAAATAAATGTTGTATATATGTATATAGTTTAGGTTAAGTAGATAGTAGTAGTTTAAGTAGTCAAAAGAGTTTTGAGCCAATAGATTTAAGTTAATTACTTAAGATAATAGATGATAAAGTTTAGGGTTAGAATCTTAGTTAAAGAAATTTATGTAAATATTGTCGAAATAATAGTTTTTTTAATTAAAAAAAAATAGGAAAAATTCAAATAAGTCTGACTAATTAAATAATTTGATGATTGGGATGTAACATTACAATATACACTAACAAACCAGTGCAAGCATAAAATCAAAACCAACACGAATGTATATACTATAGGAGTATATTTGATAATATCAAAACCTCCTATATTAACATAGGATTTTTTGAGAGGTTTTGAAAATATACAACCAAAACCGTCTAAACGGTAAATAATTACGAATAAGATTAAAAAAACAATCAAGCGGTGAGAAAATTGAGAAAATTAAAATTCAAAATATATACGTACGTAAAATACATTGATTCGATTAACATGTTTGTTTTGCACTTGTGCTACGGACTGCGGATGCATTTGGAACTATGCGGATAAAGAAATAAAATCCGCATCTGCTCTGCCAGGTTTTAAGCGGATACATCCCATTTTATCCGCGAATAGCGGATATTTGCGGATATCCACGGATATACTCATCCGATGCACTGGTTTAATTCATTTAGGAAACGAAATGGAATCCGTGATCCCCCGTTTGACAAATAACTGATTCCTTGTAGTTTAAAATTATTTTATTCATAATTAAACAGAAATTAATCTAATTTTTTGTAGGAACAATACTTTAAATTTGATCATTTAAAAACGCAAAAAAGTTCTTGTTTCTTTTGAAACAAATTACAAGAGTTAAAAAAATTAGATAGTGGTACGTCGATTAAACAAATTGCAGAAGAATATGAAGTAGTTCAGATTACAGTTGGTGACTGGAAACGGAACAAAATAAATTAGAGACATGATGCAAAACTAAAGCGTCTACATATAATAACCACTCACCAATCTATAAAAACTATGAAAGATAGTTACCATCATAAAGTATCAGAAGCGCTATATATTTGGTTTTATTTGGTCACCAAATAAGGCACTAGAGTACGTTGAACAGTAGAACGAAGCGAGTGCTTCTGATGTACTTTTTATAAGATGATAGCGTGATATTGCATCCAAAAAATGGAACAATTCCTTGATGCAACCAACAAATTTCAGTTTTTTAAATTAAAATATAAACGGAATTTCCGATGACTGAAAAGCTAATTTATAATTACTTTTCAAAGATTATTTTTTATTATTTTGATAATGTCCTCAAAAATTTTGTGAAATATAAAGGAATTAAACAATTTACTTCTAAAATAGCATGTATATTTTAACCGCCTCTTTCATTTTACAGTGGTTTCCGGATTATCCGAGAATCCTCTTATCAGAGATGCCTTCGGTCCCGACCATCTCGGATAATCAAGACTCTATTGTGTATATATATATTGTTCGTTTGTTTGTTTGTTTATTTCTGTGCAATCTGTTTTGGGGCCGAAGCTCACCCAACTCTTTCGAGGTTAATTAACGTCCTACTTTACGCCATTACTAGCCAAATCGAGGACGCGCGAATACAGGTTCGCGTTTCAAATATCCATCTGCACATTACATTGCTCCAGCCAGCCTGTACTGGCATGGACGATGGTTCGGCCCATGAATTCTGCACTGGGGGTCATAGTTGTGTTCATCGTCATCACCGATCGTAATCAAGTGATGAAAAATCCCTTTTGCAACCCTCCCCCGTTGGGATTCGAACCCGGTACCTCCCGTCCCAAACACCGCAGCTTTAACCACTGCGCCAATTGCTCGGTGTATATATATATATATATATATATATATATATATATAATTTTTTTTTAATAAATCAATAATTATTTAAATTAAATTTTCAACCTACATAGAGACAATGAAGGTAATAATTACTTATTTAATTTTTATTTTAAAATTAGACATGTGCATTTTAAAGACAATCCCAGTTTTATTATTAATTAATACATTAAGCAAGAAATAATGAACCCAACAATTTTATACATTGTGCTCGTATAGTTATAGACCATAATACTGATAGAAAAATATTATGTAAATTATTGTTTAATTAAAAATTTATAATTTATATGACAAATTGCATTGTAAAAATGTAATAATGATATAATTAAGAGAATACGGAATATATACGTAACGTTTAGGCTATACGTAACGTTTAGTTTAGAATATGTAAGAAAACAACAACAATAGGATAAACTACCTAGTTTTTTGTAAAGTTTTTCTTCAGTTTTTGCGGTTTAAAATATTATGTTTGTGTGTGTGTCTCCTTTTTATCATTTCCTGTACATTTTATTTTTAATTATCTGAGAAAATTGAAATGTGCAATTTGATGTTATAAATTTGTAATTATTTTTCATTTCATGTATTATTTGTATGATTACATTATGCCTGCTCGTATGCCTTTCATAATGGTCGTGAATTATGCATATTTTTTTGGCTGAACTATATTATTAGTAGTTTAATTTTTATACTTTAAACTTTTCTTGTATTTTTATATAAGATCATAATGTATTATGTAAGATCATAAAACAAATCAATTGAACTAACCGTTTTATGACCAATACGTCCGATACAACATCATAATGGCTGACTGACATCTTATACAATATTCCACGACACGTTCTATATATCCTTGTCAATTTTCGGAAACCAAACGTGTCTATGGGCCTCTTGCTTCAACCTTCTAGTTCCTCAGTGCCCTTCTTGTAGAAGCTGGGAAGCCTTCGTAATAACGAGGCAGTTTTGTTCTGTTTGAAGAATCATACAATTTGGCTGTTCTGATAAAACTAACTTTTGGTTCTAAAAAGGAGTAAGCAGTGTACTACCAGACTTAGATAGAACTCTTGAGCAGCCATCTCCGCCTAGCACTGATCACACACTGATCATAGGCTAGACCTCTACTTTTTGATGGTTCCATAGTTCAATATCTTGAACCAGTCTTAAAGATAATGAACTGCGTCATTCCTCGATACTTCACAGCGCCGACTTCAAATTTTACCACAAAGTATGCAATATCTTTCTAGTTTTTCAACAAACTGATGTGATGTGTCTGCATTAACGACGTTTGTGGTCGTCTGAGTAGACGTTTGTGGTCGTCCTAATCAACCTCTAAGTGACCTCTAATTTTTCTTGATCAATTATTATGTTTATCAAATGGTTCTTTCTCCCAATCTGCGTAAGATTCCCTTTATCTCTCTTTTGAAATTATTTGAAGCTGAGCAGTGTGCAGGTAATTGACAAACAATGATGTAAAAACTGGCAAGAAATCGAACACCGGAAGCGTAAGGAACTGTTAAATAATTTGATCAATAAATTAAAAGCTTTAATAAAGGAGAATAAAAACCCGTCAGTCAATACTAAACAATCTGACAGGACAAAAATACTCTATTCTCTGTGGAAGGCAACTTAGGCCAAGAAAAAACCCAACCTACAAGTCCCTCCAATTAAAAACAACGATATCTTGACTAGAAATTCCAAATAAAGGACAGATCTGTTTGCAAATCATCTAGAGTAGATATTTCAACCATATCACAATCTGCAGAGGAAGATATTACTCCAGCTGACAAAATTGAAGAGCACGAAATAAGACCTTTAACAATGCATGAACTAAATTAAGAAATAAAGAATAATCTATACACGTTAAAAAGGCTCCGGGGTATAAATTAATAACGGGTTAAGTAATTAAAAGCTTGTAAGAACAACGAAGGGAGAAATTATTGCAGATAATGAATGCAGCAATCCGATTAAAGGCAATGGAAAGTTGCAGAAGTAAATATGATTGTAAAACCAAACAAACCGCCGAATAAAAAATCTTCATATAGGCCTATATCACTGCTTCAAACGATATCGAAATTATTCGAAAAGTTACTTCTAAAAAGACTGAAACTAATAATAGCAGAAAGAAACCATATTCGAAAAACTTTTGACTATAGAACAAGTTCATAGAGTTACGGATGTAACCGAAAATTCACGTGAATCCAAACAAATCTACATATTCCTAGATGTGGCCCAAGCGTTTGATAAGGTATGGCATCAAGGGCTTGCATTTAAACTGTATCGGGATCTGGCGAATTTTATGAGCTATTGAAATCGTAAATTTCAGACAGACACTTTCGAGTAAAGTATGAGAATGAATACTCTGAACTAAAAAGAATAACAGCCGGAGTACCCACGGGCCCATTCTTTATCTCCTATATACAGGAGACATGTCCAATACTGATGCAACTACAACAACATTTGCTGATGATACTGCTATATTAGCGGCAGCACAAAACATCATTGACCATACCAACAAACTGCAGAGAGCCACAAACAAAATATGCAATTAAACTGAATAAACCTTCATAGAGGCTTGAAAATGGAGCTTGTCGCTGTAATTGGAGGGCACTCTCCCACAAGCAGGTTATCATTAGAATTCCACCAGAGCTTCTTTGGTTTGTCATAGGCGGCTACTAAACAAAGGTTAGATAGCTGGACTGACTACCCAATTGTTAAAAAGTTCAACAAAATAAAATATCGATACCGCCAAAATTATACCTGACCCACGCTTATGTTAATGGACACGTACTTTAGGATTGGTACGTGGAAGTTGCAGTCGCTAAGTAAACCATTTGATGGCAACAGCCGTATCGCTATAACAGAATTTTGCTTGGAACTCGTTGCTCTCAAAAACCTCGATGGCCAAAAAATTAAGACCATTTGCCCCGAGATGACCTCGGCGAGGTGTAGGCGACGTTTACGCATGGGACTGATTTAAATATCAGTCATTTGTGTTCATGCGCCCACTGATGTCAGCCAACCCTTAAATAAAGACTTATTTTACAACAATTTGGATGGTCTGATAGGATCCATATCAGAGCACGATGTCAGAATAGTGATTGCAGACTTTAATTCTAGAGCTGGCAAAAGTCAGACTGACTTATGTAGAAACATCGGTTTATATTCGTGACCGATAATGAGGAAAGAATGAATAAATAATGAGTAATTTGCTATCGCGCATGACCTCACTGTGTTCCGCATATTTCGCCTTTATCAAAATATCCACTTGGAAACATGGACACAACCTTGTAAGACGCCCCGAAGTCAAATTGACCTTGTGCTAGTTACTAAGGGATCCAAGATGTAAGATCTTATCGGCCGGCTGCCAAATGTGTAAGCACTGATCATCAATTGGTCACTGCCAAGCCAAGATGGCAGTTTTCATACAAGTCAGGGATTGCAGGAAAAAAACTTTTGTTTCAACTGTGAATGTCTGATAATGGAAGATTAGAAAGCACAAAATCAGAACCTTGTTATCCGCAGTAGCATTATGGAAACCAACCACCATTCTGATTACGTCAACGCTTATGGGAGATATTGAAAACTTCGGTTGTCAGTGTTGACCAGGCGCCTTTAGGTGTGGTAAAATTTAAACCCAAAAATGATTGGTTTGGTGAGAAGTGTCGTCTTGCTATCAAGCAACAGAATAAAGCCAATAAAAAGAGCGAATACGTTGTACAATCGCACGGAAGAATGAACTGTTCCCCTGGGTAGTTTGCATTAATTCGAAGCTCTTAATATTTTGAGGAGATACTTTGTGTAACTATCTTTTCAACCTTATTCGATTAGTACGGCAAACCGAAGTTATGACTGATGAATGGAAATTGGCGTCGTTATGTCCTACCCTTAAAAAAGGAGATCGCTTAAAATGCGAAAACAATCGTGGCGTATTAATAACTCTCCTTTCACAGCTCACAAATTACAATCTAACATAATTTTGGAAAGAATAACTCAGTGTCAGTCACTGATAAAGTTTTTTCGCTGAGGATGATTCTGTCTATATATTACAAAATATTTTAAGACGTACATCTGTTGTTCTTGGGTTTCCAACAAGCCTATGGCTCAATCCGTCGGAATAGCTTCACGATGTTTATACTTTACGATGTCTGGGAAAACCTGATAAATATGTGCATACATGTAAAATCACAGTATGCCGTCACAAAGTTATGTCAAAGTTGAGAACAAGCTTCCAGGATTTTCTGCAATTCACTCTGGTGTACCTTAAAGAGATGCTGTTTCCCCGATACTCTTTAATCTCATATTAGAATTTATATTTCGTAAATGTGAAACACTTCAGGACAATATCTTGTACCGTCAGTCTATCTGCAGGTTCTGCATATGCAGATGAAATTTGTGTAATTGGACTGAATGGCCATGGTGTCAAAGAACTACACGATCGACTTGTACGATTCTCAGCTTCCGTTTGTCTTAAAATCAATGAGTCGAAAACTAAATATATGATCGTTGATTTTAGTGAACAAAACATAATAGGTTTTAGTAATGGTGACTTCACATTTGAAAACGTTGCCAGTTTCCAAAACCTCGCTGGCAACTGTGCGTTGTATGACTTTTGTCCACTGCTAAAATCAATATACTTTACAAAATCCGACAAACTGTAGTTGTACAAGGTATTGTTTAAACCCGTTGTCATGTATGGGTGAGAGTTAAACCCCGACAGATGAGTATGAGAGATACTTAATGACATTCGAGATAAGAATCGCTTGATTTATGGCTCCAAACGCGACGATAACGACACCTACCAAGTTTTATTCAACCGCTCTAATTTTAATATCTACCCGAAGAGCTGCCATTCGGCAGGTGTAGAGTTTGGTGTCTGCGAGGATGACTCTTCCGAATAGAGAACACCTTGACTTCTTATGGTTTGTCTAGAACAATATGACGAACAAGCTCGGGACAAATCCGATAAAATCTTTTTTTTTATTACGATTTTAAATTTAGCCGATGATTAAATATAGGACTAATAGTTAATCGTTAATATTGGTCTCCATCATAAAGTTGGAAAAATGAGACTGCCTACAATTCAATTATTATAGCGATCCTAAAAATATGTGAACAAAACCTTGTGGTGATCTTCTCTGAGATCTTGTCATTTTAATTGTATAATATTTCGAAGATTTGCTAAAGCTCGACGTTTGTTATTCCACACTTTTTAAACCTATCAAAAGGGTAAACGTAAACCCACATTTTACCCCATCCAATATGAGTGCAAAGTCTAACATGCATAATCGAGTATTTCATTATATTGTACATACGTGTATTCCAAACCAACATAAAACATAATCATTACCATTGTGCATAGTTCCTATCACCGCAAACAACATAACAAATTACCCACTGTACACAGCACACAAAATCATCATCAAACAACATAATTTTTATTCATGTAATTGTATTTCTATGCCTCCCACCGAAACCTATATAATTAGCGCGAAAGTATCGTGTAATTAGAGAAAATGCCACGTTTAATTGCTAATTGAGTTTTTTTTTTTTAATTTTCATTAAAAATAAAGGAACAACTAAAATAAAATAAAAATAAAAAATTACACAAAAAGGAATTCAGAGCGCACGGTGGTTGGATAAAGTTGAATTTACAAAACACAAAAACAAAAAAAAAACGAAAAACACTGGAAAAGTATGAAAATTATTCTGGGATTGGTTTGTACGATACTAATTTAAGATTCAATTTTTAATCACCTAATTACGTGACTATAATATTATATTTATGTTTAGTACATTTTATTTTAATGCTTTGGGTTCATTACAATACTACATTGAAATCTACACAATTATGCTCAATTATATTATTCCGTCTCTAGCTCGTAATTATTTTTAATATACAGTAGTGTGCAATGAAATCCGGACAGGACAAATTTTTTAAAAAGACTTTTTCATAACTTTTCAGATCAGAAATTATAATCTCTGCGTATATTAAATTTTCTTGCGCCATAAACATTACAAAATGTGCTTAGAACTCTGGGTAACATCAAAAATAGGAGCTAAAAATAGGAGGGCCCTACCATTTTGCTGAACGTAAGAGCATACGCCAAAGTAATCTTAAGTACAGCCCAGTGGACCTAGTCTAGGACCAGAGCCTCATGCTGCCTAATGACATATCAGGCCGATGACGGAATTCTCTTTCGACTGACGACTTTCCCATGTCGATTCTCGTGAAACAATATTTATATCCCAAAATTTTATATCCCAAAATGTTTAACCTCCAAAAGTTTAGATAATTGCAAGTTTTTTTTAGTTTGCTTAGGTCTACGTATTTTTCATCATTTGCAGTGAGAAGACTTCCTAAAATTCATCCTTGAGGGGGGGTTGGTTACAGATTTGCACGGAGAACTCGAAAGGTTAACCTCTCTTTTGAAATGAAAATCCTATATTGTTGTATCATAATCGATAATTTGTAAGACGGTAAGTACAGTGTCTAAGGCTGGTTTTGTCTTAACAATCGTGTTTTTATTTTCTGTTACTATACTTTAGGTTTGAATCTAAATGTCAGTTTTAATCCTATCTTTTTGTTGCATTTGATATCTTTAATCAAAGATCTTTCATTATCAATTACAATTACTTCTGGTATACTAAAGAAAACGAGGAATTTGCCCAAGAGGTTTTTTATACCTTTCACTGCTTTGAATGTTAGAAATTTGCAAAAGGAGGGAGGTTTCCAGTTAACCAGGTTTGTTTTCATTAAGAAGACTATCAAGAGAAAAGTTTAACGGTTGTTTCTTTTGATTTTGGTGTTACTCGAATGATCCCCACCACTGACCACACCACCTCGACAATTGTGTGTAAAATCCTTCGTTGAGCTGAACATACCTACAACGATCCCCAATTACAATAAATATGGTCTAAAATATCTTGTAAAAGATCTTATTAAAAGGTCAACTTTGGCCTAATTATATTAGTATATTATAATATTGTTATATTATTATATTATTATATTATTATATTATTATATTATTATATTATTATATTATTATATTATTATATTATTATATTATTATATTATTATATTATTATATTATTATATTATTATATTATTATATTATTATATTATTATATTATTATATTATTATATTATTATATTATTATATTATTATATTATTATATTATTATATTATTATATTATTATATTATTATATTATTATATTATTATATTATTATATTATTATATTATTATATTATTATATTATTATATTATTATATTATTATATTATTATATTATTATATTATTATATTATTATATTATTATATTATTATATTATTATATTATTATATTATTATATTATTATATTATTATATTATTATATTATTATATTATTATATTATTATATTATTATATTATTATATTATTATATTATTATATTATTATATTATTATATTATTATATTATTATATTATTATATTATTATATTATTATATTATTATATTATTATATTATTATATTATTATATTATTATATTATTATATTATTATATTATTATATTATTATATTATTATATTATTATATTATTATATTATTATATTATTATATTATTATATTATTATATTATTATATTATTATATTATTATATTATTATATTATTATATTATTATATTATTATATTATTATATTATTATATTATTATATTATTATATTATTATATTATTATATTATTATATTATTATATTATTATATTATTATATTATTATATTATTATATTATTATATTATTATATTATTATATTATTATATTATTATATTATTATATTATTATATTATTATATTATTATATTATTATATTATTATATTATTATATTATTATATTATTATATTATTATATTATTATATTATTATATTATTATATTATTATATTATTATATTATTATATTATTATATTATTATATTATTATATTATTATATTATTATATTATTATATTATTATATTATTATATTATTATATTATTATATTATTATATTATTATATTATTATATTATTATATTATTATATTATTATATTATTATATTATTATATTATTATATTATTATATTATTATATTATTATATTATTATATTATTATATTATTATATTATTATATTATTATATTATTATATTATTATATTATTATATTATTATATTATTATATTATTATATTATTATATTATTATATTATTATATTATTATATTATTATATTATTATATTATTATATTATTATATTATTATATTATTATATTATTATATTATTATATTATTATATTATTATATTATTATATTATTATATTATTATATTATTATATTATTATATTATTATATTATTATATTATTATATTATTATATTATTATATTATTATATTATTATATTATTATATTATTATATTATTATATTATTATATTATTATATTATTATATTATTATATTATTATATTTTTATATTTTTATATTATTATATTATTATATTATTATATTATTATATTTTTATATTATTATATTATTATATTATTATATTATTATATTTTTATATTATTATATTATTATATTATTATATTATTATATTATTATATTATTATATTATTATATTATTATATTATTATATTATTATATTATTATATTATTATATTATTATATTATTATATTATTATATTATTATATTATTATATTATTATATTATTATATTATTATATTATTATATTATTATATTATTATATTATTATATTATTATATTATTATATTATTATATTATTATATTATTATATTATTATATTATTATATTATTATATTATTATATTATTATATTTTTATATTTTTATATTATTATATTATTATATTATTATATTATTATATTTTTATATTATTATATTATTATATTATTATATTATTATATTTTTATATTATTATATTATTATATTATTATATTATTTTATTATTATATTATTATATTATTATATTATTATATTATTATATTATTATATTATTATATTATTATATTATTATATTATTATATTATTATATTATTATATTATTATATTATTATATTATTATATTATTATATTATTATATTATTATATTATTATATTATTATATTATTATATTATTATATTATTATATTATTATATTATTATATTATTATATTATTATATTATTATATTATTATATTATTATATTATTATATTATTATATTATTATATTATTATATTATTATATATTTTAAAATTAGCATTTCATAGTTTTTAGCAACAACGGGGGATTGAATTGGAATATACTGAAGGACAAAGCTACCGCACAACGCCGGGCTAACTTTCACCTCGATTCACAACAATCGTAGTTGAAGGGAAATGTATCACTAAAATAAATCCACACGTATGCAGACACCCGTACAGGCACATACACATTCAAGAACACCCATGCTCATGTATACCGCCACTGGTCCGCGCACCAACATTAACGTGCATGTAGAGGTATAGAACGACCCAGTCACCGATACCCCAATCTGTGATCATTGGGGTAACGATGACCAGGTTGTTCCATCCCTGTACATGCACATGTATTTTGGTGGCATAAGCCCCTTCCAAGAGGAACCAAGAGGAGTTAGTTCACTCAACTAACAACCAACAACCTCCTAAACCACCCCATATCAAACTGATCATCTCAAACCACCACAAACAAGATCAGCAAAATTTCATTCCATGCAAGATTGTCGCCTCATGAGACCACTCTTAATGGATGTGAAACTGGGATTCAATCATTCACCCAACCTCCCTACTTCAACAACATGCCACATGCCACTCTTTTATTTTGGAATAAAACCAAAATTCCAATCCAACCTGTTATAAATAACCAAATCTAAAAACTAACGCTTCCTACAACTATCCGAAAAACATTCATACACACACAACACACTACATAGATCTGATTAAAACATTAATCAAAAACCTACCACAAAACAAACATATTAATCTTTAATGGATCATAACGTTAAAAAATCCCACCAGACCTAAATGCACGTACAAGAGCTCTGCCACCATTGCCAACAATGTTACGTCTTACCTTGAGGGACTAATTTGTTTACTCTAAAGTGCCAACATATATTACACTTGGAATGCAACCAAGACAAAGCAGTTGACAAGACAGCAAATAAGACAAAGAACATAGCAATTTACATCTGTACACTGTTCACCCAAAGAATACAGAATGGGTTTACATACGATTACTGTTAATCAACATGGACTGACATCCTCCTAAGAACTTTGAATTTGAAACGATCAATTACGTGCAATTACCGTAAAGCTTGCCAGGAATTCAGTTTTTTTCTTTAAAACGATGCACATATTAAACCACTTCACTCCAGAAATTTTTCCAGAATTTGCCCGGTGTCACAGCCAAAACTTTACTGATTCCATTCGCATTGCGTTGTGACGCATTACTTTCCAAATATGTGACGCATAAATTCTTATATTCTTCCAAACAACGTCGGGTAATTCAGCTAGTAATTCAATGAAAATATTTCACATAAAACGATGATATTGTTATTATCATTGAAATATTACAATATAACAACAACAAAAAAATATTTACACCATTAAATTAAATAATTATAAAAAAAACCGTTACGGAAAATATTCCAAAAAATTTTTAATAGATAAATAAAATAAATAAAATTTACCAAATTCAGTTGAAAATCTTATTGGAATATTTATAAAATATCGTATAAGAAAAAATAACCGTTGCAAAACATAAAATAATGCTCACAAATTAATTTTCACATAAATTTAACTGTTTGACCACTTTTCACTTTTTTTTTTACTTAAACCGTTATAATTCTGATGACGCTATAACGTCACAAAAAAAAACGCTAATTTATTTACACTGAATTTCCTTGTAGTTTTTCATTGTTCACATGAAACTTTAACCGTTAGCCCGTTCCACAATTTCGTTAAATTAAAACTAAAAAAATTTCACTTGTTTTTTAAATTTCACCAGACTTTTTTTAAAGATTTACGTATTATCTGGACCACCACAGATCTCAAACTAAATATTATTTGCATAATAAATTATAAAAATCAGCTGATTAGGAAGGGGTAAATAAACGAATTAATTAATTCACCATTCGTCCAATTGTCGTTGAAAATAAAAACAATAATTCGATTACCCCTTTCGATACAAAATTAAATCATGAATAATTCGGTCAACATTTAGGATAATTTGGTAATTACTTCTAAGTTGAAGCTTAGCAAATGTTTAATAATTCTTCAAACCTTATAAAAGCTAGCAAAGGTATAATATCGCATTTGATGTATGCAAATAACTTCCAATTAGTTTAATGGTGTATGCCTTATGGTTTTCAGTTCAAGGTAAATATGTAAGGCCAATATTATACAACTAAAGGAAGATATACAACTAAAGGAAGATATTTGGTTTGGTATTGGCTTATAAAATTTTGAATGTTGACAAATGTTTTTTTATAATCGAAACTTTACAAAAGCTAATCAGAGTCTGATATGATTTATGCTAATTACTTTCAATTAAATTCTACCCATTGGAGTTCGACCAAAGTTTGATTTATTTATTTAATAGCTGATAGCGCCCGCTACGCTATATCAGTACAATTACTGTTTTGGGGTTCTCATACAATATATCCTCTGGTTTTCATCTGGATTCTGGGTTTTCATGTACGCAAAACCAGGACAGATGATATTCTTTTGGAACTCTGAGCAAATACGACCATTAAAGTAAACTTCTGTGATGGATTGAGATGTGCCTTTATAGGGGGACGATTACGGTACGGAACTGGCAATCTTAGACCACTCAGCAAATCAGGGATTTAGACTATCCCTTCTCTAAAGAGGACATTAACGTAGCCATCGGACGAAACCTTAAAGGATTTAATAACGATTTGAAGGTGTCACTTACGAAACTAAATTCGAGAGAGTATAGTGAATGTCATTTGTGGAGATCGGCGCTCGTGAAACACCTGAGCTGCTTAGCATAAGCTGCATAAAAAAAGGCTGGCTGAATAGCTGAACACAGTACAAGACCGGATGGTCCGATGTTATGCCTACTTTGAACTAAGCAGTGGGCCAACAAAACGTGAACTGCAAAGGCTCCAGCCAAAATGAACTTTGTCACTACTGTGGAGGGAGAGACCATTTCAAAAAGGAATGTAAAGCAGAGACCAAGTGCTTCCTATATGTTGAAAACAAAATTGGGTTAAAACAAACCAAACACGCACCAGGGTCAGGAACTTGCCAGATATAAAGGCAGGGCCTTTCTTATGTTTTTATATTTGAACCAAATATAAAAACATAAGAAGAAAGTTCTTCAGGGAAACCTGTATCGGGGTAAGGTCGATGAGATCTTATTTAAAAGCCTGTTTTAAAGATCTGACCTTTACGCTTCTTCCCAAGTTGATATAGAAATGCTGGATGCAATGTCCGGAGTAGGGTTACTTAAATAGTTTAGTCCAAGTACTTTGGTTCTTATAAAGTTTTTATTACAGCTGATTTATATTTGTATTTTGTTGTTTATCGATGAACGATTGTAGCGCAAGAGAGCGTTTTTATTTATTTTTGTTACTTTTACAAAAGATATTACATGAAATAATAAATGCCTGATACGACATCTATGTTCGAACATTGGTATCATACACCACTTAAGTTACATGTAACTATGATGCAAACGTCAATCAATATTTTGTGACGTATGCATTGGATGTCAAATATATTTTAATAACAATAACAATATAAGGTAATATTATAAACTTTCAATAATTAATTTTAACATAAATTGACTAATATTAGTTTCTATTTTAGATTGTAAATTATTTATGGTGAAGCCATCAAGTGCAGCTGAATAAGATAAGTTTATAAATTGGTTATTTGAAATGATTCTACTTTAAATTTCCCTTTTTCTTTCTAGCGGCTAAACATGCACCCCCCGTTGAACTGGCTTCAAATGAATTTTGTTTTTAGTTGAATGTTGCTGTTGTAGCAACATTCAACTAAAACAAAATAGTTGCGGGAGTCATCGATTGAGATGTTGTGATGTGATGAATTTTGAATAAATGTATTGTTGGTTAGTACTGCATCTGATTGGTTCTGAACTGTTGGTAGTATACATAATTTGTGTATCGGTCGTTTGATTTCGTTTGATTGGGTTTTTAGTGTGACGACTCGTACTAAACCGTCAGAACCAGGATGTAATTGAGTGACTCGACCAAGAAGCCATTGATTAGGAGATAGATTTTTATCTTGGACTAAGACGATGTCGTTGATTTGGATCATAGGTTTTTGGTCTCTCCACTTTGAACGTGGTTGTAGAGAAGTAAGGTATTCTACGTACCACCTCTTCCAAAAATGTTGACTCAATTGCTGCACCAGTTGCCAACGAGTGAGATATGATGGATTAAGATGCGTGATGTCCATCTCGGGAATTTTAGTGAGTGAGTGACCAATTAAGAAGTGCGATGGCGTTAACGGATCGAGGTCGGCATCATTGAATCTGCACAGTGGTCGGGAGTTCAGGATTCCTTCTACTTCAACTAGCAGAGTGTTTATCTCTTCTAGCGTTAGAATAGTCTTTCCAACTACCCTCTTGATATGGAATTTGGCGGATTTTATAGCCGCCTCCCACAGACCTCCAAAATGTGGCGAATTAGGTGGGATAAAGTTCCATGAAATGCGGTGCCTGGACAGATAATCGGAGACATTGTTTGAACCCTGGATGATTTTTGCAAACTCTTCCTTTAGTTTTCTTTCTGCACCAACAAAATTGCTACCATTATCGCTGTGAAGCTCGAGGCAAATACCACGACGGGCGATGAATCTCTTGAGGGCGCCCAAGAATACGTCGCTGGACAGATCACCCACTAATTCTAAGTGCACTGCTTTAGTGCTTAAACATATAAACAGGCAGATATATGATTTATAGGTTTTTTGCCCGCGCCCTTTAGTTAAATGAATCAGTATAGGCCCGGCATAGTCCACACCAGTTTTAAGAAACGGCCGTATAAACTCGACTCGGGAACTAGGCAAATTACCCATTAATTGTTGTTGACAATCCGCTTTAAACCTTGTACATATGACGCATTTCCGGATCACCCCTTGGCCTTTTGTTTTCCATTTGGTACCCAATATTCCTGACGCATGATCGACAGCAGAAGAGAAGGACCTGCGTGCTTGTGGTCTATATGGATGTCATGAAGAATTATTAGCGTGATTGTGGAGTTTGGATGCATGATAATTGGATGTCTTGTGGAGTAAGGAGCTGTACTATTGTGCAGCCTGCCTCCAACGCGAATTATTCCAAAACTATCTAGAAATGGGTCTAATGATTTTAGACTGCTATTCTTGTTGATAACTCCCTTCGCTTGAAGCGCCAGTATATCGTCTTGGTAATATAGTTGTTGTTCGTGCTGACAAATTAGGTGTACGACGTGAATTAACTCCTCACGCCGAAGATAAATGCCACTGAATCTGGATTCTTTGGACTTTCTGGCATTTTCAACGAATCGTATGACGTAACTCAGAACTCTTTCTAGTTTCCGAAAGGAAGAATATTTGAGAATGAGTTCGGTGAGCCATTCATTTCTCGGTACACATTGAAAGGTCAGTATTATTGGTTTATTTGACACCTCTTCATTGTGCCCATAGTTTTTTAATTGCAATGGCCAACATTCTGTCGATTTAAATAGCCACTTTGGCCCGGTCCACCAAAGGGAATGCGATTTGAGTTCGTTTGGTGAAAGACCTCTAGATGCGCAGTCCGCCGGATTTTCAGTTGAAGGAACATGCTTCCAATTTTCTCGGGTCGAAGAATTAAGTATTTCCGCGGTACGATTGGCCACGAAGGTGCTCCAACGTCGTGGATGACTGCTGAGCCAGTCTAGCACTATTTGGGAGTCGGTCCATAGATACATTTGATTTATTTTTAAGCTGGATTCTTCTCTGATAGTTTCCACGAGATTAACTAAAAGCAGGACGGCACATAGCTCTAAACGGGGAAGTGACTGTTGCTTGATAGGCGCTACTCTTGTTTTGGAGGAAATTAGGTGTATATGTACTGTGCCATCCGAGTTGATCGTTCGAAAGTATACAACGGCAGCATAAGCTGATTGACTGGCGTCGCAGAAGCCATGGACGTCTATGATGGAACCTTGTTCAGCTTGTATGAATCTGGGAATAGATATAGAGTTTAATATTTTGAAATTAGATTTTATTTTTGACCAAATGGCGCCTTTGTCGTGTGGGAGAGGATCGTCCCAGCTCAGATTGTCTGCCCAGAGCATTTGCATGAAGATCTTAAAGGTTATGACCACAGGAGCTAGCCAACCTAATGGATCAAATAACTTACTGGCATCTGATAACACTGTACGCTTTGTGACGTTGGTGGTGTCTGGCATCTGGGACGTAAACACAAACCGATCAGAATCTGGATTCCATTGGATGCCCAACACTTTCACGGACTCATGCGGTTGGGTGTGGTCACAAATTTCTTTGAGATTCACTTCTCGATGCTCGCATGGAATGCTGGATAGTATCTGCTTACTATTGGATTCCCATTTTTTTAGGCAGAAGCCATATCCATTTAGAATCGCCGTTACCTGTTCTTTCAATTGCATCGCTGCACTTTCATTATCAGCCCCGGTCATAATGTCATCTACATATATGTCATTGGCTATGACATGAGCGGCTGCAGGTGAGAAGGTTTCATTTTCCTTTGCTATTTGCTGAATAGCTCTCGTGGCGAGGAACGATGCGGAGGCTAAACCGTATGTTATGGTTGTCAAACGGAAATGACGGATGGGTTCGGAGGGATTGGATCGCCAGACAATTCGTTGAAAGTTTGTATCCTCTGGCGAAACGTCGACCTGGCGATACATCTTTTCCACATCGGCGGAAAAGGCAATCTTGTGCTCTCGGAAACGCAGAATGACAGCATATAAACTTGACTGAACCGTAGGCCCAATTGCTAAGCAATCATTCAGTGATGGGCCAGTACTGGATTTGGCTGAGCCGTCAAAAACTACCCGTATCTTGGTGGTGACACCCGAAGTTTTAAAGACACCATGATGCGGCAAATAAAATCCGTGGCTTGTTTTATTATGCGCTGGGAGTTCCACCATATGATTAAGCCTTTCGTATTCACCCATAAAGTCGTGGTATTGCTTGGCGAAATTTGGATCTCGAATAAAACGGCGCTCCATTGCTCTCAGTCGTTGTATTGCTGGCGTTAGTGATTCGCCTAATCTTGTCAGTGATTCCTTAAAGGGAAGTTTGACCGTAAACCGACCTTGAGGGTTCCGTTTGGAATTTTTAACGAAATGAGCCTCACAGAAAGCTTCTTCTGCAGATAGAATTTTTCCTTTGGGGTATAGTGATTCTAACTCCCAGAACTTGCGTAAGCTTCGATCAATGTCTACCATCTCGGGTTCTGATGTCGTTAAAGTTTGAAAGGAATCTAGCTGATGATCGTTAGTATAATTGACTTGACCAGACACTACCAAGCCGAACACGGTGTTTTGAAGAACAGGTTTGCAAGGGCTGATTTTGATTTGACCGTTTCTGATGATGTGAAAAAATTGATCAGCGCCAATGAGTACATCGATGGAGCTTGGTTTGTCAAATTGGGGATCGGCCAATTTGAGTCCGGTGTATGGAGCTAAATCAACTGGCAATTTTTTCGATGGTAGCACGTTAGATATTTTTGTTATTACGAGAGCCTGTATAGTGAATTCAGGTAACGTTTCTGGTTTAATGGTTATTTTAACCTGGCCCTTAGAGACCCCACATCCTGCTTGACCTAATCCACATATTGAAATTCTTGCGTTTTGCTTTTTCAATTTTAACCGTTGAACACATGCTTCGGTGACAAAACTAGACTGTGAACCGGAATCCAGGAGGGCCCTGCAGGCTATGGTTTTTCCGGTGCTGTCTACGGCTTGAACGATTGCTGTGGGAAGGATTGCGCAGGTAACTATATTTTGTGCGTGCATACTTGTTACTTGATCTAATGATGTCGGTACCAGCTCTCTTTGTGGTTCACCAGATTTTTCGGAGTGATGCAGAAGAGTGTTATGCTTTTTGCCACATTTTTGACACCTACGTCGGGATTGGCAACGAAATACCGGATGATTGCATCCAAGACAGTTTATACATCGGTTGGTCTTTTTAACGAATGCCATGCGCTCTTCGGCATCTAGCGATTGGAACTGATTGCAATGAAACAATGAATGACCTGGGTCTTGGCACATGGGGCATTGGATCTTCACGACTGATTTTAAAGAAGTGTTCTTTAAAATCAACTTGTTCATTATGGACACTGGAAACGATATGGCTTCTCACTTCGGGTTTGACCCGTCGGGATGTGCTTTGCAGTGATTCGAGCGTATCTATGCGTCGAGCTAGAAATTTGAAGAATTCTGAGAGTTCTGGATTGTTCATCTCTGCTGAATATTCTGCCCAGAGGGCTTTAGATTTGTCGTCTAATTTTTGTAGCATAACAAAGATTAGCCATGGATCCCTGGCTTGGGCTACCTCACCGAGCGCCTGTAGACCTCGGATAACTTCGTCTGAAGTGTCCATCAGGCGTTTGATATTATTGGCATTTGAATTATGAATGACCGGTTGCTCGATGAATGTTCTAATGAACGTATTGATAATCTGTTTTTTTCGGTTGTATCACTCTTTTAATTTTGTGAGGGCACCAATATAATTGCCTTCTGTGACTGCTATGTGTCTCAGCAATACGGCTGCTTCCCCTCGTAAGAGTCCTTTTAAGTACTGGAACTTCTGTACCGGGTTTAAATTGGGTGCTTCGTGTATGGTGCTGGTGTACAAATCAAAGAAGGACTGCCACTCCGAGTAGTCTCCTCCAAATGATGGGATATGGATCTTTGGCAGCTTGATTTGAGAATGCTCTCCACTGTGAGTTTCGTTGTGCGATGCATCTAGGTTTATCACACCTTGATTGAGGCTCTTGGATCGAATCCAACGATTTAACGATGAAATCGCTGTATAATAATTGTCTTCATAAGCGAAATCACTTTCCTCACTGATATCAATAGTAAAAATGCGCGTTTCGAGATCCGTGAACTCCTCCATTAACTTTTCCACGCGACGCAACCGCGTGGTCAATTCACCTAACTCGGTGGTTGCATGATCCAACATAGCATACTTTACTAAGTTAGTTAATTTACACTTGTTGGTGCTACGCTGCTTTTTAAGAGCTGCAAGATTGTCAGTCATAATGCTCTTGAATTGATTTCACTTAGTCTATATCACAAAAATCACTTTATTCACTGAGTCTTAAAACACTTTCTTTACACTGAATCGTTTTTGTTTAAATAAAAAATAATAATAGTAATAATAAGAATAAGAATGACTACTTATCTAAGCAATGCACGTGGTTTGAATTCCGCTTTCAGCAAGAAGGACAAAATCCGGCTCGAAGGACCAATGTATCGGGGTAAGGTCGATGAGATCTTATTTAAAAGCCTGTTTTAAAGATCTGACCTTTACGCTTCTTCCCAAGTTGATATAGAAATGCTGGATGCAATGTCCGGAGTAGGGTTACTTAAATAGTTTAGTCCAAGTACTTTGGTTCTTATAAAGTTTTTATTACAGCTGATTTATATTTTTATTTTGTTGTTTATCGATGAACGATTGTAGCGCAAGAGAGCGTTTTTATTTATTTTTGTTACTTTTACAAAAGATATTACATGAAATAATAAATGCCTGATACGACATCTATGTTCGAACATTGGTATCATACACCACTTAAGTTACATGTAACTATGATGCTAACGTCAATCAATATTTTGTGACGTATGCATTGGATGTCAAATATATTTTAATAACAATAACAATATAAGGTAATATTATAAACTTTCAATAATTAATTTTAACATAAATTGACTAATATTAGTTTCTATTTTAGATTGTAAATTATTTATGGTGAAGCCATCAAGTGCAGCTGAATAAGATAAGTTTATAAATTGGTTATTTGAAATGATTCTACTTTAAATTTCCCTTTTTCTTTCTAGCGGCTAAACAAAACCTTTAGAAAAGTGGATCGCGGATGTCCTCCTGAACCAGATGTCCTCCTGAACCAGAGTTGAGCTAGGAGCGGGCTTGCTTAACATTAGTAAATAAAATAAAAATAGAGTGAAAGAAGATTGGTTCACTAATAATCTAGGGACAGCCACTTTCTGGGCTTTGCATCCAATCATAACTGAGAGTCACATATCGATCATCAGTACATCACCTATACACTGTCCAAAAGTGATTGCGACCTTCCGGCAGTGGCATCGGTCGAGTGATAGGTTGGAACGTGGCTAAGCTATGTATGGAAAATCTCACAGCAACAATCGATACAGGAAAAGAAACAGTAATTAGAATAACCGGAGCTCCTACAAAATTGCTAGTGCCACAATGAGGATATTAAAACAAGCTTGTGAAGAAAGGGGCTAGACGGTAGAAAGTCAGTTGTCTATGGGTGGTCTGATGAAATAGCAAACTACAGAAAGCGCTGCCTGCGCTTGAAACGCAAAGGCACTGAAACTAGAAATAAACCAAACCTTTGGGTTAAGACTACAAAATTGTAATGCGCATACTGAGAATACTGGCACCCAGCTCTTTAATGGCACCAAGCTAAACATGACACATCGTGAACCGACCATCTTGCCTTATTAAACCGGAAGAGCAGCTTTATTGGCAAAAGAGATCCAACATACTATTGCCTCTCTGCAAAATAAGAAAGCACCAGGTCCAGTCAGAATACCCATGGAAGCATTTAAAGTGATAGCTTTATCCCAACCTGACGTATTTCTAAACATGTACAACCGTTATCTTGTGGAAGTTGTATACTCGTAAATAAAAAGAAGGGCGACCGAAACACCGGATCACTAAAGCTCCGGCTCGTAGCAGAAATTGAGGCAAAAGGAGACCATAAGCAATACGGCTTCATAAAAGTCGATCTATGCATTAAATTCATCAAAATAGGCGGATATTTTGTCGGAATTGACAAACGGTTTCTAGGTGATAGGCTACCTTTTGCGGATATCGCATAAAGCTATCTTTACGATCGGAAGCTAATATTTGATACTACGGAGGGCAAATGCAGCAAACAGATATTAGGAGGAGCCACCTAAGGGTCAATCCTAGAACCTGATCTATAGAACGCATCATACGATGGTACAGAAAAAATAAATAAATGCCTAATATCTAAAAGCCATTTTACTAAAATTTCGTTTGCTAAAATACATGGGTATTGTTGTTGTCATGCAATCCATCCAGCAGGAAATGCGAGAAGAGGATCAACTATACTTTAAAAGAAAACATCAAACACCACGAAGGAATAAAAGTTGAAAAAGAATTTATGCAAGTGGCCGCTATCAATGTTCAACTAAATAATGGACAAAAATACAATGTTTCCTTGATCTATTGCTCTCCGTGACATAATCTATCCAAAATACTTTTTAGGGATCAAGACAAAACAACCCACAAAGGAAAGGAGCCACTAACCGCAGGACGTGTTCTCACAACAGGCCTAAGGTTAAATTTCGCCCACTGTGGTGGAGCGTCTGGAATGCAAAAGACTCTTTAAAATTGCGATGAGAACTAGACATGACGCGGACTGGGACTCCTACTGAGCAGTCCTCAAACCTTATAAATATAAATTAAGGGATGCCAAAAACAAATGCTGGAGGCAATTCTGTGAAATTATACGAAGGCCTTTTGATGCAGCTAGGCTACGTAAGGTTTTATCAACTTGTCCTGCCATTTCAAGTTATATTCAATGACCGTAGGTTATGTGGACTACAACTGGAGCGGAATCTTTGGATCTTCCACTAGAAGCGCAATTTTCGGGCTGTTCCGAGTCTCCGCTTGTTCTGCCAAAGGTTGTTTTAAGCCGTTTTTAAGTCAGCAGGTCGCACCGATATTTAACAGACCTCTTATTTAACGGTTCCCTGGTTTGAGATGATCTTCAAAAGTAGCCTGGAACTATGTCAAATTCCAAAAAATGGACTGAAGTAAAGGTTATTTGCAAACCTAAGGCGGAAAAACGTTCTCACTGCGATCCGTAAGACCTTGGGCCAATTAGCTTATCTTCTTTTCTATTAAAAATTCTGGAGAGACAAAAAGAAGCTTATATTAGAGGCTCAATTGAGCCAGTTAAGTTGTCTGCATCTCAGCATGCATACTGTAAAGGGAAATCGGTGGAATCCGCACTACACTCTTTCATATGCCATATCGAGAAATCGTTCGACCGTAAGGAAAGCTCCTGGTGATATAAAAGGTGCCTTTAACAATGTTAAATCTGAGGCGATCACTCAGGCATTCTCAGATTTGGGGGTGGATGTATCACTAGGTCTCTGGATTGATCAGGTGCTTAAGAGCAGAGTCATCTTGGCTAATTTTGGAGAAGCATCGGTCCGTAGATTTATGTGTAGAGGTACACCGCAAGGTGGTGGATTATCCCCCTTTCTTTGAAACTTGGTCATAAATCACTTGTTACTAAACCAGGAAAGGCAGGGCTTTAAAGTGGTTGATTTAAAGTACTCTGAAAGATTTCATGCAGAATGCTTTTGGTATTCTTATCAAATAGACCAATAGATGCGGTCTAAATGTTAATCCATTTAAAACTGAAGTGGTTATTTTTTCCAGGAAGCATAAACTTTTTTGCCTTTTTTGAAGCACCCGCTCTTAACGGAGTCGGTTTGAAAATAACTTATAAAGTAAAGTTCTTGGATGGTATTCTGGAAAACAAACTGAATTTGAAGCCTAATATTTTGGGAAGAGTTAGAAAACTTACTGTAGTGCTATACTCCTGTAAAAATACTATTGGGCAAGTAAGGGGGCTTAATCCCCGTATCGTTCACTGGCTTAACATTTCTGTAGTTAGACGTGTTCTAATGTAAGGAGTCTCAGTTTGGTGACTCAGTTCCAAGTACTGAGGCTAACCAAAAGTTGTTGATGAAAGTTAAAAAAATGCCACCCATTTAGGAGCTTTTCCACTCAAGCTCTACAGATTCTCTTTCATCTTATACCTCTTGATATTTTAGCTAAACAGATGGCTGCTTGTACAGCTGCTAGACTCATATCAATTTCCCTGTGGACCTGCAATACTAAGGGGCAATCATCTATTCTAAATAATAAAGGAGCTCCCAAATCAATCGAATATACCATCCCAACATCCTACCTCGAGGCTAAATTTATAACTGATATTACCTCCAGAGAGGACTGAGCGGATGAAGCAGTTATGAAGCCGAATGCGATTTATTATTTCACGGATGGCTCGAGGATGGATGGTTAAGCTGGCTGTGGGGTTTTCTACGAAGAATTAAATCTAAAACTCTCTTTTCGCCTACATGATCACTGAGAGGAGTTTTTCAGGTAGAACTCATTGCAATTAAAGAGGCCATAGATGAAGTATAATGTAATATCTGTAAGCGATTTGGCATTTCTACGGACAGTCAGACTACAATTAAGATCCTACAGTTAGGCTTTTTCACGTCGAAAGTAGACCGGAACTGTCTCTCATCTCTTAACGAAATGGATGAACAGTGCAACATCCATCTTTCGTAGGAGTTAGGGTATTTCAACATAACGGGGAATATTAAAGTCGATGGACTTGCTAGACTGGGTATACCTCTTGTCACATATTACTAAGTTAAGGCTGACATTGGTGTACCACTTTCTACGTGTAAGCTACTTCTCAAGGAAGAAGCATATAAAATCACAAATTAAAGGTGATCAAAGAATAACGTTTGCGTCATTACGCTGCAGATTTGGCCTATACTCGACTTAGTAAGGTCTAACCAACTACTATCTATGAAGCGATGTAGTTTTGGTAAAATTGTGGGTGTCATCACTGAACACTGTTTCATTGGTAAGCATGCAAGTAGACTTGGTGTTCTCTCTCACGATTAATGTCGTGGTTGCATGGATGAAGATGAGGAGGAAACTATTCTCCACTATCTCTGCACCTGTCCTAGCCTGGCTCAGTGCAGGTTTAAGTTTCTAGGAGCTCGTATCCTGTGTAATCTCACAGACCTCAGCAGAATGAGTGTTAGCGATATTCATCGCTTCGTCAGGAGCTCGTATTGGGTTCAGTAGCGGGAGGTGATAAGATAATTTGTTGTGGCACGGACCTTTTGTGTCTATGCCACGTCCCTGTATGACGGTCACCCTAACCTAACCTAACCTAACCACAGGACAAGCAACTAAATGCTTATTTTACTCTGGAGGTAAACCAACATACTGGCCTATAGATCCAAAAAAAAATCCATATCTCATAGATTTGTATGTAACAAAAAGGGTGAAAATGTAAATCTTCAAGTGCCAGTTAAGATTTCGGCACAATTAGAGGACTAATTAGGTTGAAATAGTACGCCTAATACTCAAAAAGAAACTCAAACACTTATAAACTTGTCTTTGGAAGTTAGAGGAAATCGGGCCCCCAAAGTAAAACGATACTCAACTATCTTAGTAATAAACTAAAACTTTTGATCAGAGCAAATAAAAATGAATCGATATATAATTACCTTTCTGGCCTTCAGATGAAAACATAACATGACCGCCAAAGTTAAAATCAGGAAGTGACAGAAGTGACAATAATTCCAAACCAAGCATACCATCTAACTTCAAAAACTCGTATAGGCCGATTTCTTTGCTCTCAGCTATTTATAAATTTTTTGAAAAAATGTCTGCTTAAGAGACTGAAATTACTCATTGGTTTATTTGAACCAATTATTTATTCCTTGTCACCAATTCGATTTCAGAGAAAAACATTCGACTATAGAACAGGTTCACAGAATCACGGACATAATTGAAGATGCGATGGAATGCAAAATAATCTAGTATCTTCTTGGATGTAGCACAATCCTTTATTAAAGTAGGGCACAGAAGACCTGAATATTGCATCGAGAGGTACCAAAGAAGTTTTTTACGGATTCTAAAATTCGTTCTTAGAACCAATTCTTAATATCTTATATGCAAGAGATTTTCCAAATACGGATGAAACTCACATTTGCTGATATGACACTGCAATCTTAGCAATTGGTAACAATGTAGAAGAAGCAACGAGAAAAGTGTTAGGAGCCATTAACACATGGAGTAACTGGACAAAGAGATAGCGAATCCAGCTAAATGTAACTAAATCAATTCATGTTTGAACTTCACAAACGAAAAATTAACTGGATACAAGTAGAAATTAACTCACATCAAGATCTATGTGCAAGTACAGCCAAATATCTAAGCATGCAACTTGACGCTAAGCTTAAGTGGAAAGAGCATGTCTAAGCGTTCGAAACAGGGATCTTTTAGAGAATCGATGAACTTTTTCATAGTGAGACGCGATTTCTTCTGCAATTATTTTAGGATCTATGATTGGACCTTAGGGTCTTTAGCTATTGAAGTAATCACATTTTGTATTTTTCCCATTAAATTTTTGAATTTCATTGAAAATTTCCGGAGAATTATCGGGAATTTTAGGCATTCTACTTGTGATTCTTAATTCGTTGAACCAACACAAAATCATATTGGAATAAAAATTAACGTCAGATTTCAAGATATGCTTTGGATATTTATAATAGAGCCAACGCATTCGATTGCGTAATTTAATATGGTTTTGGAGCTCAGGAGGAATTTTTAAGGTGCCTAATTTGATCTGAATGAAAGGTTTAGTTTCCTTGGTGGCTAATTTGATAACGTTAGTTAACTTGACCGTTTTTCCTCAATTTGAGTAGTGGTAGTGATTTCTGAGTCTTCTGGGAGGTTTCGATGAACATGAATTTTAAATTTATCCTGTCGGCTTGGGAGTAGTTGCGAAATACTTTTCTTGCTTCTGGTTGGGTCTTGGACGGGATTGTGAATACAATTGGTAAATGATCTGAGCAAAATTCATGCAAGACTCGTGGTGGAGTGACAAGAGAGATATTTTAAGATAGAACCAAATCAAGAACCAATATTTAATTGGATATTGGAATTATTGACAAAATTAAGAAGTTAACGACCATTCTGGTTATTAATTGGGCAACTCCATGTGGTGTGGTGTGAATTAAAGTCACCAGCCAAGATAGTTTTGTTACTGGAGTTAAAAATATGTTCTAAATCATGACTTTTGACTTGTCTCACGTATAAATAGAGCAAAACGTGAGATATTTGTTCTGGGTACCAACATTTAAAAGTATTGCTTCAGTTTCGGCTGTTATAAAAGTTTTGGCTAGGAAGTGAGGAATGCCATTCTGGATTAAGAAAGCAATGCCTCCAGATTTGGTACTTATTGCATCTAGCTTGAAAGTTTAGTTAGGTGGGTTTCGGGTAGGAGAACTATGTGAGGCTTGTGACGGAAGAGCGTTTCTTCAAGTTGTTGGCACCGATCTAGTGAAACTAGACTATTGACATTCAGATAAACGAAGAAATGCCTAAAGGTTGCATTAGCCGTTGCATTAGCGTATGCAACCCCTATTTTTTGAGTGCCAAGGCCAGAAAAATTTGGTTTAGGCGGCGAAATATTGGATAAAATTCTTTCTCTCACCTAACACTGGCTGTAATTTGCTCGACGTTGTTAACCGCAGTTAACACATTCTGCGAGTTGCCAGGTTCTCTGCAGTGTTCCCGCAGTATCCTCTTTTATGGGTTTTCTTGCATTTTATGCAACGGAAACCTCTACCGCAATTTAACGCTGTGTTGCCAAATCTCTGGCAATTTTGGCATTGAGTCACCTGGGCTCGACCAATATTCTTCTCCTAGGTGACTTTGTAATGGCTCATGTGCTGAATAGCTAGCAATTTTTGAACAGGCGTTGCTTTGTCTATAACTACTTGGAACAGCGGCATCGGGAAATAAGTTATTCTTCCTCCTGTTTCTTCTTAAAGGTCATCTGCGAGATCTTGGCGTCGATGTGGTGAATCCAGAGAAGAATGACTCCTCGCCTGACATAGACCATTTTCCTATCATCAACGCGCGTGTACTTGTGATATTCAATTTGGTCTTCCGCTATTTTATTTTTTATTTGGGTCCAGTCACGCTTTTTAGTGGTGCTAACGGAGACTGATTTCTCCGTGCATCTGAATGTGGCTCTTTCCTCTGCTGTGGTAATTATTTGCCATGTGGTTTCCTCCATTTTCTCAACTGGTACGTTGTGCAGAATGACTGGTGGTGGTCGCTTTACAATGGCCGTTTTTGCGATACGTCTCGTACTTCCAGAGTGCGAAAACGAGTCGTCAAGCATAACTTTTATCTCCTTTTCAATATTCTTCGGCTTTTTGGCAGCCTTTTTCGAATAAATTGTTTCGGGAACGGCTGTAATGGTTTCCTCTTCGCTAGATTCATGGCCTTGTTTGATGGAGAGCACTGGTAAGGTTATTGACTCTGGCTCATTTTGAATAGCTGATGTTTGCGGTTCCTGGTGGCTTGGAAAGCTACTCAGTAACGGTCACACGTGATAATTAGACTCACAAAAACTTGGGTTTAAACAAAAACTTTGAATCGTTAAAATATTTTGA
This sequence comes from Tipula confusa, assembly GCA_963556175.1. Classification (NCBI taxonomy): domain Eukaryota; kingdom Metazoa; phylum Arthropoda; class Insecta; order Diptera; family Tipulidae; genus Tipula; species Tipula confusa. The sequence continues at coordinate 89,497,597 of OY744476.1, forward strand.
AACTATCTTTGTTTTGAGAAAAACAGGTTATAAATTTTTTTTTTAAAAATTTGTTAGTAATTTTAAGAAAAATTTCCAGGTAGCACCCGATTGAATGATAGATAATTAAAAGATGATTCATTGATAATCTAAATTGATAATCTGGCTTAAAGGTATGAATTCCAAACTATCACTACATAATAAACTGCTGCTATATAGGCAAATTCTAAAACCAATATGAACCTATGGTATTCAGCTTTTAGGATGCACCAAGAAGACCAATGTGAAAATAGTGCAATCATTCCAAAAGAGAATCTAAAAGTTAGTCGCAGAATTGTCCAGTTTTTCATTTGGTATTAGATTGCATAACAGTTAAAGTTAGGCAGATCAGTAAATTAGAAATATCGGTACCAATGAGTCAAACGGGACCAATATTACCGATTTTTTTATGCACAACACTTCGATTTATGTTTGATTATTAAATTACCATAATCCGCATCATAATTCAAGTATTAGTTAATCAATTTATAGAAGTAGCTACGCAAGGAGAAACTTGATCGCACAGCTTGACCAAGCTCAAAAAGTTAAAGTATTTATCTAGATATAATAAAATCAAATGAAAGATTTAACACAGCTACAACAACAACAACAACAATAACAAAACATTTATAATCACCTTGTATCCTAATCATAATATAATGATAATAAAATAAAATTCTTTTTTATCCTTTTTAATATTATAAAAACGAATAAAAAAGGAGAATATAATAAAGCAAAGAACATCTTGTAAATTCATAACAGGAACACAATAGAGGAATGATTAAAAACAAAAGGAAAATTTTGTTATTGTCTTTCTCTATACTGTACAGTATACATTTTTCACCTTTGAGTTGTGTATTTTGTACTACAGTAGTTTTTTGTGTTAATGGTATGAATATCCATCCTTTTATGTATATGTTAAGGGATGAATTACAAAAAATAAAATAAAATCACCAACATTAAAATAAAAATGAGAGAAAAAAATGAAAATCTATGCTAAGTACATTTTTTTTTTACATGTATAACAATAACAGATCGTGTATGATGATGTTGATGATGATGATGATGAGATGAAAAAAAAGGAATAAAAAACACAACAGGAAAAAAATTGTACACGAGTATAATAAATTGCCGCAAGGGTTAAAAATTAACAAAGACAATGACACTTGATATCTTTTATTGCATAGCCATAGAGAGAGAGAGCAAAAGGAATAAAAAGTCGAATGAAATAAAAGAAAATGTTAAACAAATAATAATATACAGAGTACATAGGTTTTTGATGAACAGTTAGTCCAGACAGACGATGCAATAATATAATTCAGACTGACACTTTCGTTTATAAACCGTATCAAAGCATTGATTACGTTTGAGTATATCATAATTTAGGTTACTTTCGGTCGTGAATTGGATCTCGTTGAGTACAGACGTGAAATAAAACCGACTAGCTATAAAACCGAATATTTAGAACAATATCTGGATGATGCATAAAACGGTGTCAACATTTAATCGTATGGAAGTATAAAATTAAATAGGCCAAAATATTTCCAAATATTATTAAACTGATCTTTCAAAGAAGTTAACAAAGAAAAAATTTAACATTACTAAATTTCCATCCATGCCAGTTAAGGCCATCAAATACTTCAAAAGTTTTACCTTAAAACAACATATCTAATAATATAGTGCCATATATAATTTGTCATTTCTTTGGAGACACTTCGAGGAATTACAACATGAAGTCAAAATGCAAAAAAGTTTCTTCAAATAAGGAAAATAGAGAAACGCTCGTGAATTCATACCAAATAGGTTCTATTGGTCAACCACAAAAATGTCTTATTGCGATTAAACTCAGTCAAAGACTTAAGTTTTCCCACTTAAGTTTTCTCGTGACTGCTGTACTTTATGAAATATTTACAAACTCGAAAAACTTCCTATGGAAGCAGCCACTTCTGGTTAGCCGATTTTAGCCAAATTATCTAACCTCCATACTAATTTTTAGCTGGAGAATCCGAATCTGCAATAAAAAATAGAAGTTCCTATTTTCATTTCACGCTTCCACCCCACCTACAAGGAGGGGAACGAGGTATTAATTTTAGCACTAATGTAATTCCCCTTTGGAATGATTAAATTTTGATCGTGGACATTTTGTTCGTTGATTGCTTATTTTCCGAGATATTTGAAAGTTTCAGCTTAAAACCATTAAATGTTTTTTTTTATAATAACCTAAAACTCTGTACCTAGAAAGCAGATTACCGCGAACAAAAAAATTTGATGTAATTTATTTCCTTAAAAAATTTTGATAGACTTAAATCTTTCTCTATCTTTTATAGACTTTAAGAGTTTTAATACCTTGCACAGTGCTTTAAATATAATTTATTACCAAACAAACAAAATGATCGCATTTTGTCAAATTGCCGTTGCTAACAAAAGCATAACTCGACACACTGTTGTTCCAAACTTAATTAACGTTAAAAGCTATGTACTAAATACATTAGACTTCAGTCAAAAAAGGAATTTGGGTTTGAATTTCGTGGAATTTTGTGCCTTCGAGAAATAATCACTCCGTTTCCCCTTAAACGCGTTCTCAATATGCAATTGCTTCGGTACAGTATGTGATTTGTATCAAAGCGCTGAGCGCATTGATAATATTTGGGGCGTACATCCATGGGATACTGGATTCATAAATCTCCATGGCCTGTCTATTATCAATACAGTTGGATCTTCTCATATCGCACGGAGTTTTGTTGAATAATAAGGGTCTTCGCAAGTTGTTCACAGTGCCATGGAATAAAATTCCAGACATGGCATCATACTTTTCTACCCAGTATAATAGAATGATTGGCTGCCAAAGATACGGTATCTTGTTTCCAAATAATTAGAAATAGCCACCCATTTTTTCTCTTTCTGACCCGTCCACCCTCTCATTGTTCCAGATCGGAACGCAAAGGCCACTAGCATGCATTAATAATTGGCTTAGCTGTTGAGGTATGCAGGACGCACTCAATATAAGATTACCCGTTCCTCTAATAAGTGGTGGATGTAACATAGAATGCAGCACAGTGTGAACATGGTAGGACGTGATTTGAAATTTTGCATAATCTCCTAATTCATTGCCGGATACATTGAATCGATTTAAAGTTATGGATATGGATATGCTCATGACTAGCGCGTAGCGTATTGAAACATAATTGTTAGCACGCAAATCAGTCACCATCCTCAAGTTCTCCCACTCAGCGATGAAATTATCAAAATAATGCCTTGGTGTTCTTGATAACTAACGGTCAGGCACCCAAGTGCGATAAAAAGGGCTAGAGGGGCTAAAACCTTTATTCTCGAGCAGAGCATTGATGTATCCGTAACCCCACTGGAACGGGTCCTCTAGCCATACTTGAAGTCGAACCACCTGCTTGATTGGGTTTCGATTTTGAGGCGGCACTACTTGCTAATGATGTTTTTGGAACAGAAGCGCCAAAATTTCGCCACTGCGTCCTTCTGATTATTTGGTTTCTGCACTCACTTCCCCGGCAGCCTAGAAACTGCCTCTTAGCTTCACCATAGCCAGTAAGAGGTCCAACTTGCTTTTGAAATTGCTTCGTAGCTTTAACTTCCTCTGGAGGTGGTGGTGTCGTATCACTCATAGTTCGGTCGTACTCTGCCCAGTGCTTCCTGGGTGTAGCTGTTGGGTCGTTATTCTGGGACCACACGCCAAAGTAAGACCGGATCTCAGACATCAGAGCCTTATGTGGTTGGGCTGAGTCTTATGTAGTTGGACAGAAATACTTCTATATCTGCATTTGTTACTGGATATTGATTCGAATCATGGGGATAGACTTTTCCGTTTATGAGCATCTAAGCTCTGTTACAAATATGTAGTAGGCAAGAGTATTGAATGTCCGTGATGATGCGGTATATTCCTCCAATATTATACGGCCTGCATTTAATCTATTTACTATCGCATTTTGGTTAGCCGGAATTAATTGGTGATGACCTACTAGATTCGCACCCCAGTGGCGCCACTTCCAATGGATTTTTGCTCTTTCAAAATAACCTATAATAAAATACACCATCCATCCTATAGTAAAGAGACCACTCAAGTCGTATTTAACCAGCGGTTGTTGAAGAGCAACGACTGCTAAATTACGCGCCAGATTACCATCAAAATCAATATGGAACGAAGTGAATGCTACAGCTAGTTTCTAGCTGTGTTTTATTCCGGATGTGTCTTTAAAAGCATCATATAAATGTATGGCTTACTTTTCCGTTGGTACTGGATTAGTCCAATCTACGGGAAATCTCGGTGCCCGGAAGTTCACATATCAACGTACTCGTACGCTTTGTGATTTCAGTAATAGCCACGTGGACTATCTACTGAATACACCAAAAACGGTGTTTGCAAGTGAAACGACCACAGCTCTTCTTTGATAACCAATTTTTCTTAGGCTTGATTGATTTAGGTACAGTGATTCGACAAGATTACAATGCATTACACCTTACCTGCAAACATTCTGTAAAACGATCGATTGTTGGATCAAGTACTCATTCATAAAATCTCTATATTGATTATAAGCACCTGGGTTGACTAATTAAGCTTTTTTCAATGGCATAGAATTGCTTGAGCGAGGAGTGAGAATTGCTTGGTTATACAGTATAATAAGATTTTATTCTTTCACTTACCACATAACCGAAGACACTCGAATAGAACGGTGGAAAATGTTTAAAAGTGAGGGGTAGAATAGCAATTCTATCTGGTGAAAAAAGATATTGTTCAATTTGAACAGGGACATTCAAGTACTACATTATTGCACTCTAACTTATTTATTTTACCTAAATAGTCCGGTATATTAGCCCCTACCAAGTGGCAAGCTAGGAATGTAGAAAAAAGATCATAATTTAGCTTAAACTGATGCTGATCTAACAGTGGTCCTTGGAGCCATTAAGAACGAGCAGAAACGAAAAAGAATAATACTTTAAGCCATCGAGAAGTGGTAAAATCGAACGAAAAAACGAGTATCATTACAACAAATCGCACTCAAGTGGCGAACGAGAATTTAAAAATTCAAAATGGAAGCTCTTGCATTAATCTTAATTGAAATCAAGAAGAGCTTGCGGCTCAGATCGTTAAAATGTATACAAATTTCAAAAAAGATAGCTCAGAGAGGAAAATGAAAACGTATCTCACCAAATAGAACAGTTAGAACAATATAACAACGCATAAAGTACTTCATTGAACAGTATTTCAAAAAAATTAACAGAGATTGTCAAACCATCACCCATTAAATAACAATGAGCATAGAAGGAACCAACAACCAGCAAAAGAAAACAATGTACATTCGGCTACCACGAATTCAAATTCAGACATTCTCCGGAGGTTACCAGTAGCGAACTGGATTTCATGACAAGTTCAGCAAGCTGATCCATGAAAACAGAGATAAATGATACCCATAAAATAAATTACCTAAAGGGTCAGTTAGAGGGCACTAAAGTACTCAATACTTCCCTATAAAATTTGACAAAGAGTCAAGGTGACTATGAAATCTCCTTAGAAAATTCAAGAGAATACCAGACAGCAACGGAATTTATGAAATTCTTGTAAAGAAGATTCAAATCATTAAAGGCCAATGGATACCAAAAGCCATTAATGACACCAACAAATTTAACACGAGAAAATAAAGGTTAAACAATTAAACGGACCTTTGTAACAACAACAAGCATCTATCTCTACTGCAGAGTTGGACATAAAATAAATGAATACGGATGGTTGAGGAAATTAAATTCCAGCGAAAGATCGAAATTTGTGATGGTTCATAAATGATTTCGGGTGATTGGATTTTATGCCTATAAAATCCAATCACCCTAGAAACCGAACTTGATTGGATCATTATAGAAACCACAGGCTCTAGCAAAGAGAACAAAATGATCTCAATGGTCAACAACTAAAACAATTGAATAACAATTAGAAAAGAATCCTGAAAAAAGGCAATAGACGATTACTACACAGATCGAAAGAAAATTTCTGGGAGATAAGAACTTTCTCACTGTAAGACCACTCGCAGAAGATGAAAAGAACAACTATCCAAAATCAGCAAAGATCAAGGAAAGAGATATTAATGTAGATGATATATCCTTTGAGGTGACAGCGTTAAAGAGGTTGTAACCATTCAACAACAAATGGTAAGACTCGCACGGATCGTAGGGTTTTCATTACACAAATTGGCATCAAATTCAGCTGTAATTTTAAGTAGCGTAATTGAGCACCTATACGAGCAAAAGGGATGGTTAATCTACAAATCAACCATAGTATATAAACACTAGGGAGCCTTTACAATCCTGAATACGACACTTTTGAATTTGACCCCAGGCTAAATCTTTCAAATGACACCAAAAAAAAGTGTATACAATTGTCCAACTCGTCAAAATTGTTTGATCCTGTCGAGTGGTTAGTACCAATCACGATAACAGCAAAGCTTCTAATGCGGGAAAACCAAAGAGCTGAATATACAGTGGGGCGACAAGCTACCAGAAGCAATAGAACAAAAATGGAAAAAACGTAAGATCAAATTCGAGGAAATAAGCAAAATAAAGTTACCAAGATGGGTTGAGACAACGTCAGCGCAAAAATTAGAATTACATGGGTTTGCGGATGCTTCGCAACAAGCATATGTAACAGTGGTTATATAAGAACCAAGAATATATATTTGAGAAAGTTACAACCAGTTTGCCTCAATTTTAGCCCTTGAAAATTGTTAAATTTGTCACAAAATGAAAATTCCCAAAATCAAGAAAATTATGATGGTTGTTAGCCTGATGGTTTAGCCTGTGAAATTTATGCCAGAAATTGAAAATTCTCAAAATAAAGAAAATCATGATGCTTGAGCCTATACAAATTGTAAAATTTATGTTACAAATTAAAAATTTCCAAAATCAAGAAAATCATGATGGTTAGTTAGCCCATGAAATTTCTGAAATTTATGTCACAAATTGAAAATTTTTAAAATCTAGAAAATCATTATGTTGCCCCAATCAAAACAAAACTGATAGTTCCAAAGCTGGAACTAAATGTAGAGCACCTGTTATCTGGAAACACAAGGTGACTACGGCCAGGACAATACATAAAATATGACTTGTCTTAAAATGATTGCTGGAGTCAATGCTAACTCGCTACAGGAGTTAATTGATAAAATTTCAAACATTCATAAGTTGACGCGTATATTTTCGTACTGCCAACGGTTAATAAAGGAGAAGTGATAGTACCAAAACTAAATCTGACTCGTCATATTATACAGAAATGTTTTATATGTTTCAGATTTAAGCAAACAACTCTGAACCAACTAATGAGTGAAGTACCAGCCTGCGGAGTAACTCCATCACGACTGTTCAGCAGGGTAAGTATTGGTTATGCTGGACCAATTCTACTAAAGAACAAGATGGAGAGAAGATAGAACACGTACAAACATGTGTCATACATGTGGAAGTATAGCAGCCTACTGCAGATTCATGTTACGCAGGGGAATGTGTACAGATATCTATTTAAATAATGGGATCAACTTTATTAGTGCGGAATGAGTGCTGAAACAATTAAACAAGAAAATTGCAAGTGTAGAATCGGTAATTACAAGGTTATTTCAACAAGATGAAACACTTGTAACTTTATACTCTCCGGTGCACTACACTTTGGTGGAATATGGGAAGTAAGGGAAAAATCGATTACGACTCATACAAAGGTCATAGAAGGTCATTTAATTGAGTTAGTTGTAAGGGATGTTTTCTGATGAAGGAAGAAGCACTGCCTCCGAGGTGTTGGAAAATAGGAAGAGTACAGGAAGTGTATACAGGCTCAGATGGCTTGATTCGTATTGCGCCAATAAAGTGCAATCATAATATCTATAAACGACCAATCGACCATTCACCAAACGATGCAAACTACCAAATGAAAAAACCGAGCAATTGGCGCAGTGGTTAAAGCTGCGGTGTTTGGGACGGGAGGTATCGGATTCGAATCTTAACGGGGGAAGGTTTCAAAAAGGATTTTTTATCACCTGATTACGATCGGTGATTTCGATGAACACAACTATCACCCCCCGTTGGAGTGCAGACTTCATGAACCATCGTCTATGCCAGTACTGGCTGGCTAGAACAGTGCAATGTGCAGATGGATATTTGAAAATTGCGAACCGGTATTCGCGCGTCCTAGATTTGGCTAGTAATGGCGTAAAGTAGGAGGTTATGTTAACCGCGAAAGAGTTGGGAGAGCTTCGGCCCCAAAACAGATTGCATAGGAATACCAAATGAAAAAGACAATTCATAGCCGCAACAAATAAGCGATACAAATGAAACTCCAAGTAAACAACCAAAAATATTTACCAATGGATGCCAACTAGGGAGACAGGAGAACGTAGGATTAAAGATTAAAGAGCCGATGCAAATTGAGTAAGATGTTCAATATGAACAGGGTCATTCAAGTACGCAACATTATGCAGTTTTGCATTTTTATGATTTTATAAATTTTTTTTTCTAACTCATTTCGTTTACCTAACCATTCCGGTATTAGCCCGCACCAAGTGGCAAGCTCGGAATATAGAAAAAGGATAATTTAGTTCAAGCTACGGCTGAACTAACAGATATCCTGACTTATTTGAAAAAAAAAAAAAACAATAAATATGTGCCATTCATTTAGGAATTTTAAGACTATTAGCCAGATTTCGGCCACTCATTGTTGGTAACTATTTCGAAAGATATTTTAATGTTTTTTTTTTTTTTTTTTGTTTATGAACTCTGTAATCTTTTCTGGCTCTCCCAACTCTTTCGCAGTTAATTTTAAACGTCCTACCTTACGCCATCACCAGCCAAATTGAGGACGCACGAATACAGGTTCGATTATAATCCATCTGCACATTGCATTGCTCCAGCCAGCCTGCACTGACATGGACGATGATTCGGCCCATGGATTCTGCACTCCAACGGGGGGTCATAGTTGTGTTCATCGTCATCACCGATCGAAATCAGGTGATGAAAAATCCCTTTTGCAACCCTCCCCCGTTGGGATTCGAACGGTACCTCCCGTCCCAAACCCCGTTTCTGGAACAGTATACCAATTATTAAACAGTCAAATGAGGCTTTACCTTGACAGAGAAAATTTAAATTTAGAAAAGTGTGAGTAAAAAAAAATCTGACGATTTGGAAACCAGTAGCGACCATCACTATACACACAATTAAATATTCAGATATTTCGTGCTTATTCATATAATTCGCTAATATGACAATATATGCATAGTGTAAAGTAGCAATTACACATAGCACTCAGTCGCCATTGCCTGATGAGATGACAATTAATTTTTAACTAAATTTCTCATTAGATCGAAACTGATCTTTGCTTCGCAAACCACCATTCTTATGAATAATTACATAACGACACCCACTTCCACCGTCGTTATAAACCCATAACGAAGGTAGTATCGACATATATTGTTTCTGGAATATAACGATATCTTATCGATTTTCATTGGTGCTACTCGATATTGTCATAATCGATAACATTTTATTATATCACATACCAAAGAAGTGATCAAGGTTTTATAAATTGACCAATCAATTTTGCGGTAATCGTGTGGAATTTATTACGTCAATATTTCAATGAAAGTCCCATCAAATTTAATGACAAGTAAAGTTAATCTGTGAAAAAATTTACAAATAAAAGACATCATTTGATCCGGTCGATTTTATTAACTAATCCAAGATTCCAACAAATTTTTTACTTTTAATTTAGCACCAATCACTATGGGCAAATCAAGAACTGCATCGGTTTGTGGAAAATCATATGCCTTTCCAACTTGTGCTATTAAATCAAACGTGCCCTGTGTCTCAATTCCACTGGTGACACTAATTTGTCGATAAGGATCAATTGCCCCATTTGTAAAGTGAATATTTGTTAAGCCCGCAGGTAATTTATATGTGTCAGCGGTTAATAAATTTCCAGCTGTTATATCTTCGGGTTTAATTTCAAAAACATCCGCACACAACTTAGTGTAAAACGCAAGTGGTAAATTAACATTGAAAATTGACGATGATGGGGTTGACGTTCTAAACCACGATAAATAACTACACGATTGAAATAATTGTTGACGTTCACCATTTATAACTGCGGCCGAGCTCCATGTATCAGATTTGAGATGATCAAGCAAATTCGAATATGTCAATGATTTCCCATTGAAAAATTCTGTAAAATATTTTGCAAGTGCATCAAGACTGTTTTCGGGTGTTACATTTTCAAACTTTGTACAAAATTCGGCAACGACGGCAATACTAAAATTATATAAATTTAGTAAAATTTTAGAAAATTTGAATATATTTTTCCAACTTACTTCCCGTATTCGACGATACTTCCAATGCCCGTGAGTAATGCGTGATAAAATAAATTTATATCGTCCACGTTTACTGTATCCAGAACATTACCAATGTTGAAGTATTCCGAAATTTGAGACCCCTTATTTGCCATTATTAAGTTTTGTATTCCAGTAAACGCAGTACTAAGACGATCATGACATACCGGGCTTAAACTTTGAATGATCGCTTCTACATTACTAAAATATGAACTGAATTCGACTGCAGGATACATTGGTGCACTACTAGCCCATACACCATCCACTATATGAGGATAAACACTATAAAGCCACGTGGCTAATGTCGCTCCAGTATCGTAACCAAATAAAATTATTTTTACTGGTCCGTGTAACTTTTCAAAATCCACTTTGTACGAATTTATTACTGCAATATAGTCGGCGAGTATTAACCGTAACGTAAAATAGTTTTTAAGATTAGATGTGGACGTATCCAAAGTAGGACGGGTATCACCATGGTATCGTGGTTCGAGTGCATATATTGCACCACCTTTTTGTTTCACTATATCGGTCACCAAACTATTTTCTAGCCAATATGCAAAAAAATCATCTCGTGCACTAATTAAAAAAAACAATGGTCCGCCTGGTTTGTAGAACTCGTCGTAAACCAACAAATTCTATACAAAGTAAATAAATCTTATGCATTAGATGATAAAACACTAAAAATATTTAGTTACCTGGCTAAATATACCTAGCCCTACATCCGTATAATCAACGTACTGATTAACTGTTACACTTTTATATGGGATATTACGGGATGCAGTTGGTTCTCCCGAAAGTTTTGACATAATCTGAGATAGAAACTCATTTGGTATATATGAACTACTTTGAACTCCGATTGCCACATAGACGATTAGTAAAGTAAGTATTGCTCTCAACATGATTGAAACACGACTGAATGGAATTGAGGAAACTATTTAGGTCTTTATAAACACACCAAATGTGTTGGTCACCTCAATGCTTTAATACCACTTATCAATTTTGGAGAAAAAGAACAAAACCAAATATAAATTATCATGGACAGTAAAGTTTTATTATCAAACTATTTACGATCGCCATCAGTAGATAACACAAAGTTATAAACCAGACGTTATAAATTTATTGGATCCATTGTAAAACTAAATCACGTTGACGTTCTTTAGCTGCCCGAACACTTTCACTGTCGTACTCATTTATTCTGGTCAAATCGAAAACTTTGCCCACACCTTTTATTACGTCTGAAGGCACGTCAGCATTTAAATCTCTTGGCTGACTGACGATACGAAACGGATCCCACTCACCGTTTGTAAAGTAAATATTTTTTATGTCGTGCGACAATCGATTATTATCGTTGGTGCGCATATTTGCTACAAAAAGTGAGTTACGATCAATATGTTGGCCAAACAATTCTCGACATTCAAGCACAAACAAATCTTCATCAAATGTATGGGTAACTGGTTCTGGTAACATTATTGAAGTTCTAAACCAGGACCATTCGTTACATGCTAGAAACATAGCTTGGCGACCACCAATTACAACACCATCGCTATCCCAACTTTCTTGGCGATAAATATCAATCGCTTCATGAAATCCAAAATGAAGTACTGCATTATTGAAAAGTAATCCAAATACGTGTGCGACAGCTTCAACATTGGAAACATTTTGCGATACTTCAATACTATCGCACAACCAATCAAGTTGTGTTTGGCTAAAATATGAAAAAAAATTTAAAAATGTCCGTCATATTTTCTAAAATGTAAATATATCTTACTCCCCATATTCAATAAAAACTGATAATATACCGTTGTACGTACTCCAAAATGTGCCAACCTCACTCGAGTCATTAGTATCGACCGGTTCGTATAAATTAAAAATACGTTGAAGTTCAACTCCATCCCCACTTCGAATTAAATTTTCAATTTCGTCGTACGCACCAAAAAATCGGTCAACACATGTCCCAGTTTGACGTACATTCGCCATTAAAGTTTGGTACGCATAGTAATAGTATGTTTTAAAATCAAACACGGCAATTTGCGGAGAGCTACTTGCGATCACACCATTCACTAAACTAGGATTGCTATTATGAATCCATGTTGCAATCGTTGCACCCGTACCGTAACCATAGAGAACAAATTGATTTAATCCGTACTCGGCTAAGGTCAAACGAAGATATTTGATTATTTCGGTAAAATCGGCTTGGATTTGGCTTAACGATAAGAAACGGCTTAAATTTTCAATCGACAAATCACTAAAACGGTCAAATTGTATAACATTACAGGGTGGCTCATATAATAAAATTTTTTAATAAAATTACCCAGTGGGTCGTGATTCACCATGGTAACGAGGTTCAAAGGCATATATAACACCACCATTTGCTGCTGCTATATCACTAATCCCCGAATTTTCTAACCAAAACTCAAAATTATCGGGTTGGGCGGTTATAAAAATAAAAACTGGCCCACCAAGTTGATAATACGTGTCATGAATGAAAACTCGCTAAAAATTAAGCCAATTAAATGATAAACTTTAATGGCCTCTCATAATTTTCCGAATACACACTATATACCTGTTCAAAATATAACGAACTAATTGGATTATTATGATCCACTTTTTGGGTAAAAACTTCACTTCTAACTTTTGCTGAATTTTCACTCGGGTTTTTGATTAACAGTTTTTCGATGAGCCGCGATCGAATAGCTTCCGGTGTTAAAATTTCCGAGGATCCCAATCCAATACAACACAATAAAATTACAATTGCAAATCTCATTTTAAATTTTTATTTTATTCCAACCAACTAGCTTGATTCTGAGGAACTGATGGTTTAATCTGCATTTTAAAAAGTCTGCACCAATGTTTAATGTACACGAAAAGATTATTTTTGTTATCACTATCAGTATATGATTTATGGTTTTTGATAAGAACTAAAAACAATTTTTTTTTATAATGGAATGATTCTCAAGTGGCATTAAATGTCTTTCGAATTTTTATAGGTCGTGACTTGTAGTGTGGAACGTATTTTACTGTTTAAATTGCTATCATTTAGGTGATGTTAAATTATAATTTGGTAGGCTACTCCATGATTATTATTTTCGTTATATACACTTCTTCTTATGGTAGAACCTAAAACATACTTATTATTAACAAAGGTGTATTTTCCTTACAAGATTCGAACAGTTACAATTTAAAGTCACTGAAGAAACAAACAAGCGACACTAAATCTATCTTAAACCATTGTTTGCTGGTCTGACGCTGTTATTGCGTTCTTTAAGTTTGAGTCTCTGTATTCCTGTATCATGGGGAGAGTGTTCTCTTTTCAGTTTTGCAATATTCGTGGATTACGGACAAACTTTGCAGCCGTTGAACACCATACAGCTTCTACAAAACCAACGGTTCTACTTCTCACCGAGACCAAAATTTTGGACTCCGGTGATTCTTCAGCCATCGGTATTAAGGGTTACTCCTAAATCCATCGGCTTATTCACCATAGGGGCTGGCCATGTATATCCGCAACGATATACCTTTTTCCATTCCCAGTTTTTTAGGCCAAAGCACGAATAATGAGTTCAGCTTCATTTGGGTTGAAATTCATGTCTTGAAACACCCCCTCTTCCTAAGTGGTCTCTATCGAAGCCCAAATATCGCAAACAGCGCTGTTTAGTTTGGGGTTGATACTCTGTCGGACTCCATTGAGCGCATCCTTCAGAAATCACCAAATGCTGAAATCGCGGCAGGTGATTTCAATGTCCACAATGACAAGTGGCTTCCTTATTCTAAGTTCGTAACACCGGCTGGTGTTACGAACTTAGAATAAGGAAGCCACTTGCGGCTGAAATGTTTGCAGCTTTAAACCAACTCACACAACTTGTAGATCAGCCTACGAGGATACCAGATCGGGTCAACGATACGGGTCTTTTACTGGATCTGTTTTTAACTTCTCATGCGGAGAAATACAGTATCTCGATCAGTTCTCCTTTGGGACACTCGGACCATCGGCTTATTACAGCGGAATTTCTAATGTCATGGTCGTGCCAAATGAATGTGCCGCCTAAAAGTCGATTATGGCACCATAAAAATGTGGACTGGGAAGGAATGCACAAGTTCTTTCAAGAGTTCGAATGGTACTCTTATTTTGCCTTCGGTAATATTGACAATGCAGCCATTCTGGTTTCGACTGTCATTCTTACGGGAATGGAACAGTTCATTCCTTCCAGTCTCTCTAATCCAAATAAAAAAAAATCTGGCAATCCTTGGTATAATCATGACTGTAGAACAACAACCGCCAATAAAGAAGCCTCTCACCGCAAATATGTTAAGAACCCGTCAAATGAAAATTTAGCTATATTTAAGGCGGCTAGGAATCTGGCAACACAAACAGTGTCCCAAGCTAAAAAAAAATACAAAAAAAAGTTCGAGAAGAATTGCGGCAGGTCTTAAAGCAGGGCAATAGCAATCGGACCTTTTGGTCCTTTGCCCGCAAAGTAGAGGACAACTTCTTGAACAGTAGGAATTCATCAATACCACCTCTGAAAGATGGGGACTATATCTTTTCTACAGCTCAAGAAAAATCCAATCTCTTTGCCCGAAAATTTGCGCAAACTCTAATTTACCTGATACTAACTTAATACCCCCGATTATCTCTCTAGCCAGTTCATCGATGGGCCACATTATATTTAGATCTAGAGTTGTCGCTAAAATCCTTGCAAGCATTAACACCAACAAGTCAGCCGGTCCAGATTGTATTCCCCCAATTGTCCTCAAATATTGTTGTAAATCCTTGCCTAAGCCACTATCATTCCTGTTTTACCGATCTATGTCTTCTGGCATTTTCCCTTCCATCTGGAAAACTGCTATCATACATCCTGTGCCAAAAAGGCCAGTAAATCGGACCCTTCAAATTATCGCCCAATCGCTATCGTCTCGGTGCTTTCTAAAGTACTTGAGAAAATAATCAACTTCCAGCTAATGAAATATTTGGAAGGTAATCATCTAATTTCTGATCGTCAGTATGGATTTCGCAAAGAGCGTTCAGCAGGTGATTTAATTAAACTTGTTACTGAACAATGGAACAGAAGCATTTATCAATCTGGTGAATCTCAAGTCATTGCACTCGATATCTCAAAAGCATTTGATCGCGTGTGGCACAAGGGTTTGCTGTGTAAATTGAGGGCAGTTGGCCTTCACGGTTCATTAATTTTATTTCGCAAAATCCAAGTGGTGATGGATGGTGTGACTTCCGATCAACATCTTATAAACGCTGATGTTCCTCAGGGATCCATCCTTTCTCCAACCCTTTTTCTAATTTTCATCAATGATCTTCTATCAGCAACTCTCAATCCAATATACTCCTATGCTGATGACAGCTCACTTTCCACCTCTCACAGTTTACCTTCTTCTTCATCGCGAAACGATGTTCTCGCGGAAAGAATGGCTATGAATGATCGCCTTACGCGAGATATCAATTCCATTCTTAAATGGGGTGAAGCCAACAGACTTGAATTTAATCCCAACAAATTTCAAACCTGTGTTTTTTCTTGCCGAAGTGATGGTTATTCACCGTCTTTTTTGACTGGTGAATCCAGCTTGGCTACGTCTGACACATTTGAAATTCTCGGTTTTACTATTTCAAAGAGAATATCTTGGGCTGAACAAATAAACAAAGCAGCGATTGGTGCAGCCAAATGTCTTGGATTTCTACGACGATGTAAGGTTTACTTTAATCCATCCGAAATACTTACAATATATAAGACCTACATAAGACCCAGGTTGGAGTATAATTTTCATATTTGGGCTGGAGCACCGACAACTCATTTAACTGCACTCGATCGAGTCCAAAACCGAGCATCTCGAATGATTGAAGACGTAAAATTATTATCTGATCTTGATTCTCTTTCCCATAGGCGAGATGTGGGAGCCTTATGCGTGTTTTACAAGTACTTTCATGGTCATTGTTCATCGGAACTTTATGAATTTATGCCTGGTTTGTCAAAGCCCGCGTGTAATTTAAGACGCCTGGTACACCGATACAATCTGGAAATTAAATTCGCGAAGACCAATAATATATATAATATAATATAATATATTTAAAAACTCATTTTTTGTTAGGAGTACGCGAATGTGGAATAAACTGAACGACGAGACGTTTCCCTTGGAATACAATTTACAGAGATTCAAACTTAATATCAAAAGTAAACAACTAGAAGACTGAAAACCTTTACTCCTTTTATTCCTCTCTTACCTTTTTCCCTCCTAATCCTTCCTTTTACCTTTTGCAGTAGTGCTGTGTGTTTGTTGCTAAACTTTCATATAAAGGATATACATACCTATATCCTAAGTGCTCTGAACATTTATAAAAAAAAAAAAAAAAACTTTTAAATAGCTAAAAGTATAATTTTTCCAATTGGGACTGTTAGTTGAAACATGACAGACCTGAAAAAATATGCAAAATCTAAAAAAAAGTTTTATTCCATGACAATTCTAGAAATGCGTACTATGGATAATAAAAAACTCAATAGCAAGTTCAATGTCGCATGGTTGATATTTCTTGAAAAGTATTCCGATCAATATATCACTACGAAGTTCTACTGTAGAAAACGCAATTAAAAATCAAGAATATAGAATCAATGCAGGGTTGAACACATACAAAAAATCACATGGAGGTAACCAGACGAGTTAGTGAACAAATACCTAAAAAATTATATTTAATGGTTTTTGGTCAAACAATAGTGATAGATAGGGCAGTCATTGAGAAAGACACGAGATTAAAAACCGAATGATATTCTAACGGACGAATAACGATGCTGTAAAATCTAAAAACTCTTAAGGGCTAGTTATATAGACGAAAACGAAACTGCGTTAAATAAAATGAAACTAAACGACAAAAGAGTAGTCTTTATATAGCTGAATTAATGAAAGAATTTTTTGACATTTGTGAATTTTTTGTGTACGAAATAAATTTGTTGTCTTAAATAAATATCAGTGATTTTAAAAGATATTAATATATAAATAATGGATTTGGATTTTTATTTATTTGTGTTATTACTAGTTAAAAAAATGAAAATCAGAAGACACTGACGTGTTCGGTGTTGGAGTGTTCGTCCTCTTAATCAATCTAAAGAAAAAATGGGATTTTTTAAAGTGATTTTTAAAAAAATGAAGCAGGAAGACCTGGAATAATTTTTAAATATACACGTATGACGGCCGACACGTTCGATTTTTTGTTATTATTAATAAAACCAAAACTTAAACGGTTATCCAAAAAGGCCATTTGCCCGGAAATGAAACTGGCTGTGACATTGATGTAGGTGAATTTATTATATGTAGATAATACAAATATTATCATATAAAAAGGCCAACATTAAACAAATTACATTTAGTTACCTATCACAAGGAGACTCGGTTCAGTCAGTTGCATAGTGCTATCATCTTGGCAAGAAAGCGGTCCGGCAAACTGTTTTGGAATGCTTTGTCTGCTTGTACGAGTCACTAAAATGTTCGTTTATTTCACCGGCTACAACTAAAAAATGGAAAAAAAGCCGAAGATTTCAACACAAAATGGAATTTACCAAATTGTGTAGGAGCTATTGATGACAAATATATTGCCATCCGTCTACCACCAAATTCCGAGTCAGAATTCCACAATTATAAAAGTTTTAATAGCATTGTAATGTTGGCAGTTTGCGACTCGAATGATAATTTTATAATGGTTTTCCGGCAGTGAAAGCGATGGTGGTATCTTTAAGCGTTCGAAGTTCGGACAAGCATTAATTTCAAAAATGTTAAATCGACCTGGTCAATGAATGCTTCCAAATACTGAAATAAACTTTCCTTATTATTTTGTTGGTCAGTTGTTCAAAACCAAAACAATTTTATTTCAGGAGATGCTGCTTTCTCGCTAATGGAAAATTTAATGAGGCCATTACCTGGAAACTTTATGCCCAACGATAAAAATATTTTTATTTATCACCTTTCATGCGCTCCACTCGAAGAACCATTAAAAATGCATTTGGGATTTTGGCTGCTTTAGATGGCGAATTATTCTTACGAATCTTAATTTACGGCCGGTGAATGAGACTCACGTTGTCCTGCCCACAGTGTGTTTACACAAATTTATTAAATCTTACGATACAAACCGTACAATGATTCAGAACTGCCCTCCTAATTATGGCAATGTAGTGCTAGAAAATGGCGACATGCTGAAAGGTTAATGTATAGATGATATAAAACCTCTTACTTCTGTTAGTCGATTAGAGCAAACTCGTTCAACCAATATTGCTTACAGGTTGAGGGACGATTTGAAGGATTATGTGAATAACATTGGAGCAGTTCCATGACAATCAAAAAATATTGTAATCAAATAATTCATTTTTACAAAATAAAACAAAACTATATAGACATAAATTAAATTTTATTTAGTTAAATTTGTTGTCACTAAATAATTGGTTATAAAGCCAATAGCCTATTCTTGATCATATTTTGACAAATGCGCAAAAATGATCAATATGAGTTTCTACTGGAGCTACCTTGTTTCTATCTTGTATTATTTGAACTGTCATTTGTATTTGATGGTTCTCCGTCCTCTTCATTATCCAATTCGATGAATTTATCAAAAATTGAAGAATTATCGAACATTGCAGGGACCTTTTTTTAGCGTGGTGGTTCTGCTATAATTTTCTGAGCAAACAAACAATAAATAAATTAAAACTTTTTAAATTAATTTAAAAAAATTGCTTACACATTATTTCTAACACAATCAAATTAAAAATAAAAGTCTGTGGAAGTGGATCTAACTATGAACTATACAGCTCTCACGACCAGACGGTTGGTTTTTATTTTTTAACTCCTTTTGGTATTTATCCCTGAGGTATGTCCACTTTTTTTCAATATGAGATGGGTCTAAAATATATAATAAATATTTAAAAAATAAATTTTGAATTATCATAATAAATTACCTGTAACACCCAACTCCTTGGAGATTTTATTCCATATTTGGTCCTTATACTTAGTATTTTTGTACTTGATATTTCTTTTACTATATAATTCTGGATATTTTTGACATTTAAAATAAATAATGCAATATTCTCTGCTATTGCGTCGGAATCCATTTTTTTTATATGAAACTTTTGATTTGACATTAGTGCTAATAAGCATAACAAAATAAAATGATAACGTATAACCATAAACTAAATAATTATATAGACGTAGCATACGGGAAACAAAAAGGAATTAAAAAAATCATTTCTTTATACAGTGAAACTTTTGAAAAATGATTAATTTTTCAGAAGTTTCACTGTATAAACAAGTGAAACGAATGGAATTGAATTGAACCAATTTTTTCGTCTCGTTTCATTTCGTTTCGACTATATAACTAGTCTAGTATGTTTTCTTGTTTTCAATTCGTTTGTTTTGTTTCAGTCAGTTTTGTTTTCGTTTATATAACTAAAGGCCCTTTACGTAGCAGAAAAAATCATGTCAGATAGTTTTACAATAAAAACACTAACTAGCTAGTTCAAATGTATAAGCTTCAATGTATAAGAAATGGTAGCATTTCTACTTCATCGGATAATGAAATAGTCAGGAAAAACAGGCACAGCACCTTTGAATTTTTATAATAAGATTCGTCATGCTAGTAAAATAAATTTTGCAAAATGACTCTACTGGAGAAAACCACTAAGCGTTAGTAATCTATTTAGACAGTTATACATAATACCTCTATAACTGTTTACATAATAATGCAACCTCCAACTATCCAGAAGGTCATATCCTTTTAAACATAAATATATGGTCGCAGCAAATGAACTATGAATATTAGTCAAAAATGGTAAACACTGCAATCATTCTATCAAAAAGAGGACATAACACCTTGCATTAATTTTCCACAATAGAATATTATGATATTTAAAATTAATATATTGAGGGACACCAGATAAAATTTACACCTTTAAATAAAAACTCCGTTTTAAGAGCTTAACATCAAATATAGAAAAATGTTCTGGCTTATAGGTACGAATTTCAAGCTATCATTACATAATAAACTGCTGCTATATAGACAAATTCTAAAACCAATATGGACCTTCGATATTCAGCTTTGAAATGCACCAAAAAGATCAACTCCAAAACAAAGTTTTATGTGGTATTGTAAATGTACCATGGTATGTCAAGTGAACTCAGTAATTCTTTTACACTGTTGCCAACGAGTCCAATTCTACAATTTCAGTTTCTCGTAGTATAAAAATATAGATTATAATGACTACTCCAGAAAACAAACAGTGTACAGTTCGGGCATTAACCCCAACAAACTGTTGGTTGCGCCAACCTATAATGCGTTTGACTTAATATACAATTCACAAACATTGTACGCCAGATAATCGCAGATCAAAATAAGCAACACAGGAATGACAACGAGACAGACCAGAAAAAAATAAGACCGATATCTAAAAAACTTAAACTTGAAATCTAGAGGCAACCAGGAGAATTTAGCTTTCGGCGTAAAAGCGTAAATCAATTTTTATAAATCTATGAAAGCTTTAAGGGAGCGCAATAGGCCACACAAATGTTGTGTTGGAGTCTTACAACACCCCTTAATTGGAAACAAAATTCCAGATGTTTCGTGCTGTACTATGTAGACCTTGGTGCTCTAGAGTACCAGATGATGCCATTTATAAAGGGTAATCAAACGACCTTGAGTTATATCAATGCGTGTACCAACATTTATCATTAATTCTTAATAAACTATCCAGCACAGTCATGGGACAAGAATTCCCAGATAACATAATCCAAAGTTATCGAGATAATGCGCTTGATACGATCATCAGAGGTCTAAAGGGAAATTTACCACGCCTCCTAAGCATTAGGAAACCCTCCGATTTACCTCAAGCTCTGCACCTATGTCTAAAATTACAGAATGACAACTATAGAATACAATATGCCAATAGCAGGTCACAGATGGCCACCGAAGACCACCAATTTCGCCTCCTTCAATTTCGAGAAGAAGTACTTAGCTTTTCTACCCACAGTTGTTGTACTATCCACAAAGCTATAATAACCAGAAAACAATCGACCTCTATTAATGACTTTCTAATCCAACAGTATAATCGATCTAAATTCAGATTCCCATTAACTTGGCAGTACCCAATAACATAACGTCAATACCATAATCCACAAAGTCATCCCTTCCTTTCACATTGCAACGAATCAGATTGGCAACAATCCCAGGAACGTATTACGGAATATGACAGAAATTACAGACAAACCTTGCTCGAATACATAAACTCTCAAGACGTACCAGAATTAGCCAACGAAAAGAACTTCCTCGAACAACTCGACGAACAAGAGGGTCCAGAAACCGTAGAATTGGATGATATTAACTTTTTTGGCTAAAGAGCTCTTCACTTCCATATTTAGAGCACGTAGTGAAAGGCGGGAAAACATTCAAATAGATTCTGGTTCAAATAATAACTACATTCAAACTAAATATATATGAAACCCATTCTCAATTAAAAACTATTTATCGCAAATTTTGTGGCGGGCAACGTCCTAATTACCCATCATGCCATGGTAGACCTATTTGGTTTTCAAAGGATTCTTTAGTTCCAGCTTAAAAGCCTTTGACGGAATATTTGGGGACGACAGTTTAAAGGATGTCGGTGCTACGATTTACACCAATGTTGGATTTACGACCATCACACCAAATAGAAAAATCCTTCTTAAAGAGCATATCTCTGATATATATACGTAAACACAATATGCCTCCGGGTAACCCATATAAATTCTGAACAAACACAGTAGCTAGTCAGAATTGTGAACCTCCAGCTTGGATCCCGTACTCTCGCGAACGGAATAATTAGACTATCTAAATACAATTTCCAAATATGGATTGTCCCCAAAAAGGAGGATGCTTCTAAAAGTAAAACATACAGATTGGCCATAGGCTACCACAAACTAAATTCGATAATAATCTCTGACAGATACCCAATACTAAAGATAAACGACATTTGGGCTCCCATTAAAACACACCGCTAAAGAAAAGACGGAGATTTTATCCGTAAATCATGGAAAAAAATGAATTTACTCTACTCCCATTTGGCGTGAAAAATGCGCCCTCTATATTTCAACATGCATTAGACGATATTCTACGAGACCACATTGGGAAACGTTGCTATGTTTACATAGTAATATTTGGAAAGAGCGAAAAGGAGCACTTGGAGAATATAAAAACCATATTCGAAATCTTAGAAAAAGGAAATTTGATAATTCAACTTGACAAGTGTAAATTTCTAAGGGACGAAGTGAAGTTTCTCGATTTTGTAATAACAAAAGACGGAATTAAAACAAATAAAGAAAAAATCAAAGCTATTTCAAATTTTCCCATACAAAGAACTGTAGAGGAGCTCAGATCCTTAGGCAGGATTCTACCGCGAAAACAAATATGACCGAAATCCTAAAATCCAAATAATTAATCCCACTCCTATACCTAATTACCCAGGACATAGTGTACATATAGACATCTATTCCACAGAAGGTCAATTAGTCCTCACAGCCAACAAAATATGCTACATGCAGGACAAATAAGTCTAGGGCCATATAAGACATTAAACAGAAAAATTCTTTGAACAGAGTCAGAGACAATCTATTTTCCATTGATATCCCAGAAATCGTAGTAATAGACAATGAACCATCGCTGAGCTCAAACTGCATTACATCTATATGATGGTGGATTCTCTAAATATTAAAGTATTCCGTTAAGTGAACGAGTAAATTGAAAGCTTTCATTCTACCTTATCAGGAATCATGAGGGTTCTAAAAGCGGACAGAGTGCCAAAAAGAGCGAACAATAAGGACCAATGAGTATCAATGAGGACCATATAAAAACAAGTGACTTACATAAAAGAATGCGAATGAAAGCAAGTTAATTGCACCTTTCTTTTTTCAATCCGATATCTAATATCACTATAATAACGGAGTAAAACCTACTATCGTTTATTCTCTATTTTTCCTGATGCACTTTTATTTTAATACAAGAGGCAAACCATAATACTGACTTTTGAATTTATAATAATACTTCTCCTGATGAAACTTTTAGTAATACTGAAGTGATCCTTTCCCCATTAATTTTAAAATCTACAATGATAGTGAGATCCTTGATCGCCATCAAAATCAAAATCACGACAGAGGATTACACTTCGGAGATCTGGCCTAATGGAAACTTGGCCAATTCAGTGATGAAGCATGCGCCATACAACATTTCACATCAAAACTACAGTACCCCCCTATGGTAATAAAAACTTAAACCTGTTCCAGCCACCAAGGCCGATGAAGTGCCCCACTTCTCAGGATAATTCGGTAAAGTAAAACAGGAACATTCTCATATCCACGAGCAAAGGAAACAATCAAGAATCAACCACTTGGAAATGCAAATGGAAGAGAACTATACTATAACCAATTGGCTAACGACAACACGGAAAGGAAATTATCCAATGATGAGCAGGATATAGAAGAAAGTTAAGAAGTAAATTGTATGATGGAAGTATATCTAGCGTAGCGTACCTAAAGTACCGGGTTAAACATAGAAAAACACTTACCTCATCAAAACGAGAAGCAACAATAACTTTAAAGGATCAAATTTAGCCGTTAATGTCAATCCAATCAAGCATCAATTCTAAATTAGATCAGCAGGATAAATTAGATCAGCACAAAATGACATCGGAAATTCCATCGAATTTTTTATTCTACCAGAAAAGAAACCGGTTGATTGCATCATAGACACGTTGCCGAAACTTGGAGCACTGATTGATCGAAACACAATTTTTTTTAATTTTTTTTTTTTATGTTAAGTAAATTGAGTTTATTTATTTTATTTCATTACAATCTGGACTAATAAGCAATTTGTTTCTGATTTAATTTACTAAGATAAGTATATCTATGACTCCACTCATTGGCGTTTCACAGTTTCTGGTAGGTTGTTGTTTATACCACAAAGTCACCACTGTGTTTCTAATTCAGGTAGAACATGCGTGTATAGTAAATATAAAATCGGTCCTAATACACTGCCCTGTGGTACACCTGCTTCTATTTCTTTTAATTCAGAATAAGTTTCAGCAAATTTAATTCTAAAGAATCTATGTTTCAAGTATGATTCCAGTACGTTACCGAATTGAATTGGTAAGAGGTTTCTTAACTTATGATTAAGTCCTTTGTGCCAAACCATGTCAAAAGCTTGCGCCACGTCTAAAAATATCATCGAGCAGACATTTTTCTCTTCAAGTGCTTTCTCAATTACATTGATTATTCTGTGTACTTGTTGTATTGTTGAGTGTTGACGACGAAATCCGAACTGATTTGGGATTAAGTTATTCCTTGCGATTATCGGATTTAGCCTTTTAATCAGTAGTTTCTCAAAGATTTAACAGACATAACTGGCAGCAACGAAATTGGTCTATAAGATGAAGTTTCATATGGTCGTTTTCCAGGTTTTGATATCATTATTACTTCTGCAATTTTCCACAAACTGGGCACAAATTTGATTCTAAATGCTGCATTGATAAGATAAGTAAGCTTAACTAGGGCCTTCCTTGGTAGTTCTTTTAAAATTTCTGTAGTAATAAGATCATAACCAGGAGATTTCTTCGAATTCATATTGAATTTTATCTCATGCATGACTTCTTTTGGTGAAGTCAATAGAATTTCTTCATTTTCTTTTTCAGATTCCACCGTTATTATTTGAGATTCTAAAGTTTGATCATCATGTGGTTGGAATATTTTTTCGAGGTGCTCCGCAAAACATTGAACTTTATCTTCGTTATTTCGAGCCCATTTCCCGCCTTCTATTCTTATTGGAGGGTTCTGCATTGTTGGTCTTTTAATGTTTTTGGTTGCTTTCCAAAGTGAATAATCAGTCCTGCTATCATTAGTTAGTTATTTTAGACAGTTACTGATTGACTCATCTTTTAATTTTTGGATTTCCCTTCTTAACTGTTGGGTTAAATTGTTTAATTTAGTTTTATATTGAGGAGCTCGTGTTTGCTGCCATATTCTGTTCGCTCTTCATTTTTCTGCCAATAGTTCTCTAATTTCTTTAGGGTAGTTGTTTCGTTGTATTTTATATTTAATTTTTGGGGTACTTTCCCAGGCTGATTGGTGTATATCATTTACAAATTTTTGAACTTCGTTTTCTATTTGCTCCTCGTTTTTTAATGGAACCTTAAGGTTAATTTTTTCTGCTAAGGACTGCCTAAAGTATTCCCAACAAGTGCATTTATTTATTAGGCTTGGATTTCTTTCTTTTTGAATTTTTTCGCTTAATGTCAAAAGTATAGGAAAATGGTCCGAGTTTAGGTCTCGACTTTCGTCTACTTGTATATAGTTCATTTATATATTTTTGATTATAAAAAAATCAATTAAATTTGGTATTTTGTATTGATCTGTAGGCCAGTAGGTTGGTTTTCCAGTTGACATGAAACCTTGTCAACTGGAAAACCAACCTACTGGCCTACCTACCGCATTTTTTGACAACTTTAAGCAATTATTTACTATTAGTCGTTGTTAGCCTAGAACCCCAATGGACATTTTATGCATTAGAATCTCCTCCAATTATGTATCTTTTTCCTAGTTTACTGAAGAATTCGAGATAATCTTTTTCTTTTAGCGCGTGTTTCGGAGGGCAGTGAACACTAACAACACTAACCTAATTATTTTTCGTTTTGACGGAAACAACAGTTGCTTGTATTTCAACTGTTTCATATTTCAGCTCTTCGTAATGGTGGATATTATTTCCAATTATAACAACGCTACCTCCTTTAGCAGTGTTTTCTGTCTAGTAAAGTTAGTTTCAGAGATAAGACATAAGTCGATTTTTTTTTGTTTCCAAGACCATCTGCAATTCTTGTTGATGTTTCATTGGCATTCCAGCATATAATTCTAAGATCATTGGCCATTTTGGCTGTTTAGGGATAGCTCCCTTAGCTCTATACTTAAGTGTGTGTGTGTAATCACTCATCAAACGTATCAATTTCAGAGTTTGACTATTATCCTCACTTTGGGTAGTTTCTCTTTAATTTAATTTACTCCCTAATACTTGAGCGTAAGTCAAATTGCTAATTTCTTCCCGAAGGATTTCCGATACTGTTCGTCGTATTACTTCGGGCTTGCTTTTTCAAATGGTTGGTTTTATACTTAAATTTGATTTTTTTTCATTCATTCTTTTAAACTTGATTTTAAATGATTTCCTCCACAGTGAACGCATTTGGCCTGCCCATTTTTTGGTAATACGCAATCTCTGTATGAAACATCATACAGTTTTCCAATACATTTGACACATCTTGGTTCCTTATTGCAGTATTTTTGTGTCTGTCCATACGTTTGGCATTGATGACATTATGGTAAAAGCTTATACTTTCTTAAAGGCTGTATAATCACTCTGCATCCCAAGATGTACTGAATATTTTTTCGATTATCTCATCGGCATCGAAGAGAGGTGCTTTATTCCGTTTTGTTAGTTCAAATTGATGCATCAACAGCCTTAAATCCCTGCGCTTTTAAGTAATCAATTATCTTTTCTATTTTACATGGGAAATGAAGGAGCCATCACTCTGATTGGTCTAGTTTGTTTGTTTTTAAACGTGTGCCAATAGTGCTTTCCTTCATTAAGCATTTTTGTTACTTGTCGGTAACTTTCACTATCTTTCAAGTTTATTTTGATGTTATTTCCATTCATCACCTTTGCGTTAAACTGATCTGTTGCAGTTATTTTTTTTATTTTTTCATATAGTAAGTCATAATCTTTGATTTCCTTTATGACTATTGGTGGGGGTTGAGCTAGTTTTTGTGGCTTTTTTGTTAAAACCTTTAGAACATTGGGCATCAAGTTGTAATTGAGGGGGAGATGGAGTATTATTTCGTTTCCTTTTGTTCCTACGATTTATAACTCTTACAAACTCCGTTTCCCTAGTTAGTTCTTCTTCATCTGTATGGTACTCTTGCACGGCTGTTGTTATTATATTAGCCTTTTGCTATTGACTTCCTTTGATTTAAGAGTACTAACTTCGTTTTCTAGAACTTTTATTAGCTCCTGCATCCATGCAATTGTTTGATTCAGTTGCTTGTTTATATTTGTGGAATCGACCAATGCACTATTGGCTTTGCACAATTCCCTGTTCAGTTTTTTCTCAGTAAAAGAACGATTGCAGTTCTCTTGCAACAGTTCGTTTTCCTTATTTTTCATTAGTTGCTCCTTTTGTTGCACTAATTTGATGTTGTCTTCCAAAAAGGAGCTAGTGACTTTTGTAGGAGATCGAGGTAACTTCTGATTCCTTTGCCATTGTACTCAGTTGAGTATTATTATTTTTCCCTAACATATCTTGGGATTGGTTGTAATAATTATAGTATAGCAATGATTGGTCTCCCCCAGAATCCATGAGACCGATCCCCGAAGAGAGTGGATTTCCCTGAGCATCAGGTTTACCACCTGGGGTAATTGTTTCCTTGTTTGTTACACTAATTTCGTTTTTATAGTGTATTGATTGCACTCGCGTCTAGTATTAAGCCGATGAGAATTCCATCGTTGCCCGGGTGTTACCACTTGGACGTATACTAGACATATTTGGTGGTTTCTACATAGTTACAAAGTTGGAATATAAACCATGGTGGTCATGGCTATAGACAATCAACCCCTACCCTATTGAGAAAAACAGAACACCCTATGCAATGCTGTGTGAAAAAGGTTAATAATTTCGAAACCATCGATTGAGGTACGTGCTAAAATCAATACCAGCGGGGAACCGATATACACCAAATCATACCATACCCATATAGTATGAGACATGATGTTTATAAGCATATTGCTCAACGGTTCATAGACGGGATTATAATTCCCCGATTTAGATTGTGGACAAGAAATAGGTTATTTTATGGGTTATCTTATAACAGACAAGGGCATCAAACCGGACCAAAAAAGTACTGGCTTTTTTAAAAAACGCGAGAATTTGAAAGACCTCAAATGCTTTCTAGGCTCGCATCATATTATAGGCGAACTGTTCAAAACTTTGCACTCATAGCTAAGCCATTTCCCAACCAAAAATGTGCAAATTAAAGCATCTCTATTCAAAAAAGTGTTGGCCAGAAGGGGTTAGAACCGTTTCGGGATAACTAAGAGATGTTGTCTTCAACGAAGATATTTGTTTTCCCAAATGTTAACCAGTCTTTTCTGGTAACCGCACTCACGCTTCCTCGTTGGCCATTGGCGCAGTTCATCTCAAAGAGATATAACTGAATAAAACAGAGGAAATGGCACTGAATAACCTTTGCAACTATACTTATATTGGGGCTCGCAAAATCAAAATTCTTAGAGATTATCAACCGTTAACGTTACCGTTAAAATGATAATAATAATGCTATAAGTTTAAAGAATTGTCAAGCATTGTGAGTTTTTTTGTAGGCGGGCGGCAGCGAAGAACCGATACATTGACTCCATACACTCGGTTACTAAACCAAAACCTAGTGTCATCTTTTTAGTTAAACAATTAGGTGAAAAAAATAACTAGTCCGAAATGACGATTAATTCCGAGATAAACACGTATACATTTCACTAAAGACGATGAAACAGATAATTTGATGCAAAAAATGCGTCGCGATGCAAGCAAAACAAATCAAACGGAGATCTTAAATGTATTTTAATCTTTCCTTTTGGTTTGTTTTTTTGCATCGCGACAAATTTTTTTTTTGCATCACGTACATGTACTGACCATAACTGTCAGTTTTTATATATTTATTGCACCTTTAATGACAATGAAATAAAATTTAATCGGAATTATCTCGATTGTAAAACTAATAAGCCACCATTTTAGAATTTAATCTATAAAAACATTGGGGACATTTGGATAATCATTCAGTTGGCAATTTACACGTCAAAATGAAGTTAATCATATTATTGGGATGTATTGTGTTAGTTACGGTTTGTAATGCATCTTTACTATTTGAATCGCCAGGTGCGCACTTAAAACAAGAAAATCTTCCTAAAGGCGATGCTAAAGATATTCGTGAAGCTATTTTCACCCAATGGGTGGATCATTCACCAAATTCGACTGGTGCTACTTTTAATCAAGTAAGTCATAATTTGTGAAGTGTAAAAGTTTGTAGATAAGTCATTTTTCTCTGGTTTACGCGTCCATAGTTTGTATATATAAATGATGAATACTACCAACCGGGAGGTCCAGTATTCGTGTTTGTGTCTGCTGCTTCAGATTGGTATATATATTGGTTGCAAAATTCACACATGACCAATATCGCGGCTGAACTTGGTGCAGTCATTTATGCCCTCGAACCACGGTACATTGGACAAAGCTACCCAACCAGTGATGTGTCATTAGAAAATTTGGAAAAATATTTTAACATTAATCAAATTTTAGCAGATAATGTGGATTTCATTAGATACCTTCGTAGTGAACTCATCAATTATGATTCAGACAAATTTGTACTTTTTGGTCACGGACGTGGTGGCACCCTCGCAACTTGGATCCATCAACGTTATCCTGGATTAGCGGATGGTGTTTGGGCCGTTAGTTCACCAATTTCAACATCGTTTGATTTTAGTGAATACTATTACGGAATGAGAGGGACAGTTGCCGCCGATTTTCCTGCTGAATGTGAACAAACAATCATTGAAGCGTTCACTGAACTCGAGACAGTAGTTGAAAATGAGGATATTGAAAAACTTCGTGACGTTTTTATTATCGAGTCGGAAATTGATTTGGGCAATCGTCAGGATGTTGCATTACTGTATAGACAATTATTTGAACTATTATTCGCCCCAATCGAATATGGTACACCATTGACGATTTCTTTAACATGTAATGCATTGGCACCATATGAAGACTACAGCAGTTTAGATCGTTTAGGATATTATTACGGTTCGGCGTTAAATAATCATGTTTATAAATACGACGAGCTCGTATCACTTCTTCGTAATGACTCTCTAGAAGCCGACACTGTCTTACTACATGAACGTCAAGAATTATACCTTCGTTGCTCGGGGTGGTCGCTCTTTAAAACCTCTTCAGAACTACCGGAACCATTCAACGAAAGATTCCCACGAGATATATTCGCTGACATTTGTAATGATGTATTCGGAATTTCATACGATCAAGTTTTGGAGAATAACGATCGTATAAATTCTGAAAATTCCATTAATTTGTCATACAGTCAAAATATATACTTTACAAACGCCGAATTTGATCCACACCGTCTAATTGGAGTAGTACAGGATGTAAGTTCAACTGTGGTTGCCACGGTAATACCAAAACGAGGAAAATTATTAGATTTCACCCGATATGTATATGCCGATGCTGTCAGCTATGAATTATACGAAGCCAGAGATCGTGCACTTTCACTTATCACTTCGTGGACTTCTTAAACGGTCTAATAAAATTATACCTACTCGTAATTAAATTTTTATTTGTTTGTTTTTTATTTTCCATGTTCGATCTGATAATTTGATAAGAACGTACACATTTCTTCGACCTTATCACTGATGTACATTTTTTATATTTCAATCGATAATTTGAACATCTCGTGAGGGAATTCACTTTTAACTTTAGTTGTTTTGATTCGAAAGTACATTTTGTATCTTGCTTACGGGTTTTTCACTGGCTGACTGTGTTATCAGTTTACAGGTAATCTATTTTTCGATTGATGGTTATCAAAACCCAGTAAATTTTTTTAACACCGTTATATTGCTGTATATTGTCAAGTGATATTTAGAAAAACCCAATTCCTTTTATGACCTAGGGTAACATCTATTACCAATTAAGAGCTAGCCTGGAGGAGAATGTTGAAATTGAGTCATCATTTTGTTCAATAACTACACCAAAAATAAAGTGTTTTGTAACGATGACGCACGATGATTTCTAATTATCACTAACTAATCACTTTCCCATTTCATTGCTGTTTATACAAGTCAGAACACGTTCAAAACACTAAATTGTCTTGTAGATAAATCTAAATGATAAACAATTATTTGATAAGAGCCGGTAACACATTGGCGGAACAATAGAATTTAATTTTTTTAATTTAAATTTCATTTCCGTTTCCCATACTGTGAAACCGCAACAGACTTAGCTAGATGCGTCGTAATATAGATCAAACCTGAAAAATTTACAACTGATTTTTGATCTAAAATTTGCGACGCCACTTGAACTTTTCAAAAGAAAGAACCAGACCACTTGAAATATTAGTATGACGAATTGTTTATTCTGATAGTGCCAAAAAAATGAATTGTCAGCCTCCGATTGTCTATAAATACGCAAATAAATTTTTTTTTAGTAACAGTTCATTCCCGATTTGTTTAAATCAAAGTGTTGTGTGATACCTTTAGTGAACACAAGTGAAAATGAAATTTATATCGATTGTAGCAACCGTGCTTGGTTTACTATGTATGATTGAAGCAACTGTACCTCTCCTGCCATTCCAAATTAGATCACATATCGCGGAGCAATTTAATGTGCCGACAAAATCGAAGTCGGGTCGAGAAATACGAACAGTGCAACGAATACAAACATTGGACCATTTTAATCCCGATGACGGTCGAACTTTCTACCAAACGATCTATATAAATGATGCATCGTACAACAATGGTCCAGTATTTGTATTTATAACTCCTAACATCGAAGATTTTATCTATTGGCTTGAGAATACGGTAGTTACAAGAGTTGCCGAGGAAACTGGTGGTGTAATTTATGGTGTTGGACCACGATACTATTCTCAATCTCGCCCAACTGAGTAAGTATTGCAAAAAATTATTAAAATATGTGATCTTCTAATACCAGCTGGTGTTCCATTTTAGGACGCTATCGACCGAAAATTTACGTAATTATATGACCGTTGATCAGATTTTGGCGGATTATATAGATTTTATCTCTGAGACAAAACAGTTCTTACCTGATAAAAAATTTATACTTTTTGGATTTGAAAAAGGAGCATCACTAGCCACTTGGATACATCAAAATAATCCAGGTCTAGTTGATGGTGTTTGGTCAGTGTCCGGCCCAGTAAATGTAACAACCGATTTTCAAGAGTATTTCGACGATGCATTTAACACTTTTGAAAATTTAGCGAGTGCACCATGTGTTAATCGATTGCATCAAGGATTTGATGAAGTCTATGAACTAGTTGAACAAGGTCGAGGTTCTGATATTCAAAAAATATTCAATTTAGGCCTACCACTAAACACGGCCAATGAGTATGAAGTAGGCATGTTTTATTATACAATATCTGAATCACTTGCCACACAAGTCGCATATGGAAGTATTCCATCCATAAACCGAGTTTGTAGTGTAATATTAAATCCTAGTTTTGCAACAGCCGCCGATGGTCTTGCATATCTAGTGCATTCGGTTATTTCAAACATTGTCGTAAATTATGAGACTACACTTGAATTACTGCGTGGCGAAGAATGGGGTTCACTTGGTGTGATGACACGAAATCGTCAATCTTTTCATATGGAATGTAATTTCTGGTCGTGGCACCGAACATCGAACGCAATTCGACCACCATTTAGCCAAAAATTTACAATCGACTTATTTGCTCATTTTTGTAATCAAGTTTTTGGTATATCGCTCGATGACATGATCGAAGGAAATGAAAATACGAATCGAAATGAAATTTCACCAACATTAGAAAATGTTTACTTTACTAATGCGGGTATGGATCCATTTAGATTAGTCGGTGTCACAAATGATTTGAATCCCACATCACCAGCTGATGTCATTGGAAATTTGGGAAAATTATTTGAGCTACGAAATGATATTCTACCGGACTATTCGAATGAATATTTACTCGTTATACGAAATCGAGCAAGATCTATTTTGCTCGGATGGATTTATGGGGAAACCGAATCGACAACAGGTGAAACTACTCCAGAATATAGTCCTACTCAATCTTATACATCAACTAATACGGACGATTACACCAATTCCATTGAATATACATCAACTGTAAGTATCACGCAAACTGAAGAAATAACCACACCTTAATATTGTTTTGAATTGGTCCAGGACCAATCGTAAAATTAATCTATGGATAAATATAACTTGCATGTTTGATTATCTAGCTAATTTTAGTACTAAGATGCATTTAATTTATTAATAAAATAAGTTTTTGAGCTACTCAAAACGTAATGGCGTTTAGTTAAATTTGACTTTAAAAAAACAATCAAGTCCTTCAAGTTATGTAACAATCCATTCAACTTTCTAATTCAACTTAAAACCCTTTCCAAATTAGTGAATCAAATTGAAAGAATGGAGGCATGGTGAAGTACAAACCTCCACAAAAAAGAAAACGATAAAAGCAGGAAGTTGGTACAAAGACTATCTAGACAAGAGAGAGAGAGTTACAAACAAGAAATGTACAAATCTTTTAAAATTCACTTAAGTTGCAAATGATGGCAAAATAGATGGAACTACTCAATGGATATACGCACACATCTTAATATCCAAAAATAATGTTTCAAAAAAGTTAGTTTATCGTCTGTGACTTGTATTTATTCAAAACGTTCACGATACCCGCGTTTCAGTGTTGAATCCTGTTAATCACCAACAGCTAGCAACGGTAAGTTAACTAAAATATTTACTTACAAGAATATGTACGGTTACGCACGACAAATTACCATGACGCCAGAGCAACTGGCATTTATATGAATAAAGATGCTGTTGTCAGAGTCGTCACACGTTAATTAAATAAGCGCATGTGGTTGGGGATACGACACCTTCGCATATTTGATTACTAACATGAAATTCTCAACCATATACCACATTTAAAACAGGAGTCATACATATGCTTGGCATTACCGCAGCAAATTCAAATGGTGTTCATACTCTTTCGAAAACAACGTCTTTTTGTCTGAGTTGAGACTATGAAATAAGCACAAATAAGTATCTTTGAGATGTCTGCGTCCAGTTCTAGTTAGCAGAGTTCAACTTGATCAATTGATCAGAAGTTAATAGAATTCGAAAAATTTCATTATCAGAAATTTCAGAAATTTTTCAGCATAATTCTCCAACATGTTCAAATTCAAATTTTCAACGTCGACGTAACTCTCAGTCGACTAAAACATGGTTCTAGTAAGTCTAAACAAAATTCACCAAATTCTAAAAATTCTATTGATTAAAATTTTGGTGATCCTGCGGAAGAAGATTATTTTACATGTTTCAACGTTTACCATCAAGATGAACGGACCTTCGATTGCAAGCAAAACATGCACCGGTAAAACTCTGGCACCGGTAAAACTCGTTATTGCGGACAGAATTTGATAAAACTTGGGATATGCTGACCTATCAGCAATCTTAGGTTCATCCCTCTGCATTTTGTCCTAAAAAGATTGTAGAATGGAGATCGTGTGGAGTTTTTAAGCATATAATAAAGTCACGATTCCACATTTTACTCAACATCTCGAGGGCTGAAAAATTTTCACAACGAAAGTACCTTGTTCAAGCCTACCATAGTATTCCACTAGAATACTAGTGGACATTCCGAAACCTTCGATTTCGACACTTTTTTGACTTTTCGAATTTTGTAGAATGATTTTCGGTTTTAGGAGTGCAGCACAGTCGTTCCAACGTCTTATGCATATAGTTTTAAACTGGGCTCATTGCCTCTCAAAACATGAAATTTTTTTTGGGCCACTTGGTCACTGTACATAGCATATTACCATTTCAAGAACGGGTTCAAGTCATAAAAAATTTCGAATGACCACTGACTAATAAAACTAAAATGTTTTTTAGGTACAATAAACTTGAATCGACGCTGCATTCCTGGTGGTGCTGCCGAACAGATATTGCTGAACGACTTGCAAAACAGCTTTGTTAAGAACAATCTTGTTCCAATTCAGTGTTTGACAGCAGCAATCGAACCATTTGATAACTGCAAAATCAAACTTACGGACGCTATTTTACTAATTCATGACCACATCATCATTACCTCTGGCCATCATGGTTGATAATTTCAATAAAGCGATGGGAGCAACCAGTCAGCTTCTTTTCTGTACGTCTCAATGATACGCAAAAAATACAGTGCTTATGATTGTAAACCTCTCGCGGCTTATTAAGCGGGATCAACAAGTTTTGATATCTCCTCAAGGTCGTACTTTTTTAGACTGATCATAAACCACTGGTCTACGTTTTTAATCAGAATCCGGAAAAAAACATCCCCTCTTCAATTAAGACACTAAGATTTCATAGATTTGCGACTGATATCCACATCGCACATCTTTGGCATGAAATCAAGTTTTCTATCCCGGAAAGTATTGATTATTCTGTCATTGCAAATACTCAGCCCAATGATAGTACCAATGATTGGGATAGTACTATATACTTCTACACCTAGGCCATTCATTCCGCTAAATTTTCGCAAAATAAGTTTTAGGTGCGTTTCATGAACTTTCTCATCCTGGCGTTAAAGCTTTCATTAAACTCTTGACACGGAAGCTTATTTGGCTATCTATTAATAAGGACGTCCAGCAAAATGGCTCAAAACTGTGTAGTATGCCAAAAAGCTAAAGTCTCACGACACAATAGATCTTTCTCACTCCAGTACTTATAAAGGGACTTCTCAACATTTTCCGATTATTTATCTCGATAATATTGACCCGTTACCGGTTTCTGACAATCAGCGGTATTGCGCCACATTGATTGATAGATACACTCACTGGCCTGAGACGATTACAGTTTCTGATAAAACTATGGCTACCATCGCTTTCACTGGCTACTCACACTGGATAGCTCGCTTCGGTGTAGTAGAGTTCATTGCCATGGATCTAGGTGCATGTAATTCAAATCATAACTTTTTAATGGACAGGCTAACTTATTCGGTTTTAAGAGAAAGAGAGCAACTCGTATCATAAATCTGCCATTATGTGCTACGATCAAACGGACTGAACTAGTGTTCTCCCTTCAATCTTACTTGCACTGCGAAAGACTTAATGATGAACTAAAAGCAATGCCCGCCGAACTTGTATTCGGATGTACGACTCGTGTTCCGGGAGCCATTTTGGAAACTACGATTGATTACATTTTACAGTCTGACTTTGTAATGAATATTAAGCGACACTTTGTCGAGATACCTTATACTGGATCGTGTTTGGTTATCGACCGTATTCCAACATTTTCCACTTTAGATCTAAACGGACGACACGCCAAAATTTCCATCGATCATCTCAAACCTTGCTATTTGGACTATCAACCGCAGACACACAGACGATGCAAACTGGAATTATTTTACCGACTCATAAGTTAAAACTTCCTATTTCGGTTGATAGACCTAAATTACCTTACGTGACACCGAAAGTTCGCAAACAAATTAGCCTGGACTTTTTGCCTGAACCCGTAATAACTATACGAGGTTGGGTCGTGTTTCCAGAATTCCTTCCAAATTTACTGATCAAATTCGATAGACCTTCGATTTCTCTGGGAGTAGAGTGTTTGAAAAGAATAGTTGGGTACAAAACCAAGATGCCCTAAAAGTGATTTTTCATCACATGATTACGATCGGTGACGGCAAAGAACACAACTATAACCCCCTGTTGGGGTGCAGAATCAATAAGCCGAACCATCGTCCATGTGAGTACAGGCCAACTGGAGCAATGCAATGTGCATATGGATTTAAAATCAAACCTGTATTCGTGCGTCCTTGATTTAACTGGTGGCGGCGTAAGGTTGGACGTTAAAAATCGATCGCAAAAGAGTTTTGAGAACTTCGGCCCAGAAAATATTACAGGGTTAAAAAAAATATTATTAAAACAATATTTATCATCATTAGACCCAATTATTGATTCCAATGGCTTACTTCAAGTCGATGGATGACTTCGAAACTCTCCGGTACCATTCACTGCAAAACATCCGATACTTCTGCCAAAGGATCACTCAAATAATAAATTGATAATTCGAGAAATTCATTATTACCTCATTCATGCTGGTAACTCACTAATCTTAAATATTTCGAGAAAACGATATTGTATGATTGGAGCTCGGTACAGAATTAAAAGACAAGTTAAAACCTGTGTTATTTGTGTACGAAACCGGTTTATAAAAAATGATCAGAAGATGGGTGATGGGCTGCCGATAGCAAGATAAGCGGACCATTCTGAAAAACGGGACTGAATTATGTGGGACCCTTACACATAAAAACATGCCAAACAACAAACGCTCCATCGCGAAGAAATAAAGAATAAAAAATCAAAGTTTAATTTTTTTAGTATTTTATTAAGTGAGATAATTAACTGGCGCCGAAGCACGACTGAACCAAGAAGCTATGGATGCAATGACACAGGCCTATCGAGACAAAGAACTAGACACTTTTGTGCGAGGTCTTAAAGGTGACTTACCGAGACTACTAAGCCTGAGAGGGCCAGACGATCTGCCAGAAGCTCTTAGTCTATGTCAAAGACTCGCAAATGTTCAATATAGGGTTCAGCATAGCCTCGGAAATCCGGTCCCACGAACCATTCAATATTCTACTTTTCCTAGTCTACCGCCTAGAACGAAAGTTACGTTACCCCAAGAAACAATGTACAAACCAGAAATTTATTTCCAGAGTTGTTACACAATCCCTGAACACTTCAAACATTCGTTAATCCAAATTGCAACCAACCTCCTCTAAAATATTATACAAGACAATACTAGAACAGATTTAATCAACCAACAACAGGACTCTCTTATGGGAGATTTTCAACCAATCCAGCAGAACCCATGTACGTAGACCAATCCATTTAATCTGAACAAGTACATTATCAGAATAGACAAAACGATCCCACATCGAATCAAATTCACCAACCGACCAAAATCCAAAGAATCTACCATAAAAAACAATCAGCCTAAGACCCAATGTTACAATATTACTACGATAAGGTGTGTTCAGATGACTCGCAAATACGATCAGACGTTTCTAGAATACATTAGTTCACAAGAAAATATAAATTTAACGGGCTTGTTAAACGATAATTTGTAATAGATAATTCGTAGCAAATTCTATAGCAAGAAGTATTAGAATCACACATCATGCCCTAATCGATTTATTCGGTCCAGGAAGAAAATTAAACTTCTTCATTCTACCTAACCTAAAATTTTTTGACGGTATAATTGGCAACGATAGTCTAAAAGTTATTCACGCCACAATGTACAATACAGTAAGAGGCGAAATATGCACACTCATCCCAGACCTGGTCTATTCTCGACCCTATCCATATCCAATGTGTCTAAAGAATGAAGTTGATAAACAGATAACAGATAAAACAGAATAAAAACTAATAAACGATGGTATTATAGACCATCAAAATCTCCATATAATTATCCAATTTGGATCGTTCCAAAAAAGCTTGACGCGTCAGGAGAAAAAAAATCTAGGAAAAAAAACAAGTTTTTTACAATTATAAACCTCAAAAGTGGTTTATACGAAACCCCTTTAAAGGAATCTGATATGAGAGGGGCAGATGGTTAAGTGCCCAAATCACTCTCGTCAACTTAAAGCATAACGAGTTTATGGCCTTTAATAAAATTAAGAACTCTCGTATTTCAAACGACGTAATACTGATATTCACAAATTAAAAAAAAAATTTGAACAGACGTCTCAAACTTCGTCTCATTTACTGACCACCAGCCACTCACGTATGCTTTGCGTAACAAAAACACTAACTCAAAAATGAAACGATGGAAGACCATACTAGAAGAATACAACTACGAGTTAAAGTACAAGCCACGAAAAATTATTATAGTTGTTGATGCCTTATTTAGAATACTCATATTATCAGCAATAAGCGCTACATAAGAGACTCAGCATAGCAATGACAACTCGTCACACGACCTTATACCTACAATTGAAACTCCAATTAACGTATTCCAAAACCAACTTATATTAGAGATAGGCGACGAAACTTCCTATACCAGATAGTAAAGCCTTTCCATAATTATACCAGACACATTATTACATAACCCAACTTGATCGAAACCGATATTATAAGCCTCTTTAAACGATATCTCAACCCGAAAAAGATTAACGGACTAAAAACCATAGAAATTATAATGGGACAAATACGAGAGATATACCCCACACACTTCAGGAACAATAAAATTAGGTTTACACAAAAGATTGTACAGGACATTACGACCGAGACCCAAGAAGAGGAAAAGATATTGTGAGTCCATAAACGAGCTCATCGAAATGCTCAAGAAAACAAAAATCAGATAATACAACAGTATTACATTCAAAAAATGAGCAGAAAGGTCAATATGTTCGTGAAATGGTGGAACTGGCTTAATTTCCAAAATTACCACTTAACGACTGGTCCAGATATCATAAATGTTCACAAAACAACGAATAAAAATCTACGAGGCATGTTAATGCATTTTGACGATTGTGTACACTCAATTTATACTTTCGTAAAATATATAACCTATAATATTTTATAAACATAATTCTGAGAGTAGGGTTATTTTGTCCAAAACTTCAAAATATTCCAAACTATTGCTATCCTAAGGTCAGAATAGAAATCAATTGAAAACTCCCTAACCTCAGAAAGTACTTGGTAGTAAGCCTCCAAAACGGTGGACGAATTCCACTAAAAATAAAAATTCCAAAAATACAGTAAATGACAAAATTTGAGCCTAACCTAATTAGGCCGTAAGGATTTCAAAATGTACTTTGAAAGTGCGAAAGGTGATGATTATTAATATCAATTACGGCAAGTAATAATGAGATTTAACTAAATATTACAACAAAAATATAAACAACAAATTTAACTTTTAATAATATATTTTGATTGCCATTGAATTGAGCACAGAATAATTATCGGAACAATGCCATCCGCAAATAATTATGCCACGACCTTAAAAATATTTGACCGAACAATTAAATATTTTATATAGAATCCTTTTGAGTTAATATTGGCCAGATAAAAAACGGTTGAAAATTTAATTCCTAGCCCGTCATTGACGAAAACATTCCCGAGTACCGAAACCAAATATTCTCCATGTGATAATGGCTGATAGTCTTCTGTATCAAGCACATGCACTATTTTCTGAATATCGGGTGACACCAATCGATCCACAATATTGTTTATGCCACTGAATTCAACTCCATTAAACTTCAATATTGAATGTTCACGAAAAAAATTGACCAACTCCGGTTGAAGTTCTTTGGTATCCAAAGTAAGATAGTACTTTGCTATGAATTCCTTGGGTGTTAATTTTTTGTTTTGTTCTTCCATTTTTAAAATGTTGACTGAATTTTTTTTTAAATTTATTGATTTTATATACTTTTTGAACAATAGACTGATATGACCCGAAATAATCGGGAAGATGCACTCGCAGTAATAATAAAATAAAAACTATTGTATTATTTGAGATTTACTTTATCAATGTTGACAGTTTATGATTATTATATGTAAAGACATTTTTGTGATAAGAATTTTGGTGATAAGAGTTGCAAAATCCCTCTTGTTATAGTTTAGTCTAACGGGTGTTTTAGAGGTGCAGAATTTTAATTTGGCCACACTATTTTCTGTGACCGCTGATTTAATAGTTTTCCGTTGGTTGGGTTTGATAATTCATCATGAATACTCACGCCGAAGGCCCGGAACAATGGAGTCTCAAATTAAATACTTATATTGCTTTGTGTATTACAAATACGAGTACATTAATACGAGTACTATCAAATAATAGAGTCATCGTGCTTGAACTTATATATATATATATATATATATATATATATATATATATATATATATATATATATATATATATATATATATATATATATATATATATAGACATATATATATATATATATATATATATATATATATATATATATATATATATATATAAGCACGGAAACCGGTATTTCCAGGTAGGAACTGACTCAAGTAGTAACCCACCTCTCAACATCTCATATTTATTACGAAAGGATTAATCTCCAAAGTTATACTCTCCTTAGCTAACAAATCTATTGGCAGCATTTGCCAATAGATGGTATCAGATGCGGCCGATTGTATCAAAGCATAATCGGCCGCATCTGGTACCATTCTAAACACACAATTTATTTTAAGCGCACTTAACCTAACAGAATTCTTAGTCCTAATTATTATAATTCCTAGTTATATTCCTAAGGAATGGACGGAGGTTAGGGTGATTTTTATCCCGAAAACGGAGAAGAAGTCACAGGTCTTTCCAAAGGACCTAGGCTCTCTAATTCTATCATCCTTTCTGTTGAAAACATTTCAAAAAATAAAATAAATAATAAATATAGAGGGCGCCTTTAACAATGTCAGGAGGAAGGCAGTTTAGGAAAGACTGTCTTTCTTAGATGTGGACTACTCCTTAAGGAGGTTAATAAATCAGATGCTAGAATTCAAGAAATTTAACGTGGAGATAGGGAAATCCATTATTATGAGGCGAGTAGTTAGAAGAGCTCCGCAAGGTAGTGTCCTATCACCTCTTCTCTGGAACATAGTAATCAATGGATTACTTTTGGAACTGGAGAGGGAGGAAAAAGGGGTGATATCGTTTGCAGATGACGTAACGATCGTGATCTCGAGTAGGTATCTAGGCACGATTAGGGAAGTCATGCAACACGCGCTTTTAATCATTACAAAGTGGGCCATAGCAAATATTGGCATGGGTATAAATCCATCCAAAATAGAGCTTGTAGTCTTCACCCAGAAATATAAAATTCCGGTAGTTGCCCCTCCTACCTTAAAAGGCACGGCACTGGGCTTTACTGATAAGGCAAGATTTCTAGGCATAATTTTGGACAGTAGACTAAATTGAAAACCCAATATTTTAGAGAGAGTAAAGAAGTTTACAATGAATCTGTACTCATGTAGGAACGCTGTCAGTAGGAGATGGGGTCTAAAACCAGAGCTGGTACACTGACTCTTCACCGCTGTACTCAAACCAATTCTGATGTCTGGGGTGAGTGTGTGGTGGCCAGCACTAGACAAGAAAACTTTAAAAATATGAGAGAGAAAGTACAAAGAACGGCCTGCTTGCCGTCTGTAAAAAGTTTTTACAGACAGGGCACTAAACGATTGGCAGTTCGCTTAAGAAAAACGTGGCGAATAGTGACTACACAATACCGATTGTATGCTTTGAAAAAGATTTCCGGACCCTTATCCGCTTAAGGGAATCCTGTGGAAACAGGTCCACAGTGTAAACTGAAAGTATTCACTGACGACTCCAAGCTAGACGGCAAAGTCGGAGCTGGATTCTATTGTGACAAATTAAATGTGAATATATCCGTTCATCTTCCTGATCACTGCAGTGTGTACCAGGCAGAGATGGGAGCGATTGAGGAAGCGCTGATTTGGTTGATGCATCATGTCATATCCACAAGGGATATAATAATATATGTGGACAGTCAGGCGGCCATCAAGTCACTGGAATCAGTTTCTCTGACGTCCGTGGTGGCATTGAAATGCCGCTCATCTCTCAACGAGATGAGTGAGCATTTCAATATCCAGATAGTCTGGGTCCCCAGTCGCTTGAACATTCTGGGGAACTCTCCGCAATTGAAACCGGAAAGAGCAAATCTGGTAAAGCCTATAGCAGCGCTTTTTATGGCGCTTAAAAATGAGGTGATAGCCTCGGCACAGAAGAGATGGAACAACACCATAACATGCAATATAGCACGGCCAGTCTGGCTGAAATTGAACTTGAAGCGCTCCAAAACACTACTA
This sequence comes from Tipula confusa, assembly GCA_963556175.1. Classification (NCBI taxonomy): domain Eukaryota; kingdom Metazoa; phylum Arthropoda; class Insecta; order Diptera; family Tipulidae; genus Tipula; species Tipula confusa. Next base: position 89,540,692 of record OY744476.1, read on the forward strand.
TCCCTAAGTAGACTTGACTTAAGTATAGTCGTGGGGATGCTTACAGGACACTGCCTCATTGGGGCGCATGCGAAGAGGCTTGTGTCAATAACAGATTACTTTTGTAGAAGTTGTATGGTTGAGGAGGAGGAAGAGACTGTGAGCCATTTCCTCTGCTCATGCTCGGCGCTGCTTACAGGAGGTATAAACATCTGGGTAAGTATTATTTCGCCGGCCTTATAGATCTCGAGGACTGCAATGTGCGAGATATTTTAAGCTACATAAGTAGCTCTGAATGGTTCCAATGAAGGTGAAAGGGGAGTAGGATCCTTTGGTATCACAATGGACCGTCACAGGTCTAAGTGCGCGTTGGTAGCCACTCTAACCTAACCTTACCTAACATAACAGAAGCCATTAGTTTTTCATATGTGCACTTCTCCATAACACTCTCCTAAATAGGTGTGACAAGTAATAATTTCAGCCTCTGGCGAACAACACCTTCGATCGGCAACTCAGCGTTCTTTTATAGTGTCCAAATGGGATTTGAATACAAGTGCAGCACCAATTATTACTTCCAGGTACCTAATAAATGGCTTTATTAGGTACCTGGAACTGATCAATTATTGGCCCACCCACTTTAACCATTACGATTTTCACGTTTTTCTACTGAAGATCAGAACTATTTCAACCGAGCCCTTTTCCCGCCAACTGCAAATCCATAGACAATAATATAAACATTCCAGGTACATAACTTTTTGATATAATCTCAATATGCTTTGCCACCCCAACAACTGCCACCATCTCTGCAAAGCAGACAATATTTACTTTTTCTGTACAACTTTTTCTTAACAACAAATGCTATAATCGCGTGCGTCACTAATTAGGCGATCCAAAAAGACTTTGAACTCAATGATTGCATTGTTCTGCTAGAATTATTTGGAAGGATAACATTTCACAAATTCAAAACACGTCCAAATCAGGTACTGTTTGCAGGTGTTGCACAATTTCCCATTAATTAAGATATGATTGGATCAACCCCACCTTCTTCGTTTGTATGGGTGATGGTGATAATAAATTACTTGGGTGATGGCAAATTAACTAATTCACATGACCTTTAAGAAGAAACTTTTGATACACTCGAACAATTCATTGCAAAGGATCGTTGATAGATTAAATTTTTGCAAAAACGTTTAATGCTGTGAAATCCAATTAGCGCATATTGTGGCCGTTAAACGAGGAAACATTTAAAATGAATGAAGATGTATTAAATAAAGAACAAGTTTTCGAACGGAATTTTTAAATAAAATAATCCCCTTCAGGCATGCCAACTCTTCAAAACTAAAAATTGGAGCAATTGTAATATTGCTTAGAAATATTTGTATAGAAACAGAGCTTTGTGTAATGGAACGCAAGAAAGCATTATATTTCCTTGAAGGAAGGTCAAAAGGAGATGAAATTGCAATTTCCAGAATCGAATTACCTGCTGATAACAATTTTCCCTTTATATTGCAAAGACGACAGTTTTCAATGGTATCAGTTAATACAATATTTCAAATTTTGGTTTGACTAATAACTACCGTTGGCCCTGCTGGGTGTGGTCCAAAATGAGTTTATAATTTGTTGTGTGTACACAAATAAAGCTTTCTAAGCTTCCTGTGTGTACACGGGCACTTTACTAGTTCCATTTATGTGAAACTGCATTACACTTAATGTTGGATTTGTAATCCGAAATAGATGACAATAAGTTAGTAATATCACTCCTTCTAGATTTTAAATAAGCTTTTAAAACAATTGATTATTTTTACTAAAAAAGGTAAACAAATATGGAATACAAAGCGAAGAATTTGAATTGTTCCTAGTTATCTTCACAAAAGACAACAATGAACAAAAGTCGATTAATTAATAAAGATATATTAATTGATAATGAAGTCATTGAACGTGTAAAACAAAGAAAATACCTTGGTTCTATCGTTATAGATGAACATTTAAATTTTAACGATTATTTAGATTATATTGATAAAAAAAAACAATAAAAATGTAGGCCTATTAAACCGGCTTAAGAATAAAATGTAAAGTGAGACCAGAAACTATATTTTTCGAATCAATTGTTGCAAAAATACATCGTGTCCAAAATTCCTACATTCGATGCAATAAAAAACCTTTTGGTTAGTTAACCCAAGCTAAGGTGGCACTTCATACGTCGATGGCTGCGAGGTTAAGAGGGTGCCAAGTTGACTCCGAATTTAGGATCGGTTTTAAACCCGTAGACTTTAAATTAAAATGATAAGAAAATAATAACCTAACAAAATTAAAAAACGAAGCATTATCTTTGGTTGCCAATATTATGGATCCTAGGTGGCACCTTCTATTGCCAAATAAAAAAACATCTTTTCTAAGAGCACGATAATAGTAAGATCACCAACTCTACTTCAATCTGACGAAATAATCAAAGCAATACAATGGATGCAGCACCATACACAATTTCTTGAAAAAAAAGTTAGAAACCTTAAACATAACCTAAAGATGAATTACCAAGCTGGTCCTGAAGTTCCGTCACTAAGTAGAAAACCACAACTAAGAAACGAACAACAACTAAGAAACGACAACTTAGAACAACAACTAAGAAACGAAAGGCGATAGTTCAATCAAGTACCTAACCGACGATGAAAATTTAGAAAGAGAAACCAATTAAATAATGAGAAAGGAAAAGCAAAAAACAAAAGAAATAAATTCTTCCAGTAAAAGGAAAGCTGTCCAGATTCAGAATTTTCCGATTCAAAATTTTAGAAGCCATAAACCAAAATAAACTAAAACAAACTCCAGCAAGTGGTGGAAGCGACTAATATGTCAAGTGTTAATTTAACAAGTGCTCACTGCTCACGTTATGCCTATCACATAAATTCTCTTGGCAACAGCGCTTATTAAGGTTCAATCTGCATTTGGGATACAAATTATACTACGCGCCCTACTTGACAAAGGCTCTCAGGCAACATTTATGACTGAGAGCACAGTAGACAAGTTAGGGTTAAAGGGAACTTCGATTAAGGTACTTCGATTGTTTGAATTGGGTCAGAATACCAGTAAGTTCTGTTGTGAAACTCGAAATCCAATCAAATACTCATTCTAATTTCAGACTCAGCCAACGCGCTAGTAATCAAAATCATTATGGAAGAACAAAAATGTGAAAAGTTTTATTTAGAAACGAATAGTAGATCTCCAGAAGCTAAATAAACTGTTAATCTATCCTTTATTTATTCCAGACCAGATGAAACTACATTTGACAACTCACGAAATGGAGCAATTGCCATGCTTTTATCAATGGAAAAGCGTTTTTTAATAGATAATCATCTCCGTGATAAAAAATAATCATCTTTGATGCATCTCCAAAGTCATCAAACGGATATCATTAATTGAGAGGCTGATGGTAAGACCAACAATTCAACCGGAGTTGATATCTATTCTAATGAATTGGCGGATGCACAAGATTATATTCACGGTGAATATTACAGAAATGTATAGGCAGATAAAGCTGAGCAATATTGACACTGATTTTCAGAGAATCGTCTGGCGTTCAAAACATGACAAACCAATCAATGAGTTTCAGTTGAATATAATGACATAAGGCACCGCCAAAAAAAATCATAGTGATGTTTTGCAATCAGTTCCGAGCGAGTTGCATATAACGAAATCAATATTGGATATTTATAACGATGGTTTAGTTAAAACGTTAGGCATATCTTGGAATCTAACAAAGGATGAATTTGGGTACGATATTGCTCTATCCAGTGATCAAGACATCACCAAAAGAAGTATATTGACTGATATATCGCGACTCTTTGATCCTTTGGGTTGGGTTTCACTGTGCATTATGCACGGTCCGATGCGTCTAATGTAGCATATGCAGCCGCTAATTATTCTCGAATGGTATGTTCTGATGATACCTACCTCATTAGTCTCAAAGCAGCAAAGACAAGAATAGCGCCAATTAAACAAATCTCAGTTCCACGCATTGAGTTGTGTGATGGCAAGATTATTCAAAAAGATGCTTGGACTGACTCCACAATTGTGCTATTTTGGTTAAAAGTACATCCTAACCTATAGAAATCGTGCATTGCAAACAGGGAGACGGAAATCCTCAATCTAAATATTAGTCACTGGAGACACGTATCTTCAACAAGCAATCCAGCTGATTGCGCTTCCAGAGAATTATCACCTAATTTATTACAAAATCACACATTATGGTTGACGGGTCCTTCTTGGCTTGGAGTACCTTCATCTCAATGGCCGAATCAGCAACAAATCATATTAAACCAAGACATTGATCTCGAAGAGCGCAAATTGGTTATTTCAACGCTAACCAGAAACGAGTCATGTGATTTAATGCACAAATCTTCTAGCATTACATAATGGATTTTTATTACCGCCTACTTACGATCGTTCCTACATAATGTAAGTAATCAAACAAAAATTAACAAAAAAATATTAGCTTTCTGTCCGCAGACGAACTAAAATCAGCAACGTTTTGCTTATGTAAGGGATAAAATACCTATACCTCCATGAGAAAATTAGATGCTGCACTAAACATCTACCCATTAAAGGTGCCTTATCATCTTTCAATCCCTTATTATAAGGGAAAGTTATTTACCATATCCAACGAAACACCCGATCACCATGCCGCGTAATAGTCCGATTAGCACAATGATGATCGCTCAAGCACATAGTAATACCTTGCATGGTGGTATTAGTCAAACCTTTGGATTTACACGAAGAGAATATTGGATTATGAACAGCCGAAGTCTGGTACGGAAAGTTATCCACAAATGTCTTATTTGCTTGCGCTACACAGCCAAAACCAGAAGCCAATTAATGCTTAATCTATCTGCTCCTCGTGCAATCCAAAGCCGATCATTTCAGTATTCAGGAGTCGATTATGCTGGTTCATTGTTGGTACGCATGTCAAAAAGAGGAGGCAGCAAGGCATATAAAGGTTTTATATGCATCTTTATATGCCTATGCACAAAAGTAGCACATTTGAAAATAGTAAGTGACTTAACCACTGCTGTTTTTATTTTAGCATTTACAAAATTTTCCTCGCGGTGAGGTAAAAGTTCGGACATGTATAGTGATAATGGTTCAACATTCGTTGGAGCAGCAGCTGAACCAAAAGCTAACCATTTGAAAGCCAACAGACAATTACAATCTGAAATTACGGAATACCTGGCAACCAACGGATACATTGCATTTCATTCCACCAGGGTCGCTTTGGAGGCTTTTGGAAGGCTCCTCACTTTGGAAGCTTTTGGAAGGCCAGAGTAAAGTCGATGAAGTACTATCTTCGGAGAATTGTTAGGGATACCAAATTAACGGATGAGGAAACAAGCACAGTGCTGATACAAATAGCAGGAAAACGCTTGAAAACAAACAGGTATATGTTATGGAGTGTTTCTTGATGTTTTACAGGCCTTTAATCGAGTCTGGCGTCGAGGACTGGAATATGAATTACATCGCGACCTCCTTAAGCAATTCTATGAGATACTCATACAATGAAGGGAGATATTTCATAGGGGAATATGAAGGGGAGTTCTCATCACTCAAGAGAACTAAAGCAAGAGAATCTCACGGGAGCGTGCTGTTCAGTCTTACATTTCATAATGATTTCTGAACAAATTTAGTGGTACTTATTAAATTTAGTGGTATTTAGTTTGTCAGCGGCTTCGCGATTCTGGCGAAGACATTGACAAATCTCTTGTGGTATGAAGTAACCCCTTACTAGTTAATCCTTTTAGCTCTTTGATTTTCTGGTAGTTTCATCTGTTGGATGGTAGTTACTTTTCTTGGATCCGCTTTTAATCCGTCAATTATTATGTATTCAAGAAACTAAGTTTCCTCCTTGAAGAATTCAGTTTTGTCAATTTGCTTTGGCCAATTTGCCCAACATATATATAGACATTATTTAGACATATGTGTATAAGAGACTAATAAAGAGACATTATATAGAGGTTCTTTCTTCTTAGTCCATATTTTCCCTATGTGTGATTTCAGAATGTTGCAAATCATTGTTTGGAAAATTGCCTGTGCGTTTTTTAAGCCAAATGGTAGTCTGGTGAATTCATATTGTATATTCATGATAGAGAATGTCGTTTTCCTTATTTCGTTCTCCTTTATTCGGTAGTAGTGGAATCCCGAAGTCAAGTCTATCGTATTGTGAAGTATTTTGAGTTGCCATTGCTTGTATTTGTAATGTGAATATCGGGATCAGATGCCGTACCTGACGTTGTTGTGACATTTAATTTTTTAAATCTATCACCGTACGGTATTTTTGTAAACGTGACGCATCCAATTTTTTTCGACAATCCAAATTAGAGAATTTTCCACGTGCGTCTCTACTTCCTTTCTGATACTGATAGGGTAAGGGTATATGATTTTTTATATATGAAGTGGTTCGTTGTGATTTTTATCTTTGGTCATACAGTAGTTTCGATGTTTTTGGTAGGTTGGCCTTAGTTGCTTTATTCAAATGTTGGTATCGTACTTCGATGTTATTTACTTGTTTAGATTTTTTATTTTTTAAAGGGAATCCTATTTTTAGTGATATTGTGATCATGTTATACATTCGATCGATTCCAGCCTCTACCTTTCTTAGATATCGACGCCAACTATACCATCAAATGTGGTTAATCCAAGCAAAACAAAGGATTCGGGTGTGCTGTTAAATCTTTTCTAACAAAATTGATATTATATGAGTAATTTTGTTGTTTTAGCAAATGTATTCTAAGCATGGTTTGCTTGAGAGGCATAATTGTTTAGAGGAATTTCCCGTTTCCTCTTATAATTCACCATTTTCCTCAATGAGTCACTTATTAATCCATAGTTATCCATAACTCTAATTAATACATAGTTTAAAAATGCTGCCATACATGGTGTTACACCACGTAGCAGCTAGCAGCTAGCAAAGATCGTTGTGGTACTCCTCCGGTTATATGATAGCCTTCTGTGCCTCGTATTTTATAAGTAATAAATTCTAAAGTAATAAGCCACCAGCTTTGTAAAATTCATGAGAATCTCTATACTTAGTAGTAAGTTTAATATGCACGTCCATCTAGCCGAGTTAAAGGCATTTTTAATCTCCCTTATATCTGACACCTGCAAATGCCTCTCGCACCGAATCTACCACAAGCTTAGCCTTGTCAATGGTAGAGTGCTCCTTGCGGATTCCATATTGATTTTTACACAGGTTCTTTTTGTTTTTAGCGGCTTTTTCCATCTGATCTTCTCTAATATTTTACCAACCGTATCCAGCAAGTAAATTGGTCGGTATGATGATGGATTATCTAATGCCTTAGTTCTTTTACTGCATCACAATTTATTATAATGCAATGTGTCATTTAATATTTTAGTTAGGATACACACACTAATCCATGTAATAAAATGGCCTTTTCAATGGCCCATGTATGAATAAAATCAACCGCAGTCAACAAATGGCTATAATTGACTATGCTATTAATCAAACGGTTTAACAAGACCTTGAACTTTTCTATGGCTGCACTATGCGATAATCAAAGTAACTATAGATATATATAGTAACTATAGAAATCAAAGTAAATCACTTCCATTTATGCTTCCCGATCAGGCGCTATTAGCACTTTTATAGAGGCAATACTTTTGGTTTTTCCATAAGCAACTCAAAAGCCTGAAGACGTCAGTTCTGTGTAGTCACTACATCAATGTCCTTTATTTATGCAAGGGGTAACTTTCTTGTAAGACATTCTGGTTTCTTTACCAATTCTTTTCTACAATTGGAATTGGAAAACAGCTGTTTGCTGTTGGTGCCCAGTGCTTTAAAACTCTAACAAAAAATCTACCTTTGTAGTTTGGCGAATATTAATAACTTTTTTTCTCAGACCAGTAAGTTCTGAGTTCACCTTCACTTTCCTAAGCAGTTTAGCATTAGATACAGTTCCTTTTTTTACATCAAAAAAGCATCCGTTCGAGTTGCTCATTTTAAATTTCCTTTCAGTTTTTTGGTACTACTTTTTGCCATTATGTTTTTCAATTGACAAAGGGCCTCGAAGCACTTAAGAGTAAAATCACCGCTATTACATTTAGATTCTACTTGGTTTGCCGCTCCACGATCCTCTCAGACAAAGAGTTTCATCAACCCAACCATCATCGTTATCTCGCCACGCACATAGTTCCTATCCTTGATATATTCGAACAGATTGTTTTTCTGCTTTTTATCTGCAGATAATTTCGAAACAATTAAACTTTTGAACCATATTCTTTTGCTTTCTTTTACCTGGTCTTCATTTAGATCAGAAAGTGAAACTGCTTCAGATATATATACTTCATTGATGTTTCTAATTCTTGATTTTTAAATAAAAGCGGCTTAAGAAAACCTAGAGGTAGGTATAAAATACCACGGAAAGTACCTCCAGGTTTTGTGTTAGCTGTCTCTAATATAAAGAAGGGAACCTGCTTGTTCTCTTATGATAATCAGACGCTTCATGGCAGTATTGTTTCGCGAATTATATTTTATTTCCAATCTATCCGCCAAAAACCGGTTAAAAGTTTCCTCTTTCCTCCACTCGAGGACGCGCCAAAAAGACTTACAACTTTACGTGTCACGTATAAGTGTAAGAATTGGACGAGGACGACACTTACCGAGTTCTATTCAACCACGAGATTATAAATTTAATAAAAATTCTTGATGTCTATCCTGAATGGATGGTGCAGCAATCTCTGGGAGGAGAGTTGACAAGAACAAGAAAATTGTTATAAATTAAGATGCAAATTTTGAAACAATTCGTAACAAGGTTCTGTTGTTAATGTTCACATTTAGTTTTGGAGACTAAGATGCAATTGGTTTACAGAAGCTGTGACCACACATTTAAAAGAGAGATCATTTTTGAAAACCTTGAATCTAATGATACTGTCTGGAAAGAGCCTATAGAATGGGATACAAAATTAAGTTTTTGGGTACTTCGCTTTATTTTTTATAAATCAGCTACACAAATTAATATAAGTATTTATATCTAAGTATATAGCCTAGATTTAAAATGATATTGGACAACAAAAGTTTATTTTCATGGAAACACGAATATTGATGCGAATGTGAAGTATGACACCTGAGTAACTTAATTATAAGTCGTCCAAGTGTGGTCTGACATTGAAAATTAATCGATTTATAGAACAATAAAATTAAATCTTACGTCATAGCCGAAATTCAGTTATATAACCGTAAATTAATAAATTGAAATAAACAAAAACTCCAATCAAGTGTAACGGTAATTCTAAAAACAGCTATGTATTGAACCGCAGTTTATATTGTACAGCTATTTAGATAACGCATGCGTGCTATAAAATATTTTAATTGTTTTAAAACTGTTCCGTTATCTCGCATTGTACCATAAAATATTATTTCGTGGCTGTTTTTTGGTAATGCAATAAAAAAATCCTCAAGTCTTAAATAATACAACATTACTCATTTGAGAATACTAAAAGGTGATTGGTCGAGCTTTTCTTGAAAAATGTTCACCTCTGAGGGTGCTTTAATAGTTATGTGAACTTTTGAATTTATGTATAGGAACATTTTTATTGCCCGTTGCTTTGTTTAGGTAAAGTTTTGTTTTAACTTTTTTCACTTTGAAATCTATTAACCGCAGTTTCTTTGACAGAAATGGTGAGTATATCAATCTATAAATTAGTTACGGATACTATTTTTAAACTTAAAACTGTAAACCTAAGCACTAATCACCCCTTTAGTTGTAAAATATGCCAAACTTATTATTAAATAACTAGCCAAATGTGTACCTGAAATTATGGACTTCGGTGGTTTTGAAAATGTTAGTTGATTAATCCTCTACCGCACATGTAACCTTGATTGTAAAGTGCCCTAATATTCCTTGATCGTGAAATTTTATCAACTTTTACGAAACAATAGCTTTACGAGCCTTTTTTTTATATAATACTTGCTGATTAAAAGATTATTGCATCGATTATTGCATCGTAACACATGTCAAATTGCCAAGTTTTTAAATAACCGTTTATGTTATGGCTATAAAGATAACAAATTGCAAGATTAACAGACTTGTTTATGTTTGCGTTGCTATAAACTATAACCAATAATGGGTGCGTATTGGACGAATATAAAGTTTTTGTCAGCAAATTTTTGTATATAAAGGTGGTCAAAATTGTCGATCGTAATTAGTATTTTTCGAGTGATACGACAAACATGAAATTTGCCATTGTTGGACTAGTAGTGCTCGCATCAATTGCGGTGTCAATTGAAGCCAATCTTTTATTAACACCACATTCTATCCAAGGACGTGTACAAGAAAAATTGGGAGGTTCATTTAAAGCGGATAGTGCACCATATGAATTGCGCGAAGCTACTTTTACCCAATGGTTAGATCATTTCGATCTTGATGAATCTACAACATTCGATCAAGTGAGTTTAAGTGCATATAAATTGTTTTAGTGTAAGTTTTAATGTTGTCATTATAATAATTATTCCAGACCGTTTATATCAATGATAACTACTATGCCCCAGGAGGTCCAGTATTTATTTTTGTAACAACCTTTTCGATTGGTTTTGAAGCTTGGTTACAAAATTCACATGTAACCAATATTGCAGCCCAATTAAATGGTGTTATCTATGCACTTGAACCACGTTACACCGGACGATCACGACCAACTGCTACTTTAGATGATGATTCATTAAACAGATATTTAACCTTAAATCAAACCATGGCCGATATGGCCGATTTTTGTAGATATTTACGTATTGAATTAGCTGGATATGGTTCCGATAAATTTATTTTGTACGGATTCGATATGGGAGCAACATTAGCAACATGGGTGCATCAATCAAATTTTGGATTAGTCGATGGTGTATGGGCCGTAGGTGCCCCAGTCACTGTATCATATGAGTTTTCAGCATTCTATGCAGATGCGACTGACACTATAACTGATATTATTAGAGAATTGGATGAACAAACCTGTGGAACCACACTCAATAATGCGTTTTATGATCTTGAAACTTTGGTCGTCGAGAAAGATGCTGAACGCATTACAGAATTATTCAGCTTGCCACAAACTATCGATTTAGAAAATCCAAATGAAGTTGGTATCTTCTACTACCTTATCTATTCCCTAATTGGGAGCTATATTGAATATGGAAGTGACATTCAAGTAAACAATTTTTGTGAAGCTCTTCTAGCCGATGAAGAACTTAGTGCCGTTGAGAAATTAGGTAGTTATCTTGGTGAATTTTTATCTACCACAACCACAAGCTATGATACAATTGTTAGTTTATTGCGCGATACAACATGGGAAGGATCAGATGCAACAAGTGGAACTCGTCAATTCTATCATTTGGCATGCCATCAATGGTCATGGTTCAGATCGTCAAATTATTTGGAAGAACCAATTAATGGAAAATTCCCAACTGGACTATTCGCCAATTTGTGTAATGATGTTTTCGGTTTAAGCCAATATGACATAATCGATGGAAATATTCGTACCAATAACCAGTACACGATCCGTGTCAGCCTACAAAATGTATACTTTACCAATGGAGCTTTAGATCCAACCCGTTTGATTAGTATTCGTGAAAATTTGAATGCATTCTCACCAGCCGATGTCATTCCAGGTGTGGGTAAGGCATTCGAACTTCTTCGGTATGTATCCGATGAATATGTAAGTGAAGAATTAACTGCTGTTCGAGATCGTGCTACAAGCCTTATCACTTCATGGGTTTCATAATTTAGAAAAAAATAAATAAATAATAAAATTTACCGATAGCAATTGTTTTTTATTTTTTATTTTTTGTCTGTTTGGTTTTGTAGGGGTTAACTTTGAGATCAACTGAGTCGTAAATGTTTTTTTTGTCGATAAATGTTTTTGCCTAGGGTTTATATCTATTATACTTCTTTATGTAAAATCTATCATCTCCTAGAAGTTAAAGGTTGTGGTATATACTATTCCAGTGCTTGTTCCTAACATTAAAACAAGTGATTTGCAAATGATAATGAAAGGTTTGACCAACGTGCAGCACGACCATCTTCAGGTCAGAGATCGCTGCACTATCCGCTTAGGATCGGCTCGCAGAACGTGACCGAGCCAGTGTACTCGCTGGCCTTTTATTTCATGAACAAGATCTCGCCGTTAAATCGACGGATTTAGGGCCATATATCATGAGCACGGTTCTTCTTTAAAATGTCATTAACCTACTATTTATACCACCAGGGGAGTGATTCTCTCCAATATTATGTAAAACTGTAAACTGGATGCTGTGCCGCGCTAGTTTTCGCATTTTGAGCGATCTCCTTTTTTAAGGATAACTTCACTTTGCCATACTAATCGTATAAGGTTGAAAAGATAGTTCCACAAAGTATCCCATCCGAATATCAAGAGCTAGGAATTAATACAATCAACCCTATGACCATCTCAGCAATCTGTATTTGACAACTTTTAAATAAGGCATTTGACACTTGTAAAGTAAATCGAGAATGAGATAACTGCATCGATGTTGGGGTCATATATACCATATTTGTTTTTTCCATAATTGTAATACGCGGCTAAAAATAGATATGGTCTACAAATGGTGGTCAGATTGATCTGTTAGATGCATATCCATTAAGTTGTTATACAACAAAAATTGCTTCTGAATATTTTAAAACTGTTCGAAATGGATCAAGAGAAAGGAATTAAGTTTATCGATAGCTCCGGGCCTGTTAATAACCAAGCTACACCATACGTTAAATCTAATGAGTAACCATATTACTGTACAACAAAATACCGTGCTTCAATTAAAAGTTAAAAGTTATCATTTCCATGTAAACTCTGGAGTCTTACGTCTCAATCCAGAAATGACACGTTTGTTGAATTTCAAAATCGGAGAGTCCAACTACAGCCCCAGTATAAATTTCATTACTAGTTGATCCTGTGAATTACATTCACATGAGCAAGATGCATCTAAGGAAGCTTGAGAAAATTTAGAAAAGTGTTTTTGGGATTTAAGTATTAGAATTATTAGAGCCTAATCATAATTAGGCTCGTCAGGCAAAACATTTTATGTCACGTTTATGAGGTTAGTAAATAATTCTGACTAGTATGTTGATTCAGCACAACGTCACATATGACAATTCACCGGATGATGTTAAACGATATTTTGGAACCAGCAAACAGTCAAATTGTGACTACTAACAGTTCCCGGATGACATTTGAAGCTGTTGGTAATATCAAAATTAATTGTTAATATTATCATGATTTTTTTCCAAATTTATGTGCAAATCTTTTACAAGTAAGTCAGATCGTTAATACAGATACAAGTCATATTTGATTAATCATGGGCAAAAGTTTATAGTGCTGAAAATTAATTGATTGTCACAGCAATTCTTCGCAATGATTTGTTTGTTTTAAGTCATCTTAAATAAAAATATACAGCTATACAATAGATGTTCCAGCAACTGTATGCATCTTAGATCGGGTCATTTTAATACTGATGATCTACAAAACCTAAAATTAGATCAAATTGAAGAGGATGAAGGAAAACAAACTCGATTTACTTTTTAATATATTGGAAGCGTGCAAGCTGTTTTAGAAATTGTCAATTCCAATTTATGTGGTCCCAAAGAGAAACTACAAAAAGTCGTGACATGACATTACAACGATTACAAAAAAAAAGTTTTAGAAAATCAAAAAATTACACAATAAAAATTTTGGGAACAGGTTCTGGTATTGAATTGTGCAAAGCCCCATTTCAAGCATAGTTTTTTAAACCAGGCATCTAACATCAGTATAAACAACCATGAATACACCAGAACAAAATGATCAAACGAATGGAACACTAGTTGAGAGAGCACGTTGCATATTGTTTGAAGCAAAACTCGATAAACTATTTTAGGCTGAAGACACCGCGGCATATACTAGCAAGAGTTCATGGCCCCATCGATTAGCAGAATGTAAAATATCGAGTCTCGAATATCGATCATCGAGAGCGCTAAAAACCGATAAATCCAAATGACTATGTTTGATAAAGTGAAATATTATTTGATATGATCCGTTAACGATTGAAGAAGCTTTCAGTAAAGCAGATTGCAATTTTTGCATAAACGCTATGAAAATTGAGAATAGCTCATTAATCGATAATCACACGTATAAACTAATTAATTTACTACCGAATATAAAACCAATTGACTGGAAAAAAGGAAATAATATCCTAGAACAGGGAATAGACTACATTGCATCAAAGTACATTGCATCAAAGTACAAACTAGATATTGATCAAATGGGTGCGATCACAGCGTGCTTCCATGGTGATTTGGGAGAGAAAATATTTATGATGCAACCTGACTTTTGCAAAGAACGGTAGTGACAATCCAGTCAAGTATAGAACATTAAACTGAATGATAATATTTGTTAATGACTTTATTAATACAAAAGGCATTATGGTCGAAGCGAGGCTTTTAGAGCTTTTAAGATCATCCAGAAATTGAAATATCAATTCAACTTAGTCCCGGTAGATCTAATGTTGTTCGTTCTAATGTAAAAGAACCAATTTTAATTTAAACAGCGTTGGTCAATGTCTCTACCGAATCTATTGACAATTTATTATGTGGGGTACTAACAGACATCGGATCATACTTAAAGTTCGTAATAGAAAGTTTAGTTAATTAACTGAAAGTTAACGGTGCCAAAGAAATTTTAAAATTTTCTCCATCAATGGGCAATTTTTAACAATTTTTTTCAGCAAGTCCAAGAGCCAAGAATTGGCAGATCGCTTTTTTCCTTTGTCATACGAAATGGACATGTTGTTTGGTGGTAAAATAATTGTAAATTTATTACGGTCATCAGTAATCATCCACCATTGTATTTCAGCATTGTATGTCTTTTTGTGGCAACGTCAAATATTCTGTGCTGTGGAAAATATCCACAGAGAGAGAGAGTTGGAAAAATCTATGTTAACAATTATCATTCATTAAATGAGAAATATTGTACAGAACATTAGAAACAAAATAAAAATCGTCTTCATTCTGGCCGCTACTCGGTTTTACTTCCAGTAACTGACAACATACAAAGTTTAGATTTTCTAATATAACTTCGAACAATTTTACTGCCCGTGAGAAAAATTAATATCGTTCAAGGATTTTGTATCGATGTATTCCTAATTGTTTTAGAACTAAACGTCACATGAAATAACGGCTGATCGTATAAAGCGATTGAAACGTTTCTCGATAGTTGACATAGATTTATGTGGCGTTTTCTTCGCTAAACCAACCATTAGACAAAATTCGTGAATAAAATAAATATCTGATTATTTGTCTGGTATGCAATGAAAGCTACTCACTTAGAAATTATTATGGTTTTAATAACGCAATAGTTTCTAGATTATTTTTGCCATTTCATTGCAAGACGTGGATATTGTGCCAAAATATATTCAGACAAGGCAATTTACTTCGTTGGATGTCGTTCTGAACTGAATCTTCAGTCTCAAGCAAAATTATTTGGCACTACTAATCACATCCAATGGCTTACGATTTCTCCACGTTCTCTACATTTTGGTGGATTATTGGAGTCCCCTATAAAAAATGCAAAATGCAAAATGGTACATAAAAATAGTAATCGGTTTGCGCTCAATGACGATTGAAGTTTATTACACTTTATCGGTGGTCTTTTATTACCTATAGTCATCAAATGCTTAGAATACAAGTAATATTTTCCAAATTCGGGGAGCGTTGGCACATCGAATACTTGAACGAATTTTAGAAACGCTATAAATGGCACAAATCTTTAAATAACAATTATAAACTGGGTTCTTTGGTTATTTATACATGATGACCACGCACCGTCTATAAGTTGGATATTGGGTCGAATAGATAAGACACACCCCGGGACAGTCAAATTCGTGTGTAGTCACAATAATTTTTTTTTTTGTTGGAATTTAAGAAATTGATGAACGCGAACATCAATAGATATCGTGGTTTCAGGTAATGTTCGTTATTTTAAAAGTAACTTCCCTTACAATTTCATGTTTGCCGGGATAAACTTGTACTACTCGTCCGAGAAACCATTGATTCCCTGTTTTTTATTTAAAGCGTTATTGAATTGTGATTTAATTAACATCGGTATTATTAAAAAATGGCTCAGAGGGACGACATTAAGGGAGTCAATGTCATCAGTACTTCGGCATTATGGTCTGGAATTAAGTAATCGTTTGATCTGTGTTACCAAAGTTGGCGTTTCATCAAAACTCAGTTTTTCTTCGTTAGTGGCTCTTCTGAAATAAAACATATTATTGATTTGACGGCAACTTCCAAAAAACCTCTAAAGGATGGTGCACTTGCTGGATTGAATTTAAATTCAAGTCCCTTCTGTGAAATACATATTGATATTAGTGCGTTCTTACTATTTTCCAGTACTTCGTTTTTTTGTCTCTTTATTTTATTGTAGACTCCAATAAAATTTAAGCCATTAACACACCATATTTAATTGGAAGGTCCCTGACGTGAAACAAATCTTTTCAGTGCATCATGAAATGATTCGGTACTAAGACTGCTCATCATCTCTAAATTAACCGATTTTATTGCATGGCATACACACACTGCAACGTATAAGCGTTCGTTAAGAATGAGTTTCAGTGTTGAGGTACTTTAATATATATATATATATATATATATATATATATATATATATATATATATATATATATATATATATATATATATATATATATATATATATATATATATATATATATATATATATATATGTCGGTCCCAGATATTCAGCTGATATTTAAAAAAGGCACTTTTTTTGTGCATCTCGCTGTTAACTAGATGAATATTTTTTATCTTCCACCTACACTAAAAATTTCTTTGGAATCCGATGTTTTGGAGAATGCTGACAACAATTTATGACATCGTTAATAAATAACAGAAACAGCAATGTACCAAGATGACTTCCTTGTGAAACACCAGAACTAACATCATATATATCCGAAACAAAATCGCCCAGTTTTACTGATTGGACCTGATCAGATAAATACGGTTTAATCCAAAAAAGCAGACGAGGGTGAATACCAATCAGATGCTGTTTAGACAAAAGAATTTCATAAGAAATTCTGTCAAACGCTTTTTTAAAATCGGTGAACACAACATCAACCTGCAACCCATCTTCAAAAGATTCTATTATGAACCCAATAAATTCCATGAGATTAGTTGCAGTTGAGCGACCTGGAAAGAATACCGTGTTGCTGTGGAATGATTTTATTTTTTAATAGATTAAACATTATATAACGAACCAAACATTGAAAAAATTTCGCAACTGCAGATAAAACAGAGATAGGTCTATATTTTTCCGAGAATGAGCACATTCACGGAGTATAAAAGCTGGTAAACCATCAGTACCAGATGAATAATTAAACTTAAGTTTATTTAGGCATTTAAAAATTTCCTCAACTTCCAGTTGCAAAAAACCGAAGCAATCGATATGACCGTTTACTGGAGACACAGGTGTTTCTGAGTTAACAGGGTATGAAAAATTAGAATGAAAGAAAAATGCAAACAGATTAGCAGAATTATTTATAGAACTGGAGAGGTTATCACCCAAAAACATGGTGCAAGGATACCCAGACCAAGGACATCACGTTTTGAATTAACGAAAGACATTGGAATTGTACTTTATACCTAGCTCAATCCTATCAGCATACTGAAGGTAATTTAATATTTTAAGCCTCTTAAATTGTTTTTGAGCTATCTGGAACCATTGATTGCAAAGTGCATTTTTCTTTCTAACCTTCAAGAGCCTAATAGAATAAACTATTTTTGAACCATTTAATTCATTTCAAAAAATAAAACTTATATAAAGCTTTATATAAACTACGACCCAAACCGCCTGGCAATTAAATGGGGTCAGAAAATTCAATCCTTTATCAAGGGAGTTTAGTGCTTATTGCGATTAGGACTCCACCACTACGCAAAAATTCTCTATCACAAATTTTTGAAAAAATTCAAAATTTGTAAAATCAGCATTGAGCCAAATTTCGTCTATAACGATAATATCAAAACCACATTCAACCAAATTCAGTTAAAAGCTATTAGTACGTAATCCGCGTACATTCTGATAATAAAAATAAACTTGACTAGACGTTTAATATTTACATGTGAACTAGAAGGAAAAGTATTTGTTTGTTTGTGTCTGAACCCTGCAATCTTTTCTGGGGCCGAAGCTCTCCCAACTCTTTCGTCCTGCCTTACGCCGTCACCAGCCAAATCGAAGACGCACGAATACAGGTTTAAATCCATCTGCACATTGCATTGCTCCAGCCAGCCTGTACTGACATGAACGATGGTTTGACTCATGGATTCTGCACTCCAACAGGAGGTCATAGTTGTGTTCATCGTCATCACCGATCGTAATCAGGTGATGAAAAATTTCTTTTGCAACCCTCCCCCGTTGGGTTCCAACCCGGTACTTCCTGTACCAAATACCACAGGTTTAACCACTGCGTCAATTGCTCATAGTAAAAAGAATTTAATTTCAAAGTTGAAGACAAATTTACTTTAGCTCTACTGGAAATGAGTTTTTTGAAGGACTAACAAATTTACTAATACTCCAGTTGGCCATATATTAGGTTGTAGCAGCTGATTAAATAATGAAGAATCCTATACCTATATTTCAATTTCGGGTATACCAAATTGTATCAATATTATTTGGATGATATACTGTTATAACGTGTCAAACAATAGAAGAACATCTAAATATATTGGAGCAACTTTACGAACGACTGAAGGAGAATGGTCTTCATTGTAAATTATGTAAGTGTAAATTGTTGGATACACCAGTGGAATATCTAGGCCATATTATTAATGCTGAATGAATTACACCATCAGAATCAAGTGTTGAAGCAATACGATATTTACCTCGTCCGGCCAATTTGAAAGAAGTTCATGCTTTCATATAGGTAAATGCAATTATTACAACTGATTTATTCTCAATCTTTTACAGGTAGCTTCACTAAACAAAATTAGGAAAAAGATGTCAGTTTTAAGTGGAAGTCGGAACAAGAACACGCTTTTCAGCTAATAGAAGAAAAAATAAGTGCAGCTACAAGACAAGTGCACTTTAGAGAAGATTATCCAATTGTTCTGGCCACCGATGCTTCAAATCACGGAATTGGAGCAGTAATTTCCCATATTTATCCTGATGGCCAAGAGAAACCCATAGAATTTTCCCCAAAATCAATGGACATACATCAGAAGAAATATAGTCAGAAAAAGAAGCCTTATCAATTATTTTTGGATGCACCAAATTTCACCCCGTGAATAGCAGTTTAATTGCAGAATATACATTGTCTGATCCAGTACTCAGTAAAATTTTACAATATATTACTGATGGATAGCCAGATATACTGAGGCTAAACCATTTGAAGTAAGGCAAAATGCAATTTCTGTATTTAATTGAGTTTTATTATTACAGAATGATAACATTAGAGTTATTATCACAGAGCAATTTCAATCCCGTGTTCTAAAGATGTTGCATAAGGGACACTATGGGATGGGAAATGTTTAAAAACAAAAAGCTCGTAGACATTGTTGGTGGCATAAAATTGATCATGATATTGAAACGGTGCTAAGAAATTGTCAATCCTGTCAGGAAACATCAAATGCCACTGGTCCATGGTAAAAAATTCATGTAGATTTTGCTGGCCCATTTAAGAATTCAATGTGGTTTTTATGCATCGATGCAGGTGCATCTATTACTGCTGCATCTATTATTCGGTCATTACAAGCTGTATTTACTATTGAGTGTCTTCCGTATATAATCTCGTGAGTTACAATGGTACTAGTTTTACCTCAAGTAGTTTTACTATTGCACCGTTTCATTCAAGGTTGGCTATAATCATATAAAGATGTTGTTAATATTTTAGAGGATGTTGCTGATTGATCTTGATTATTTTTTATAGGTAAATTATTTTTGTGCTGCTTTATTTAATGCTATTGCTATTGTATCTTCCACTTGTTTTGGTATTATTGGTGTGCTCATATTCTTGAAAAGGGACATTTATAAACAAAATGGACTGTTTAACATTATAGACCATTATATGTTTTTATGCTGTTGATGTTCATACGATTCAACTGCATCACATCTGGAAATGTGTCTCAAACAGAATCTTTTGCTAAAAATTGTCTTTTATCTGCATCTATCTTGGTTATTAATATAGGCACGAAAACTTTTTGAGAGTGTACCAATTAAACCATTTTTTATGTATAGATGATATTTGCAGTGTCAATAAAATAAACTTGGGAAGTAACTTCAATAGTTTTATATGTGGATAATAGTTTTATATGTGGATAATATGTGGATAATAGTTTTATATGTGGATAATTATTTCTAATGTGATAAATGTTGTATGGTCTCCAAACAGCCCCCACAAGAGGTCTTCTGTGCATCAAACTTATCGAAAAGTATTTATATTTATCAAAACATTAGATAAAAGAGTCTTCGCCTTTTTTGGCCACTATTTTTATTTTATTTATTTTTATTTTTTATATAGTAACCAATGCCATTGTAAAGGACATGTACTTCAAAACCCATTCTGAAGAAGAGTGGAAATATTGTTTCAGTACTCTTCAGAAAGTATAGGGAAGTCCATTTAAAGCAACTGCATGATCAAGAGCTAAAAGCCACTGTTGCCACAAATGTGTTGGAATAAGTTGGAATCGAACACTAAATTCATTGCACAAATAGAGCTGATTATTTAGAAGCTAGTCCAATTATTGTCCCCTTAGATGAATATCTTCCTTGGAAGAATTGCATGTTAAAAGCTTACAAATAATTTATACCTCATCACCTTTATGATCAATATTGTTACCGTATATGATAAAAGAGCCTAAAGAATTGAAACAATGCTACACGTGTCTTTTGCCAATTCTGTAATCTGTATATTTTCTATTTTGGTTTTCTAAAAACTCTATTATTAAAATAGTTTCTTATTGAAATATCATTTTAAATGTTAAGACTATTCATGACTTGCCACCAGGTTAGTTGTAAAATATCCCAACCTTATTATAAAATGACTATCAAATGTGGAACTGAAATCGAGGATTTTAGTGACTTTTAGTTGAAATTTTAGTTGAATTACACACTTGTTGAAACACACTTGTTGAAGCAAGTCAACTTCGAGTAATATATAGTTATTTCTGTCGGAACTTCAATTTTTCCGATACGGCTGTGAAGTATCTCCTAAACTATAATTCTACAAAATTATAGAAGATTAGGAATACAGTTTTGCCATCTAGAAGAATTCCGAGCAGCAAAGATAAACATAATTGTGGAACACCAATTAAACATGGTCCTTCGATTCGGATCGTTCGATCCGTGAAAAAGATAACATATAATAAATTGGATTGCGCTTGTTAGAGTCATGTGAGTAGCAAGTAGTTAGAGTGGTTTGTCCATCGATTCATGGAGTTTCTACGGTTATCACACAACCAAACCACGCAGCAGACAAGATTCGTTTTTCATTTTTTATTATTTCTTTTATTATATGCCGTTGTTTTCCCCGATTAACTTTGTTTATCGTGTAATTGATACAAAACAAGATTGAATTTCTCATAATTGGGAAGCATAGTAAGTGTATACAGTGAGCAAACGTTCGATAAATTGAATATTTCGGTTTATGAATATTAGGTAATATATTATAATTCAGTGAGTGAAATATGGCGGTATCTAATCCAGAAACGTGGTCATGTTATGGGTGCTTGACAAAACTCAATACTTTTGCTGGTTTGATGGATGCGGAGACTACACTTGAGGATATTGAGGTTCGTTCATCAAAAACGGAGGAGCATTACAGGGAGGTTACTTCAATTGAAAATAAATTACTTTTATTACCAGATCTCTAAATATTATGAATTCGAGGCTTAATATTTCAAGGTAAAGGCGATTTCTTTTTCGAGAAATTCGTCGGCGTCAAAAGGTCGAAGCACCAGTAGTAATTTGCTCATTAAAAGTATTGATAATTTTTGTGCACAACAGCATCAGTTTTTTGAGAGTTCCAAAGAAAATACCTTAACCCAAACGATTCAGGATACAAAGCTACCACGCGGTATTATAGAACCATTTTCGAGAACTTACAGTCTATGATCGTCCTTTAGGGATCTTTATAGATCATCCGTTCATTTAAACAACGCGTTAACCGACTCCCATAAATTTCAATTGCTAAAAAGTTTTCTTAGGGGTGAGCCGGCTGATCTAATTCGTTATATTAAAATCACTGACCTTAATTATGAAGAAACATGGAACAAGCTACAAGCAAGATACTACAAAAAGAAAGCCGTGGTTAATTCATCGATTGACAAGTTTATGACACAAAAATCATTGCAACAATTTAAGTTCTTAAGCTTTGTAAAATCGCAGATCTATCCGATGGCGTAGTTTGCGAGTTAAAGTGTTTGGGGTCGGAATATGAAAAACGAGATCGCTGGTTGATTCATTTAATCTTGAATAAGCTTGATATACAATCGAAGGAAGCGTGAGCTACATTTTCAGTACACAAAGAATCCCCTTCGTTTAATTAATTTCTAATGATTTTTGATAAAAGGTGTGATACGTTTGAATCTTGTTCAGCACCTAAGATTACAGTTACAAAAAACCCATCAACATCGAGGATTCCAATGCGGCTTGCCTTGCTCACAACCACCGAAAAATTAAAATGTCCCTTTTGTAATAAAAGTAATCTCTATAAATGTTTTAGGTATAAGAAATTGAATATTCCAACCCGCATTAAGATGGCGAGAGACTTTCATCTCTGCTTAAATTGTTTGACACAAAATCATTCGGCGTCTGAATGCTCATCTAGTTTCACTTGTAGAATATGTGGTAAACGACACAATTCACTATCAATGCTCTCCAATGAACAGTTGATTCACAATTATGAGATGACAATAGTTTCAAGAACTCAAATAGCGTGGTTCCGACCGATTGCCAATCAATTATTCAGCCAGTCACTCCAATTTACAAAAGTGATCATATTTCAACTCCAAATGCAGTTTTAATTCACCTTTCTAAACAAATTAATACGCAACAAAAGACGAAAGATGTGTCCAAGCCTTGAATCTGAAGCGTAACCATGCTTGCGTAAATATCACTTGCTTGGGCTCTATTAGCGCTGGTAGAACTAAGGGATCAGTTGAATTAGTTATTTCATCATGCGATAGTCCGTCTTTGCCAGTGAAAGCTCTTATAATGAAGAATTTGACTTCTGATCTTCCTCCGATCACAGTGAAGTTCACAAAATCAAAATTCTGCAGTCTCTAAGACTCGCTGATCAAAGTTTCAACTGTCAAAGTCCCGTCGATGTACTTCTGGGAGGGGATATATTTTTTAAATTACTACGTCCAGAGAAATATTGCACAAAACACGTGTTTCAGTTTTGTCATTTCTGGAAAGAAATGAGCTTCGCTCAAAATCAGGCGTGATTCCATTTTATCTTACGGTCCTATCATAAACTGCCATGTGGACCTCCACGATTGTATCCAAAAGTTCTGGGAGATAGAGGATAACGGTCCACCTACCATTCAAGCCAAGCACTGGTGTGAATCTCATTATAGAGAAAACACATTTAGACCAGGAGTCAGGTAAATACGTCGTACGGTTACCATTTAAAACAAACTCTCTCGATTTTATAGATTCGTTACACATGGCAACAAGGAGACTTTTCGCTATGGAGTGTCGGAATATTCAAGATTAATGCGTGAATACTTAGAATTGGGTAATATGTCTCTTATTCCTTACCATCAGATTAAGGGCATTTCCAAAAACATCTTTTATTTCCCACACCACGCTGTGATGAAAGAGTCAAGTTCCACGACAAAACTACGCGTAGTGTTTGACGGGTCCTCAAAATCATCATTGGGCGTGTCGCTAAACGATAAATTGGACCCTGGCCCGCCAACATCGCAAGAGCTATTCTCAATAATAGTTCGATTCCGGAAACCCAAAATAGCATTCGCGGTCGACGTGGAAAAAATGTTATCAAAGGCAAGTTATCATGAACGAGAAGGATCGAGACGATCAGCGCATTATCTGGAAGGAAAATCCACATTCCAATATCTTACATTATCGTTTATACACCGTCACGTATGGCACAACCAGTGCTACATTTTTGGCTTCTAAAGCACTCCATCAAATTGCGGACTAAATGTCCAAGACTAAATATTTGCAAACAAAGGTAGTTGAAGGTTTGGCTATCGGCGGATTTAGACTATGGAAATTGGTATCTAATAATGTACTTAGTTCTATACCAGAGCATGAGCCCGAGAAGCTTATTGAGTTTGATAGCGGTAAAACCTTTGTGAAAAGCTAAGGTTTAGTTTGGATGACTGAGTTAGATTGCTTCATTTTTAAAATTAGTCAAAACAGTGACTGTGGCCCTAGTACAAAAAGAAAATTTTCATCAATTAGCGGTCGTACCTTTGATCCATTAGGACTACGCTCTCCTTGTACAATCGTCTCAAAAATAATGTTTCAAAAGGTCTGGTTTGATAAACTCGACTGGGATGACCATTTGCCTGAAGAAATGGAGGTAGAATGGGGAAAAATGGGTTTGAATTTCATATTGTTCGAAAAAATTCATATTCCGCGATTTTTTAATATACCAATGTCACCCATTGCGTTAGAATTGCACGGTTTCTCTGATGCATCAGAAACTGGCTATGCAGCCGTTGTTTATCTGAGAACAGTTGACGTGAATGGTGTCGTTTCGGTGCGTATGGTAGCATCTAAAACAAAAGTTGCGACACTAAAGCAGTTTTGTTGGTGAAACTAATATCTGCGCTTCATCATTCATTAAGCATCTCAAATCTTCAGACTTTTGGCTGGACATATTTGACCATTATCCTTGCATGGCTCTCTTTTGTGCCTAGATGGTGGAAAACTTTTATTGCAAACCGTACGTCATACATTTTGGACCGCCTTGCACGGCTGAGTTGGGGTCATGTTTCTTTGAGGACGAAGAAACATGATTTGGCGTCCCGAGGAATACTGCCAGATCAATTGGTTGATAAATTATTGTGGTGGGAAGTACCAGACTTTCTACGAAAATCATCCAATCACTGGCCAAAATTGTCAGACGATCCTCATCCAAACGTGCTCTTTGATGTGTTGAAGTCATTTGTGTTTGCCTCGCAAACCTATTTTGAACCGACAGATTTCACTACCATTACCAGTTTATTTGAAAAGACGTCACCATTTTGGTCCGTCATTCGAACATTTGCTTAATGCTATAGATTTCTATAGAATTGCATTTATATTTGGCAGACTCACAAATTAAACGAGCTACACTGTTTGCTGTGCGGTGGTCCCGAAATGAGAGCTTTTTAGAAGATTTCAGTTGAATCACTAAGAGTTCCGACTTACGAAAAGAAAGCAAACTGCGATCATTGTCTCGATTTATTGATGATCATGGGACGCTGAGGGTTGGTGGGCGGATTGGTTTGATTACTTGCTGCTCATATGACATAAAACCTCCGGCTATTCTCGATGCTCACCATCTGTTCACGGAGAGGCTCGTAAGGATTCTACATTTGCGGTATAAAAATCTGGTCAAAAAAATAATACATTCCTGCGTTACCTGCAGTCGCCATCGTGTGAGTACACCACAACAACAGATAAGTAATCTGCCATCCTTTCGGATAACGCCCTCTAGACCGTTTCCTACTGTTGGCGTTAACTTCGCTGGTCCGGTAAAAATAAAATCAAAAACAAGATGATGTTTTCGTCTGTTTAGTCGTGAAAGCCGTTCACATAGAAATGGTATCAAATTTGACAACAGATGCATTTCTGGCATATCTGAGACGATTTATATCCAGGCATGGTCTTCCTACACAAGTAAATTCCACCAACGGATCTCACTTCGTCGGTGCTAAGAGGAAGATTAGCCAACTTTACGAGATGTGCACACAGGTTTCCGAAAAGGAGTTGCGTGCCTTCCTGTCCACCAAACAAATCAATTGGCATTTTATTCCGCCATCGTCTCCCAATTTGGAGGTATTTGGGAAAGCGGCGTTAGGTCGATGAAACGACATCTAATACGTACAGTTGGAGAATTTTCACTGGCATGCGAGGTATATTCCACTGTATTATGTCAGATAGAATGTATATTAAATTTTCGACCAATAGCATCCATGGGCACAACATTTTCCGAGAATTGTGAGATTTTAACTCCAGGACATTTCCTCATGGGATGTGCTATAATAATGTTACCAGATCTGCCTGCAGATGAACCTTAGTCATATACTAACCGCTGGCAATTGCTTCAGAGTTTGATGAAGGGTTTCTGGAAATTCGATTATCTCACCATGTTACAGCAACGCCATAAATGGAAATCTAGACAGCCGAATCTCCTAAATTATATTTTTTCAAAATTATAGAAGATTAGGAATACAGTTTTGCCATCCAGTAGAATTCCGAGCAGCAAAGATAAGCATAATTGTGGAACACCAATTAAACAACACTACCACAAATTCAACTTTGATTGTAGAGTGCCCTAATTTTTTTTGATCGTGAAATTTTATCAATTTTTACGAAACAAAAGCTTTACGAGCTTTTTTTATATAATACTTGCTGATTAAAAGATTATTACATCGATCACATCACGTGTCAAATTGCCAAGTTTTTAAATAACCGTTTATGTTATGGCTATAAAGATAACAAATTGCAAGATTAACAGACTTGTTTCTTTTTATGCGATGCTATAAACTATAATTTTGGATGGAAGTGGACGAATATAAATTTTATTCAAAAGACTTTTGTATATAAAGGTGGTCAAAATTGTCGATCGTAATTAGTATTTTTCGAGTGATACGACAAAAATGAAATTTGCCATTGTTGGACTAGTAGTGCTCGCATCAATTGCGGTGTCAATTGAAGCCAATCTTTTATTAACACCACATTCTATCCATCAACGTGTACAAGAAAAATTGGGAGGCTCATTTAAAGCAGATAGTGCACCATATGAATTGCGCGAAGCTACTTTTACCCAATGGTTAGATCATTTTGATCTTGATGAATCTACAACATTCGATCAAGTGAGTTTAAAGTTCATATAAATTGTTTAAGTGAAAGTTTCAATGTTACATGTCATTATAATAATTATTCTAGACCGTTTATATCAATGATAACTACTATGCCCCAGGAGGTCCAGTATTTATTTTTGTAACAACCTTTTCGATTAGTTTTGAAGCTTGGTTGCAAAACTCTCATATAACCAATATTGCAGCCCAATTAAATGGTGTTATCTATGCACTTGAACCACGTTACACCGGACGATCACGACCAACTGCTACTTTAGATGATGATTCATTAAACAGATATTTAACCTTAAATCAAACCATGGACGATATGGCCGATTTTTGTAGATATTTACGTATTGCGTTAACAGGATATGGTTCCGATAAATTTATTTTGTATGGATTCGATATGGGAGCAACATTAGCAACATGGGTGCATCAATCAAATTTTGGATTAGTCGATGGTGTATGGGCCGTAGGTGCCCCAGTCACTGTATCATATGAGTTTTCAGCATTCTATGCAGATGCGACCGACACTATAACTGAAATCATTACAGCTTTGGATGAAGAAACCTGTGGAACCACACTCAACAATGCGTTTAATGATCTTGAAACTTTGGTGGCCGAGAAAGATGCAGATCGAATTTCTGAATTGTTCAGATTACGTCAAACAATTGATTTAGATAATCCAAATGAAGTTGGCTTCTTATACTACCATATCTATGCCCTAATTGGGAGCTATATTGAATATGGAAGTGACATTCAAGTAAACAACTTTTGTGAAGCTCTTCTAGCCGATGCAGAACTTAGCCCCATTGAGCAATTAGGTAACTACCTTGGTGAATTCTTATCTACCGCAGTCATAAACTATGAAACAATTCTTAGTTTATTGCGCAATACTACATGGGAAGGATCAGATGCAACAAGTGGAACTCGTCAATTCTATCATTTGGCATGTCATCAATGGTCATGGTTCAGATCGTCAAATTATTTGGAAGAACCAATTAATGGAAAATTCCCAACTGGACTATTCGCCAATTTGTGTAATGATGTTTTCGGTTTAAGCCAATATGACATAATCGATGGAAATATTCGTACCAATAACCAGTACACGATCCGTGTTAGCCTACAAAATGTATACTTTACCAATGGAGCTTTAGATCCAACCCGTTTGATTAGTATTCGTGAAAATTTGAATGCATTCTCACCAGCCGATGTCATTCCAGGTGTGGGTAAGGCATTTGAACTTCTTCGGTATGTATCCGATGAATATGTAAGTGAAGAACTAACTGCTGTTCGAGATCGTGCTACAAGCCTTATCACTTCATGGGTTTCATAATTTAGAAAAAAATAAATATTTCAATTATCGATAGATAAAGAATTTTTTTATTAGTTTGTCCATTTATGTGTATTTCTTGCCAAGTTGCTGGAGCCGTTTGGTACAGGTATTCAGTTCCTCTGAAGAAATGCTGAGTTTTTTGTATCGCAATCAATCTGATGTATATGAATTCTTGCTGGGGCATCGTTAGGACAGGCATAACGTGGTATATGTTATATCGAGTTCTCTGTAATAGAAACATTTTGATTTCGAATATGATAGTTGCTTCAATTTTTATGGTTTTGACGGTGGTTGTTTAATAAATGGCGGATATATCCTCTCTTCGATATGGGAGAGCCTGATTTAATTTTAAGTTTGAGATGGTTTGATTTGACACTTTCTGAAGTTGGTGTGGAGTTAGGATCCATGGATCGAGGATGCCTTGATTGACTTCTGTGATGGTGCTGATTATGGCTGCTTGAAAGTTTCGTAGATTCCTCATGGAACACGATGGTTGTTAGAATTTGATATTTGCCTCAAATTTCTGGGTTGTTCTTTTATGGGTGCGTTTCATGACGTTGATAGTTGGCTCTAGTATCGATACCTGGTTTTGTAATAACTCCTTATGATGCTGCTGGTTTGCATTTTAATTTTCTAGAACTACGTATTTGGTTAGCATCTTTGTGCTTCTTTGGTTATGCTTCTTTGTGACAAACTAATGTTGTCCGCAAGGTTTTCGTGAAGTTGTTTCAGTGCAGTGGTTAGATCATTCTTTATAATTTTTTAAGCTCCTATAAAGTTGGACCTAATTCGCTGAAGAGGTCCGAACTATAACCACAACGCGCTGCGAAACGTTCAAACGCCACTAGAAATGCCCCAGATGAATGGTTGCTTACTACTTTTAAGTTTCCCGTCTTTATTCCGAAACCCACGAACCACCATTAATTGTTTCATAGACCGAGATTATTGTTTGTAGCAAATTACACATTTGTTGATGAAAATTTCTGCTGCTAACGGAACCTTTATTATTCAATACTTTTTGCGAATGAAAACTAGCGTAAAAAGGATTTGCTTCCGAGCAGCGTCATCTTGTGCACGTCGTCTATCAGAAATGTTGTAAAATGACACTTATATGGAATTATTATTGAATGTTGTAAACTCTCTGGTTGCAAAATAGCCGAGTGGTGATTTAGATGTTCTTTTAGTAAATTTTAAAACGTAAGCAATAATCCTTAATGCTTTTGTAAACGTTGAACACCGCTCGATAAAATTTAGTATCACGTTTTCATATTCGTTTGTTGTAGTGAATGCGCTTACTTGATTTCTTGACTCTTCAGTGGTTTCTTCAATTTTTGGGTGTTGAGCATATTCGAACGAGTTCCTGAGCCAGGTTGGTCTATTCCACCAGAGAATGTGATCGATCAAGACGTTAGGATTCAAACCTCTTCGGATTATACGTAACCACATTGTGATTGAGGTAATACGGATTGGATTTCAACAATCTTGTTTGTGATGAACGTTTTGAATCTATTGGGTCTTCTTCTAATCCATGCTAATGTTATCTTTGAATCCGTCCATGCAAACATTTTTATATTTTGGTTAGTAGCCCAGCTGCACATAAATCCAATCTAGGAATGGTTAATTTGGATTTTAACGGTGCGATCTTTGTTTTGGCAGTAACTATAGAATTATTTTATTTTGGTTGGTTGTAGTGTTAGCTTTCTAATAGCTGACTGCTGCGTATGCGTCTTCTGAGGCATCGCAAAGCCCGTGAAATTTGCCGGTTTTTTCTGTTTTGTGACCATCTTTGTAATTTTGCTTTTTCCAATGCCTTCAACTGGTTAGCATAGCAAATCCATTTTGCTTTCAAGTCAGTGGGTAGTTGTGTATCCTAATCTAGTCCTAACGTCCATAGTTGTTGCATTATTATTTTTGCTTTACTTATAACCAGTGCCAACCATCCAACGGGGCCAAATAATTTGGAAGTTTCGGACAGTACTTTTCTCTTCGTTAATAGACGCTTCGATATATAGCGGTTTGATTTAAAAATGACAAATACATTCTGTAGGATTTCCAAGGGTTTTAATTGCCTCTTATATGTCTGTGAATGATTTTAAATTACAAGAAAATGACATTACTGAGTTACGGTTTGTAACATTGATAACCACTCCCATTTATGATATACAATTTAGGGACACCATCAAAAAATGCACCCAGCCAGCCTGGACGTCAATCATCAAAAGATTTCTTGAATCATTCGGAATAATTAGAGTCGGTGGCGTAGATCGCGTCAATGCTAACTTACAATGCGAAAAAAAATCCGGTAATTTTACCATCAAAATCAAATTTGCTTCCTAACCAAAGCAGTAAATTAATTATGACGGGGCCTAATCGATTTATACATAGACGAGAAAAATAAATATTCTGACAATGTAACAACATTTGTTGAACCCAGCAACGAGATGGCGCATTTTCTGAAGGTCATCAGATAATCGAATTTCCATTCTGATCTAACTGAAACACTTTCGAATCATCCCACGAAATTGATTGATTAATTGATTTAGAAAGTACGGTTAAGCATTAAGCAGGAGCTCTCGGAGTTGGCTGGGTCCACCGCACACCCGTTTTTACATAAACTTGGAAGGATAAGGCAGGATACTAGTTAAATTATTGAGATCGACCCGGTTCAAGAAAATTTGGCGGCCAATAGATGTTAAATTTTTTTTTGGGGTAGGGAAAGTAAAGTTATGTCAGTAATGACAGAATTGGTCCGGTTTCCCAGTAGCCAATATTCAAACTACTGTTAGCATAAGACAATTATAATAATAATGAACTGCTCTGCATTCTGTCACCTGTTCATGGCATCTCCAGTGTGCCCCCATTCAACTGTAATCTGCTGAAAAAAAAATCTATTCATAAAAATCTAATTTATTTACATTTTATTTGACACAGAACTTTAAAATTAAAACAAATTAGATTTTAAAAAATTGACTAAATATTACAAATCAATTGAATTAACCGTCTTACGACAAATACTTTTACTTGAAAATATCCCCTTATGTGGAAAAAATGTATCGGCAGGTTTGGCTCAATAGCAATGATACAAAATATTAGAAAACCGTATAGCGTAAGCAACTATCAGATCCAATGGGTTAATATCGTATTCTTACGGTGGCCTATGGGTTTTCAAGCTCACAGCTTCTTACAATAAGATGTCCATACTACAGTGCTAAAAAATCACAACATTCATGGCCTCTGTCAATACCGAACTAATCTGTACCAACTGAAACTCAAAAAAACTTCATCAGAAATAAAATGGCGTGAGAAAAACCACGGGTTTATAGACGTAGGATGGGAGCCACAACCAGTGTGTGTTCAAGGCTACTCCAACAACAAACCATTGGAACAAAACGAACAATTATTTAGCAGGCAAGTAGAATTTTTGACCGGCTTAGTTGGCTAACGCACCTGCTGTTGAACATGTTAAAATTTCTGTGAAAATTCCGATATAACCAGAGCAGACACATCAACTGGATAAAATTAGATCTGATCTCCCATAACACAAGCAAATATCAATACCCAGATTCTTACGATATGTCGAAAGTTGAGATCAATGGATTTTGTGAAGCCAGTGAGGGAGCTTATGCTCTAAAATTACTATCGCTGAACAAAAGGTTTAAGATGTCATTGAATCAGTTTCTGCTTAATGTAAAATAGTACCTATAAATCAGATGACTTTGCCAAGATTGGAGCTGCGTGCCGCCATGTTGTAAGCGAAGTTAATTAAAACTATCAAGCTTAATATCAACAAGTCAACAAATTAGCAATACCTACTCATGGAAGGACTCCAGTATTGTAGCCGCCAAAGTCTATTTTAGCTAGATTGGTTTTGGAAGACCGACCTAAAACATATAACCATGCTGGATCAACCCTATTACACGTCACGTGTTGGTAATCCTTTAATCAACCAATGGACGAACTATATAAGTACGAGAGGTAGTTAGAAAATGAGTGATATGCAGAAGATGATCAAATGGTGGGTGATTTACAAGCCACTCATGTAGCTTTAGTGCACGTATCCTAGAAGGCTAGATTTGACTTTGCTGGCCCACTATCAATTCATTTAACTAAAGGCAGAGGACAAGTATCGTACATAGAATACATGTAGTATTTGTGTGTTTGAGTACTAAAGACGGTTATTTAGAATTGGTTGAAGACCTGACAAGTAAATCCTCAATTGCAACTCTTAAGAGATTTATAGCAAGGACAGGTGTTTATCCTCTGAAAGCAGCTATTCTTTTAACATCATAAAACGAAAATTTGTAATCTCATAAAATGTAATAAATTTGAGTTGTCACCTTATATAGTAAAAGAAAAATTGATTATAGTTTGATTGGCTCAGGTGCGCAAATAGTATTTCGAAGCTCTACTGCTAAATCAATAATTTGTGAATTTCCCATCCAATGCTTATTAGAATCAGACAAAGGTAACAAAGCTAACCCATTAGAATCACCAAAGGTTCCACCATTGATGGAATATATTCTCGTGTTCAAAACGAACCACCCATTTGTTGTGTAACAGTAGCTTCACGCAAAGTTATTTTAACTCCAAAACAAGATTCTCCGCAATTGGCTGCAATTCTAAGAAATTGAGCTACAGCAAGGTTCATAGTATAATGATATATTTTTTATCGATAAGATATTTATTCCGGACAGATTGAATTAAACTATTTATGGCCAATAAAAATGGCAGCAAATGATACTAAACAAAGTCTTAAATTTTACAAATTTCAAATTTATTTATCATCTACAATTTTTTAAATTTGAATGATTCCGGTTTTAATTATACGTGTAACGGTTATGCAGCCCACAATTTGATAAGACTATGTACTCGGGATCGTACTTCAGCCATTTCGGGGGTTAAGTAATCCCCTGGAAGCTCACGACGTAATTCGAATGCTTTACCAATACCTGGCACAACATCGGCTGGTGACATACCATTTAAATCAGTTGTGACACTGGCTAAACGGAAGGGATCCCATTCGCCATTAGTGAAATACACATTTTGTAAACTTACACGGACTGTGTATTCGTTGTTGGTACGGATGTTTCCGTTGATTATATCTTCACGGGTTAAACCGAACACATCGTTACAGAGGTTGGCAAAAAGGGTATCGGGGAATTTATTTGCAATGACACCTTCTAATAGTGTTGATGTTTTGAACCACGACCATTGACGGCACGCCATATGATAGAATTGACGAACATGACTTTCAGCGGCAATTGAGTCCCAGGAGTCTTCTTTTAAAACCTCAACAGCCAAGTCGTAGTCGAAAATTGCTCCAGCAAGGACAACAGCGAAATATTCTCCCAATCGTTCAAGAGCAGAATCTCCTTCAAGGAGTAATGCT
Source organism: Tipula confusa (assembly GCA_963556175.1). Lineage (NCBI taxonomy): Eukaryota > Metazoa > Arthropoda > Insecta > Diptera > Tipulidae > Tipula > Tipula confusa. The sequence continues at coordinate 89,574,473 of OY744476.1, forward strand.
TGGGTACATAAATGATCCAGTTCTCTGATACTTCCGAACTCAACGTGGGCACCAATAAGGTTAGCAATGGTGAAATACAAGACACCAACATTATTTTCCTTTGTAATATCTAATACTTCATCTAAATCGAAAATTTCTGCAAGTCTTTCTGAGTCCCCTGATGCAACTAGTTCATCAAGCTGAGTCAAGAATTCTGAGAGTAATGTACCGCATTCTTCATTTACAACACTTCCAATTGTGTTTCCAATATCTAAAAAGTATGATTGAAATTCATAGACAGCAATTGTTGGACCACCTACAGCCCAAACACCACTGATTAAACCATGATGTGATTGATGTACCCATGCGGCAAGTGTAGCACCAGTATCGTAACCAAATAAGATAAATTTATCTGATCCATAGATTTCAAATTGTGGACCAAGATATAAAACCATATCGGCAACATCTTCTACAGTTTGGTTGATGGAATGGTACCGATTTAAATTTGCGTCTGAAATATCTTCTGTTGGTCTATTTTTTCCATTGAAACGTGGTTCTATGGCGTAGATTACTCCATGTTCTTCAGCAGCAATGGACGAAATCAATGAGTTTTCAAGCCAATATGGCCAATTGTCAAGATAGGCGGTTACAAAAATGAATATTGGACCTCCTGGTAAATAGTATTCATCATGGATATAAATGGTCTATAAAGAAAATAATTAAATAAAATATTAGTGACACAACTTTAAATAAAAAAAAAAACTTTTTTAAAACTTACTTGATCGAATGTGGTTGGGTCATCTTGATCAAAATGATCTAACCATTGGGTGAAGACAGCTTCACGTACTTCTTTTGGTTTATAGTTTTTACCAGTATCGATTTTTCCAATTTTTTCTTGAACACGATTACGAATAGACCATGGGGTCAAAAGTAATTCACGTTCGCGCTTAACCGATCGAGCACTGACAGCTAAAAGAGCTGTGGCACACAACAAAGTGACTAATAAGAATTTCATTGTATAGTAATGCTAATAAACAATCGATACTCTGTTTTCACCAGACCGAAATCGAATAATCACTTTGGAGAAAACGTTGCGTATTTATAGTCGAGTTTTTGGTAACAAAAAAAAAATTAAACTGCTACAAAGTTGTAAACGCCGAATTTATAATCGTACGTTTAGTACAATTGCATTTTATCAATTTATTGCTGGTTCACAGTTAAACGCGTAAAGCCATAAAATGTTTATTTTTATGATTATAAGCACGCTTAAATTAGTATATAGATAAGGAGTCTACTAAACCAAGTACTTTGTAATTATCAAAATAGTTGCAGCCGTCAGCTAATACGAACAACTACTAATACATATATGAGATTGGCTGTGTGTGGGAAGGTAATTTTCCAATATAATCAAGTCTTTCACTTTTTCAACGGGTAACCAAATGTTTTTCTTTTTCAGTTCGCACCGCGATAATAAACTTAATTAGTATACTTAAGAAAGCGTTAGCATGCGTTAAAGCGTGTCAAAAAAAACCAAGCCTCTTTCAAGGTTTAAGCTCATATCAATTTTTACCTAGCTGATAAGAAAATGCAAAAAATAGTTTGTTCTATTTTTAGAACGTAAATTGATATAACGGTAAGAAGATAACGGTAAGAAGAGATAGTATGGATGAATTGGAAATTTAACTTCAAAGTTTACGCTTCCGTTTACTTGGAGAAACTCGAGAGATGCTTTCGTGACTTCGAAGAGTACGATCAAAACATGGCAGTCATTGATCCCAAAATAATCAAAATCGCCGAGTTCGAGCAAAGGTTCTTGAAATTAAAGGTAAAATTAAGACGCTTGGTACATGATACAAATCCTTTATTAACTGCAGTGCAAAAGCAACTGACTGAAACGATGACTTCGTTCAACGCTCGACAAAGGGACCTACTATATACGATTAGGGAAACAAGTACGACCGTGGTACCTAAGGAAAGAGACGTCACTCTACCCCCATATACCTGTCACCGACGCGACCTATAAGAATATTTGGGAAAAGGTATGCAAGCGATACGATCAGCCCGGCGTAGTCATCAAAGCATCCCTTAAAAGGTTTCTGGGCCAACCACCAGCCCCAAATAATAACGTTTACTCGTTTCGTAAGGTGGTTGACATGCCCTCCGAAGTAATAGCTGGACTCAGTCTATTGGGCAATGAAGCCGAGTCACGTGATATATGGATAAACCACATATTAATGAATAAATTGAACCATAATTCTCGAAGAGCATGGGCAGCCAAAACTGTGGATGTAAAATATCCAACCTCCGAGTCACTGATTGACTTTCTCGAAAAACGATGCATAGCTCTCGAAAATTGTTAGATATCAAAAGGACGGCCACAACCAGGGCGACATAATAATAAAAACAAAACGCATCATGCTTTTACATCGATGTTGAGTATTTCAACGCAACCTACCTCTCAAGCAAGCGTGTTGCCACGAACGGTAACCTGTCGCAAATGTTCAAATAATCATCGTCTTTAAGAATGCGAAAAATTTAAAGCATTAAAAGTAAGTGATCGAAAGGACTTCGTAGTTCATCTGGATGTAGTTTTAATTGCCTAGTCGATGGCCATAGGTCAAAGGTATGTGTGTATCCTCCTTCTGCAGTTAACAATAAACAATCTTCGTTTCAGCAAGGAAACACAACATTAACATTAACATACATACTGCATTGCTACAGTTAAGTCCGTTTCTACCTACAGCCCGAGTCATCATCCCCAACACTGAAAGAGATACCTTCATTGGACGTATGCTATTAGATTCGGGATCCAACAGCTCCATGATCAGTGAGGCTTGCGTTCGTCGGCTTAATCTACTTTGATCCAACACACGGTACCGGGTCGAAGGAATCGCATCAAAAGGTACCACAATAGGAATAACCACGATTGAGATTTCATCGGATTTTCATCCAAAGCTGGAAATCAAGGCTTATATAATGCAGGCTTATATAATACAAAACAACACTGGCTGATTCCACAGAAGGCCGAAACAATGGAATAGGCGTGCTGCTGGGAGTCAGACACTTCATTAAAATCTTGTCAAATGGCAAAGAAAGCCCTAACAAAATGATCGCTCAAAACACGATGTTTGGCTGGATAATCGGACGATACTTTAACGCTGAAGATTATTTAATTCCAACATCAAACCACTTCTACTTGCCACACCATCCGGGGATAAAGCTAGCAAATACCACGACAAAGTTACGCGTTGTATTTGACGGATTGGCGGTTACCAAGCATTCGGTATCCCTCAATCAAACGTTAGTGTTACGATCGACAATTAATGCAGATTTTACACCAACCCTAACGCGATTTTGACTCAATAAGGTAGCATTTATGGCAAACATACAGCAGATGTATTGACAAGTATGTGTGCATCCAGACTAAGAGAATTACCAGCGCATCGTATGGAGGAGAGATCCGACCGAGTCATTCAAATAATTTAAGTTAACAACTGTAACCTACGTAAACTATGCCAATTGCCTACCTTGCCACTCGAGCACTACCTCAATTTGCTAAAGACGTCGAAACTTCGCACCCAGTCGTTTCAACTATCAACAACAACGACTACTACGTGGATGAGGTTTTGAGCGGTGCTTACTCCAAAAAAGAAGCCATCACCTCAACCAAAAGTATCCATTAAGTGCTGGGCTCAGCGGGATTCAAGTTGTATAAATGAACTCTGAAAAGTTTTTGCGGGACATCGGTGTAAAAGATCCATCAAGCACCAAAGCAATGATGAAAGATAGCCCACACAAAGTATTAGGACTACACTTGAATTGCAAGAAAGATAACTTCACTTTCAAAATCAACCTCGTCCCTTGTGACCTCATACTGAAAAAGTGTCACTTCCTGTCAGATGCGTCTCGTTTATTTGATCCGCTAGATGGATTTCCAATCACAATTACCGTGAAGGTGCTTTTTCAAAAACTATGGCTGCTATCTCTAGGATGGGATGACGCTGTAGTCACTGAACTTGCTGATATCTGGACAAACTTCAAGGTCGAGATGGAGCATATCGAGCGAATTAAAATACCAAGACAACTGAGTCTGTTACTGTTTAACGGTAATCATAAGGAAGTTCATGGATTCTGTGACGCCAGCAAGGTAGCTTACGCTGCAAGATTTTACTTACGTGTCATCGATCCGATCGTCGAGATTCGGGTATACCTAATCGCATCCAAAACAAAGGTTTCATATATTCGGAACGATCTCAAGATTAAAGCTACTAGCTGTAAACCTACTGGCGAAACTATCAAAATCTGTCATTCAAACACTAAAAATCGAAAGCATACCGGATATACTCTTGGACAGATCCTGAAATAGTGCTCCATTGGCTAACACAACAACTCGCAACTCTACCAACGTTTATTGCGAATCGAACATTACCAGATACACGAATGGTTACCTAAAATAAAGTGGCAACATGTAAGCACGAAATCAAACCCATACGACTGTGCGTCCTAGGGGCTCATGCAAGCAGAGCTAGCCAATCATTATCTTTGATGAGAAGGGCCCAAATGGCTTCATCAAGAACGAATAATCCAGAACCTACCGATACACAAACAATTTACCTAAACGAAGCCACAATTGAGGTCCATGTATTGGATGCATTGTTCGATAGGATATCCGAGCATAGAACTAGGTTGTAAATTTCCACCCTCGCCAGCACAAAGAACGTACCACCACTTACTTGTGAAGAAATTAAGACTGCGAGGTGGATTATGTGGCAGTGAGCCCATCAATCTGAACACAAAAGAGAAATAAAAGCATCAAATTTTGGAGCATCGATAAGCAATAGCAACATCGCTTGTCACTTTCTCCATTTCTCAACAAAGTCGGCATCCTACGGGTAGGTGGCCAATTGCTCGGATTATATATATATATATATATATATATATATATATATATATATATATATAAATAAATTTCTTTACGAATACCGTTTTAACGAAATATCCTTGATAACGAATCATCTCAACTTATTGGGTTGGTCACAGTGTTTTGTCTTAATAAACAAATTCCATTTTAACGAGACGACAAATTTCACAAATGAATAATTCAAAAAGAAAACAATTTTCTTTAAAGAAAATTTTTAAAAATTTTGGGAAATTAGATTTTGGGCATGCCAAGCAAAGTGTTGCAAAAGAATTCAATTCTTTTGGACCGTCAACATTATAAACATTATTTGATTTAAAGATCGCGATAAAATAGGAAAGCAAATTAGTCCAAATTAAGTGCATCGGGTTCACAAAAAAAAATTAGGGCAGCAAAGTTTGAAAATGTGGACAAGGCTGGTTTTAAGTGGTTTCAAGAGGTTCGTTCGAGAAACATACCTATAAGTGGTCCACTTATTCGTCAAAAAGCTCCAGAATTATCTAAACTGTATGGTCATAACGAGTTTCAGGCAAGTGTCGGTTGCTTAAATCGATTTCGTGATTGATTTGGTATCTCATATAAGATAATTTGCGGCAAAGAAAAAAGTGTACCACTAGAAAAGTGAACGAATGGCGCATAGGCAAACATATTTTGATCTTTATAATTTACGGGGATTTAAAACATTTAAAATCTTTCTTTAAGGTGACATAAAAAATATTTTAAAAGCATATGACATGAAGAACATTTTTAACGCAGATGAAACGGGAGTTTTTTACCACCTTCTGCCAAATAAAACTCTCATACTGAAAGGCGAATCTTGTAAAGGTGGAACAACATCAAAACAACGACTTACCATATTGTTCTGTTGTAACGCCACAGGAATAAAATAATTAAAACCACTGGTGATTCACCAGTACATCTCTGAAACTGCGGTGTTTCAAAAACGTTCAGTCATTGCCTTGTGACTATCGGGCAAATAAAAACGCATTGATGACCCAAATTCTCGAACTTGTTCGGCTTGTCGAACTTGATATTTTTTTTTTTTTTATTAAATAATCTTCTTTATTATTTCTTTTTTAATTACAATCTAGTCTAAGACTAATAAGCAGTTTTATACTAACTTAAATTACTACATTTTACTAAAATTTAAGGGTTCATCCATCGATGCACTCCTTTTGATATTTATTATTTGATCGCACTTTTGTTGTGCGCTAGAAAAAGATTTATTTTAACTGATTTTACACTTACTCAAAAGGCTTTACTCTTTCGAGCCTTCTAACTAAATCCGTATTATCCAGTAACTGTATGGCTTCTATATTAACATGGTGAAGTAACCGTTGTTCATGACTTCTAGCAAATAACATAATTTCCGTTTTGATGGGTTCTATGCCCAGATCTTTGTGGATATCGCTATTTCTGACAAACCACGGTGCGTTGACGATGTTTCTTAGCACTTTGTTTTGGAATCGTTGGATAATATCATTGTTGCTCTGCTTGGTACATCTCCACAGCTGTACACCATAAGTCCAAACAGGCTTCAGTATTTGCTTATAAAGCAAAAGCTTATTAGGAATTGATAGATGAGAGTTTCTCCCTAGTAACCAATACATTTTATTGTATTTTAATCCCAGCTCGTCTCTTTTCTTTTCTTTTTTACATGAGCTTTCCATCGAAGCTTAGCGTCCAATGTCACACCAAGATATTTGGCAGTGTTTGTAATTTCTCTGTTGTATCTGAGTTGTTATCACCTACTGCTATGATAGCTGTGTCATAGGCGAAAGTCGCTATCATGTTGTTTTGTGGGATTGGAACATCTCGGGTGTATAGTAAATACAGAAGTGGCCCAAGTACACTTCCTTGTGGAACTCCTGGTCTTATTTCCTTAAGCTCAGAATATTCATCTTCTTGCTGAAGCCTGAAATATCTTACTGTTATATATGATTCCAGTATTATGCTGTACTGTTTAGGTAGGATTAATTTGAGTTTGTAGATTAAACCTTCGTGCCAAACCTTGTCAAAGGCCTGCTACATCAAGGAATACTGCGGAACAGACTTTTTTCTCACTGCGAAAACCAAATTGGTGATTCGGAATTATGCTATTTTTTCAATTATTAGTTTGAGTCGTTTTAATAGTAACTTTTCAAAGAGTTTAGACATCATCGGCAGCAACGATATAGGCCTATATGATGTTATTAGATGTGGCGATTTTTCTGGTTTGGGAATCATGATAACCTCAGCCACTTTCCAAAGTTTTGGCACATATTTTAACCTAAAACCTGGTGCTTTCTTTAAGTTTAAATTGTTTTTAATTTCGTTTGCTACTTCAGTAGATGATGTAGGTGTGACCTCTTCGAGACTTTGTATTATGTTTTCATCCAATGTTTCTCGTAATTGGAATTCATGAGGTTGAAATATATTTTCAAGATGATTAGCAAATCCTTCTGCTTTTTCTTTGTTTTTCCTTGCCTATGTTCCATCAATTTTCCTGGTAGGATGGATTGGCATTATTGGCCTTTTCAGAGTTTTAGTTGCTTTCCAGAGCGAATAATACGTATTACTGTCATTCGTCAACTTACTTAAGTAGGAATTAACTGACCCATTTTTTAACTTCTGAATTTCTTTTGTTAATTGCTGAGTAAGATTGTTTAGTATTTTTTTGTCTTGTGGAGCTCTAGTTTGGTGCCACTTTTTTCTGGACTTGCGTTTATCTCTAAGGAGATTTCTAATCTCTATTGGATAGCTATTTCTTTTTAGCCTTGATTTGATTTCTGGAGTACTTTGCAATGCTGTTTGTTGAATATCCGTAATGAACTTTTCTACTTCTATGTCCAGTTGATCCATAGTTTTTAACGGAACTTTCAAAAGTATTCTTTGTTCAAGGTGTACTTTGAAACTTTCCCAGTCCGTATATTTGTTGGTTAATACTGGATTATTCCCTTTTTGGATGATATACTCGCTTAGAGTTAGGACTATTGGAGAATGAACTGAGCTCAAATCTTGGCCTTCTTCGATTTTCATAAAATTATTAGAAATATTTTTGGTTATAAAAAAATCGATCAGGTCAGGTATTTTTCGTAGGTCAGTTGGCCAATATGTTGGTTTTCCTGTTGAAATGGATTCACATCCATTTTCTTTAATTGCAATCAGTAATTCTTTTCCTTCAGTTGTAGTTAATCTTGAACCCCAGTAAGTATTCTTTGCATTGAAATCACAACCTATTATGAACCTTTTTCCCAGACGCTTGAAGAACTCTGAGTATTGTTTGTTTTTAATGGAATGCCTTGGTGGACAGTACAATCCTGCAACAACAATAGGAAAGTTGTTTGTTTTTTTATAGACCACTGTAGCCTGATTTTCTTCTTTTTCATACTTTGCTTCTTCAAAATGGTGGAAATTTCTTTTTATGATAATTGCACTTCCTCCTCTGGCTGAATTATCTGGATGAATAATGTGATATACGAAATAGCCTTTAAATGTTATGTGGGATTGCTTAGTCAAATGTGTTTCCGAAATAAGACACACATTTATATTCTCAATGTCGAGGACTGCTTGTAGTTCTTGCTGATGCCAAAGCAAACCATTAGCATTCCATGACATGATTTTTATTGTGCTAATCATTTCTGTGTGTATTTGGGCTTAGCACCCAATGCTCTCCCATCAAATTTTGTTAGTTTCATGAGAATATCTTGTAATGTTTGACTGATGTCCACATTTAGCGATTTTTGCTGGGGTTGACTTGATATAAAAATGAAAAAACATAACCGTAAAATTTTATTGTTGATCGACAATTGTACAGCTCACAATTTAAACTCGCAGTTAACAAATGTTAATGTTCACTATTTGCCACCCCATTGTACATCAGTATTAAAACCCCTGAATCTGGGAATAATCCAGGCAGTTCAAATCAATTTTCGTAAGAAGTTGGTTTACAGAAAATACTTTTAAATTTATTGTACGATACCAAAATTAATGTAAAAGATGGGTGTGAGCTAATAACAGCGACTTGGTGGGATGTTCGGGGATCCACTATTCAGAAAATGCAACTTTTCGGATCAGAAGATGGTCAAGATGATATTTAACTGATTGGAAATGCTTTGGAGTTCAACTAATGTATCTCACGTCACACTTCAGGATTATGTGGACGTCGAAAAACGACGAATCTTTTAATTATCTTTTAATTTCAGATGAATTAACTAATGAGGAAATCATGAAGAGTTTTAGTGAGGCATCATTAACTTCAGTAGGATTATTACATGAAAGTGACGAAAATGACAGCGACAACTGTACCGAACCAGTAAATAAAACTAAATTAACGTTTTCTAAAGCTCTGAATAATTTAAGCGATGTCAACTGTCATTTCTTTTTTCAAACTTAAAGTTGAAATTTCGTTATAACGAAATTCCGATATAAATAATTTATTAAAGAATAATTGTGTTTTTTTGAAAAATGTAATTTCCCCTTATTTTCGACCCCATCGAGTTATCAATTTTTTTATTTTTTTTCAAAGCTTACTCATTTATCAAACAAATAAAAAAATTGAAAAAGTAGTCCTATCTTTCATTTTTAAAATATGATTTTTTGAATATTTTAGGATCTGAATATTTTAAACCAAAAATGAAAAAAAACCTATCAAACTTTTTCTTTTAACCTTTCCAAGAACAAACAATTTGCAAAAAAATTCTATTTGGTGATTTATAAAAGTAAATCAAGTGGTGATAATGAAGAAGGACTATTTGGTTCACAAGATCTTAGGTTGGGTCGAGAATGTTCACCTGCTTCTTCTGGAAGTTCATCAAATGGGGAGCAATACATTCATCCGGATATTTCATCATTCAACGATACTTTAAAATCAATGCACAGCTCTCCTTTATTACATAAGAAAATGAGAAGTGAAAATTATTAACAACAAAAACATCAAGAAGTTTCAGCGAAAATTTCTGAGGAAATATTTATGCTTCCGTGCAGTTCCGGGCATGCCGATAATGACATACCAGGCGAACAACCAATGAAAAGTATATGATTTTAACATCGGTACCAAAAAGCTGGCCTGTTCGAAAAATTCAAGATGAGTTTGGTGTGTCTTATTATATGGCAAAATAGAGCAAAACAGATTCAAAAAGGAAAAGGTATCATGTCAACAC